>JANFOE010000647.1:600000-914368 GCA_025667525.1 Glebionis coronaria | reverse complement strand
TTGTTGAGTATCCACTGGAATTGTCTCTTGAGCAACGGTTGTTGAAGTAGATGCAGTTGTGTCTTGTTGACTTTGTTCGGTTGCATCAGCAGTATTGACAGCGGAAGGCTTTGACACAACTTGATTGTTTACGTAGTAATATTCATCAAACATCGGATGATATAAATCAACCAACTCATTCCATTTGTGTTGTATCCGTCGAGTCTGCTGTAGGAGTACTTTCTTGACATTCTTGCACGGGACCGTACACTGTATTGTGTAGGTACCATTGCTGGATATTGAGGAGCGGGACTTGAGCTGTTGTGATCAAGTACCATTTGTGGCAATTCTTCAAAGTTCACACGAATTGTTACGACAATAATATTTGTTCTCTTGTTATAGACCCGATATCCTTTCGACAATGTAGCATACCCCACAAAAATACATGCATCACCTTTTTCTTTCATCTTGGTCGAGATTCTCACTGTCTTTAAGGATGTAGCATAAAGATCCAAATACGTGAAAGAATTTGACAGTAGGTTTCCTGCCATTGATGATGTGGTAAGGTGTCTTTTCATGTCTCGGGATGACAAGAGAACGATTCTGAGTATAACAGGCAGTTGCAATTGCTTCAGCCCAGAAGAATAGCGGTAATTTTGAAGCAGAAAGCATTGTTCGAGTAGCCTCAACCAAAGTACGGTTCCGTCTTTCGACAACGCCGTTTTGTTCAGGAGTTCAAGCAATAGACGTTTGATGTTCGATGCTTCTTCTTGAAAGTAAGATTGCAAGTTCTTGTTAAAAAATTCATTATCCCTATCCGTTCTTACAGTTAAGACTTGAGCTTGAAGATTGCGTTGTATCATCTTGAGAAAGTTTTTGAGAAACTCTGGTGTTTCATCTTTGGACCTTATGAAGAAAGTCCATGTGTATCTAGAGTAATCATAAAAAATCACGAGAATATACTTTTTCCCGTTAATACTCTCTACACGCATGGGACCACATAAATCCATGTGTAGAAGTTCCAATCGTCCTTTTGAGCTTGGGGTAGTCTTTGTTTTGAAAGACTTCCGTTTTGCTTTCCCCAACTCACAAGAAGAACAAAGATGGTCTTTGACGAATTTCAACTTAGGAAGACCGGTCACAATATCATTCTTCGAAAGCAATTTGATGGTGTCAAAGTTGAGATGTGACAATCTTTGATGCCATAACCATGCTTGAGATGATGAAGCTTTAGCCATTAAGCAAATTGGATTTGATGAAGATGTGTCTTGAAGAGTTACTGTGTAGAGATCAGAGCCACGAGAACCTGTAAGAAGGTCATTCCCATCGTAGTCTCTAACATAGCAAGTAGATTTCCGAAAAGCCACTTCTAAATCCGCATCACAAAATTGACCAACCGAGAATAAATTATGATTCAGTCCCTCGACGTAATAAACCCGTTTGATAGTGAGATTTCCTTGAACCAAATCACCATATCCAAGTATTGGTGCAAACTGATCATTTCCAAACCGCATCGTACCCATAAACTTCTCCACGAATTTAATGAGAAGCTTGAGATTGACTGTCATGTGCTTTGTGCACCCGGAGTCCATTATGAATAGGATGATTTCGACGAGCTGCAGAAGAATTAGAAGACAATGTAGCATTTGACAAATGGGAGACCTTGATAGAAGTGGGTTCCAAAATATTAGTAGGCCTAGATTCTAAAGGCAAGCTAACATTCTTAGACCCAATTAGAATAGTGGTTGTCTTAGGTACCCATTTTATCCGGGTGGTGTAAATCTGCAGTACCCCCGTTTACATGTCTTACTCATGTTCTCATAAAGCTTCTCTAACATGTTTTTTTACGCAGAGTAGTGGATTCTAACGCACTTAGTTTCTTAAGTGGTTGAGTAGTGGATTGGTTCAAAGTGCTTGTGGGTTCTCTAGTACTAGTGGGCACAAGAATAGGCTTCCTAGTTCTAGCATTCATGCCATTATGATTAAAAGCACAAGCATCATGATTGAAAGTACGAACACATTTTCCCCATTTAACACAATCAAATTCAACATGCGAAGTCTTAATATTCAAACTGTCATTACATGCAGTTACAGACGTTTTTTTCTTAGAAAGCTTAAAATTCCTACGGTGGTCTTCTACATTCAAATTCTTTCCTTGACTATTGTTAGATATGACCTTATCTTGCATTCTAGTGCTCTTAAGCTATGGTTCGCTTACGCTAGTAGTGGAGATTACTCTTGTAGAAGAAGATACACGTTGACTAGTTTTCCTAATATTCTTAGGTAACCGCGATGTTCCAGTTTGAGTAGGCTTAGTGTTCATCTTATACATTCCTGGTGCTATCACATTTGTGATCTTATCCTTTCCTATCATAGGTAAAGTCTGTGGGGATTTGCCCAAAATAGACGATTTAGGGCATTTAACCGCATTCGGTTGATGAACGGCGGATGGTTTACCCAATTCAGACTTTCCTTTCATTTTCTCAATGAGTTTTTGTAGCTCACTGATGGCTATGTCCCTTTCTTGTAGCTGAGCTTTCAAATCATTTATTTCGAAACCTTTTTCATTTAATTGTCGAAACGAAGAAGCTGTCATTTCTTGACATTTTTTATGATTACAAGATTTATCACCTTTTTGTAAACCAAGTTCAAGAGAAATGGAGTGTTTCTCGAGTTGGGAAAAACTTTTCAAAAGTTTGTTATATGACTGAATTTGTTTCGAAAGCTCTACTTCAGTATTGCGACATTTCTCGTCCGATTCTGACACTAGACATGCTACATGACAATATTGGCTCAAGATCGGTATACACACCAAGTATAGCATTCATATGGTCAGCATAAAAGTATTCCTTAGAAAGTCGATCAATTTTGTTAGAAAGTTGGTGTTCTTGTGTCTTTAATTTAGTTTGAAGAAAATCAACTTCATTTTCAAGAGATTTAACATAACTTAAATCAGTTAACATTTCCTCAGTGAGAGCTTTATAAAACATTTCCACGTTTTTTGAAAGATCATCAATTGTTGGAACAATGCATTGTTGAATGACGACTTCTACTTGTGGGTTAGGTTTAATATTCCAAATGGTATCCCTAGAAAAATTTTCATAGTCGAAGACACCTTTGTGCAAATTTAAAACCCCTTGTTTTATAAACTCAAATTGCTGAACACTATTGCTTTTTTCATCCCATTTACGTATTTCATCCGAAATTTGTTTTTCTAACAAAATTGATTGCTTTTTGAAACTCCTTTTTAAAGAAACTTTCTTTTGGGGTTCATCACTTGGTGGTGGAACACTATTATACATCTTTTGTTCTTTGGAAAGTTCTTTTTGAGGAACAAATTTAATATAATTATCAGAATCAGAAATGTTTATTAAATCACTTAAGTTTGATCGACTTTCTTCTTGATGACGAATGATTTCGTCGCTGTCCGGTGAAAGCATAAGAGCAAGATTATCAACATAACAACCGATATCATAAAGAGCGGCCTTGTTACTTTGAATTTTCTTGAGATATTCAGGATTGACAAAACTCGTTTTCATATTTCTATTGAGCATATTCATGGTTTGAATGGACTGACCCGTTTTGTAAACAATGTTGTTTAACGTTTCGACTCTCTTTTCCAAATCAAGAATTTTTTCAATATCTTTTTCTTCACGAGTTTTATAAAGCTCAGTTTGTTCTTTGTTAACCGACTCTAACTCAGTAATTTAGAGTTTATGTAGCAGTAGTTGTTCTTCAAGTTCCGATATCTTTTATTTTGACAATGAATTTTGTGTGTTACTTCAGAACGATATTGTTCGTTGAGCACCTTACGTTCATATACCAAACCATTAGCTATTACAACTCGTCGATCAGCTTCTTTTACATAATCACACTCTTTAAGCCTGTCTATATCCTCGGCTAAGGATGCGTTTGCTTGCTTCAAACGTTTATTAGCCTCTTTGTTTTCATCAATTTCACGTTTTAAAGAATCAGTAATAGACGCAAGCAAATCACAGTCCTCTTCTGAGTCAGTATCCTGAGTAGCATTTCCCTCATCACTACACATATGTTGTGAATCCGTAGAGATGTTGCTATCCTCCGTGTCTATTACATATGTGTCATTGATGCTTTCGGGTTGCTCAGGATGCCGTCGTTCATTAGCAAACACATTATAGTTATCATGTGATGGTACCTTTTCAAGTGGCTCAGAATCATAGATGGGTCCAGAAGTATCAGCAGTCTCTGGGATCACTTCTTGAATCTTTGACATGTATACATAATGTGCCTCCAACTCTTGATCATCGGCTTCATCATTAGTGTCATCACGCCAGTCAACTTCATCTGCTGTGAGTTGAATTCCTACTTCTTATTTCTTACACAACAACATCTTTTCCTTGTGATATCCCGAATCCTTAACCCGTTTTGGCTTCTTACATTCCATAGCCATGTGCCCAAATCGCTTGCAGTTGAAGCATTGAATCCCAGTCTTTTGCACAACCGGAGTGCCTACAGTATCTCTAGCCCCAACTTGATTCGGCATCCTCTGATTATCATACCTAGCATCACGATCATACCTAGGTGCATGATCAACTTCCTTATATCTGGCATTGGATGATGATCTGAGGTTGTTGTTGGTAGGTTTGTAGATCTTCTTATAAGTTGTGGTGAGTAAAGACATGAGTTCTTCAATCTTCTTGTCCCTTGAAGTTTGTTCATCATCACTGTCTCCATCTGACTAGGTGTCATACTTTGGAGGTGGATTGGGAACAATTGCTTTTGTTTTGTTTCCAGCAGTAGCTAGAGGTTTGGTGGATGAGCTTGATGACCTTGAGGAATGTGTAGCTGGTTGTTGACGGGGAACGGGTTTTGTTGAAGTAGCAGCCACAAAAGCAATAGAGTTAGCAGATCGTTCTGCCTTTTCAGCCCTAAGTTCGTTCACTTCATTCTGATTTTGTTTCAATATATCATATTTTTTGTGGTAAGATATAGTCTTGATATCCTCCCTTTGTTTGACGAAAGTCACAAACCTTTGCCATTCCGGTTTGAGTTGAAGCAGAAACTGAACATTGGCATGATAATTAGAGATGGTGCACGGATTTCTGACAAGCTCATTCATCATTTTGTAGAATCTCGAGTAATATGAGTCAATGGATTCACCATCTTCGGATGTGAATTTTCTAAACTCCCAAAGCAGATTAGTCTCGAGATCTTGAACATTGATCGACTCACCTTGCTTCAGTCGATGAATTGCATTCCACATTTCCATAGCATTAGGACATGCATTAATAAGTGTGAAAACAATTATCCTTTTACCACTTATTTCCAATAATAACAAGACCAAAATGTGTATTTTATGTCGTAAAAGTCGGAATTATGCGTGGTTTGTGTTTTTATTGTGTTTTAGGACCAAAAGATGCAAAAGGAAGAAAACATGGGCTATCACGCGCTTTTATCGAAGAAAAAGACTAAAGACGAAGTCAAAAGATCGAGAATGCAAAAAGAACAGAAGTCCAAGGCCTATTCTAAAGATTTATCGAAGAAAAAGTCTGAAGACGGAAGTTTAATGAAGTTGAAGAACTCAAGTCTAATTATAGAAGAAAATTATAAGACAAGTTCAACTTATATTGACAAATCCCGAGGCAACGTCGAGTAAGACAAAGAAATTAAGTCCAGTCGAGACGAGAAGAAAGAAAGATGATAGCTTAAGCATGTAATCTCCCCACCTCCTATAAATACCCTCCTAATATGTCATTAGGAGGGTGTTAGGTGGTTAGTTTTTAGTACTTGTAGTTTAATTTATAAGTGTGCTTTTAATTTTTCTCTCTAGTTTTCCTTTAAAACTTATTAATCTTTACATTAATCTTGTAATCTTTTGATATTCATCTTTAATAAATCAAGCTTATTTTCTTAATTCTCATTCTACCTTTCTTAATCTTTTTCTTAATCTTGATAATCATGTAGTTAATCTCATCTCTTTGATTATTTGATTGATTTATTCATGTGATTGATCTTTTAGTTTTGATGTGGTGGATGTTTTGAGCTTATTGTGGTTATTGATTCTCTAGTATTTGGCTTATTATTGATTAAGTTATTTTGATAGATTTATAAATTTGCTTATTAGTTGATTTTAAATGTTTTGATTATTTAGTGTTTTTATAATCTTTAATTTGTGGCTTATTTAGTTCTTCTAAAAATTTATTTGGTTTAAGTTTTGGTTAATTGCTTGTTTGGTTCGTGCTTATTCATAGCTTATATCTTAAGTTTTAATTTTACTGATAATTTGTGCCTATTTTCTAATCTTTTCGGAAAAGGGTTTTAAATAAATACTGAAATCATACCTTTTCTGAAAAAGCCTTTATTCCAAAATTCCCTTTTCTCTGAATTCATCATTTCTATGAAATCATCTTTTTCCTGAAAAGTTTATTATTCCGAAGAAGCTCCTTTTTCTGAAAAGCCCATTATTCCGAAATTATCATTTTTTCTGAATTGTCGCATTATTTTGAAAATCAATTTTTCTGAAAACCTTGTTATTCCGAAGATCCCATTTTTATGAAAAGTTTCTTTTTTCCGAAAATACCATTTTTCCTGAAAAGTTCTTTATTCCGAAGAAGATCCTTTTTCTAAAAAGTCAATTATTCAGAAGATGCCAATTTTCTGTAAATCTCTTTATTCCGAAAAAACCATTTTTTCTGAAAACTTCTTTATTCCGAAAACCCACTTTTTCTGAAAACTTCATTATTCCAAAAACATCAATTTTTCTGAAAAGACCATTATTCCAAAGATCCAATTTCTATGAAATTCCAATTTTTAGACTTAGTTTAACTGGTAGTTTTTTGAATTGTTTCTATTTTCCAACTTTAATTTTTCCCACCTTTTTACTTAGCATTGTTTTAACTTTTTTTTATCTTAAATTAAATTTTCAAGCTTTCAACGACATTTTTATTTTTAGTTTAAAATAGATAACCAAATCTTTTTATTTTCCACCAAGAACGATTGAGTCGCACTTTTGACTAGTAATCAATTCGAAAAGACTGGATTTACGAACTTTCATACGAGGTAAAAACCTTGTATTATGCATCAACCGTGGAATAGATATCGTTATCAAGCCCAGTGAGTATGTAGTTGACGGCATCAGCTTCAGCTTGGAGGAGTTTCTTTTTCTTTGCAGGACATGTGTCGAAATTCTCCATAGCTCGTGTAGTTGATGAAGTACCATCCTCTGCTTGTGTGGTAAAGGGTCTGAATTCAAAAACTGGAGGTGGGTTCTCAAGACAATGACGAAGAGCGGTTCGGTTCTCCTTAGTGTAGAGAAATCTAAGAAAGCGAGATCTCCACTGAACGTAGCAACCGACAGTGAGCACAGGTAGATTTCCATTACCACCTTGTTCCAGACGAATTTGATTGGCCGTTGCATTGTTGTTGTTGTTGTTATTAGACATGGTGATTACTTGTGAATGGATTATGGATCTTAGTGGACTTGTTTTGATTTGATTGTGGTTGAAATTTGAAAGTTCCAAATTTTTTTTTCCAGTCCGACAATAAATTCCTCAGTCCGACAAAACGGTAAACCGAAAAAATTTGTATCGCCAAATTTTGAAATTGAGTTAGAAATAGCCAAAAACTAGTAGGGAAAAAATTTTATTTTACTTGACCTAAAAATTTTAACTCTTTTTTTTTAATCTTCGTGTAAACTATTTTCCGAGACTAGTCTAGATAGTGGCTAAGTCTAATAAGTACTCAAACAAAATTTAGATGTCCATCGTAATACCCATCGCACTCTCAGATCGTACTCTTAGATCGTAGTCCTTGATCGTACTCTGATCGTAACGTTGGATCGTAGTCAGTGATCGCAACGAGTGATCGTAGCCTATGATCGCACTCCTTGGTCGCAGTGAGTGATCGCACTCCAGATCATAGTGAGTGATCGCAGTGAGTGATCGCACTCTGGATCGTAGTGAGTGATCGCACTCTGGATCGTAGTGAGTGATCGTACTCCTTGGATCGCAGTGAGTGATCGCACTCTGGATCGTAATGAGTGATCGCACTCTGGATCGCAGTGAGTGATCGCACTCTAGATCGTAGTGAGTGATCGCACTCTAGATCGTAACCAGTGATCGTGATATTGGATCGCAAGTAGAAACCCCAAGTTTATGCGATTTCAATACATAGATCGTACCAAGGAATCAAAAATACCCCTTTTCTCGGATAGTACTAGAACACAACAAATTCGTGATTTTTAGCCTAAAAATGAATCAAGCACCCAAAATTTTTGTGTTTTTAACCAAGATAACAATACCAAATAACTACCAATAGTAAATAGATGATTTTTATCAAGAAGAACCATAAAACACCAAATTTTTTTTTGCTACGAGACTTTTAGAGCAAGATAGGCACGGAAAATCAAGAACACAACACACGAATCTTCAATCACCTATCCACTATAGGCTCTTGATACCAAATTTTACTCCCATATCAATCCATAACACAAGATTTAGATGATATTTAAAGAGAGAAAGAGAACAAAGTAGAGAGAGAAACAAGAGAGAATTTGGAAGGTTAATGTTTACTAGAGAGAGAAAGTAAAAATGAACCAACACCCTCTTCCACACATGGAAGAGGGTATATATACCTTTGGCTTGTTGGGTCGTGGGTTTAAGTGACTTGGGCCGGGCTTGGCTTTGTTCTGGGCTTACGCCCCTAACTTATAGAATATTAGCTTAAAGTCCAAGCCCGGTTTTCCCGACTAACCTATTACAATACAAGACAATTTACGACTAAGATGGCCTATTACATTCTTGTTCGACTATATAAAATATAGGGCTAACACTTTCCACCACCATTGTCTATACCGACCATTCCGCGTTGAAGTACTTGTTAACTAAACAAGATTCCAAACCAAGACTTCTTCGTTGGGTTTTGGTCTTTAAAGAATTTAAAATCGAAATTCGTGACAAGAAGGGAGACGAAAATCTAGCCGCAGATCATCTAAGTAGACATGAGGATCCTTATCAAGGGGATTATCCGAATCAAGAGATCAATGACTCTTTTCCCCTTGAGGCCTTAATGTCTATCAATTCCAATCTTGATGACACCCCGTGGTTTGCGGACATAGCAAACTACTTAGCAGGTGGAATTCTCAAGGAAGGGTT
Organism: Glebionis coronaria; assembly: GCA_025667525.1. NCBI lineage: Eukaryota > Viridiplantae > Streptophyta > Magnoliopsida > Asterales > Asteraceae > Glebionis > Glebionis coronaria. The sequence continues at coordinate 905,258 of JANFOE010000647.1, read as the reverse complement.
AACGTCTCAACAAAAGAAAAAGTTCTTTAAAGACATTGAACACTATTTTTGGGACGACCCTTACCTTTTCAAACAATGTGCGGATCTTGTCATTCGTAGGTGTGTTGATGGGCCGACAGCGTTACTAATCCTAAAAGCTTGCCACAAAGGACCCACCGGTGGTCACTTTGGTCCTAATTACACCGCGAAGAAAGTGTTGGACTCTGGATTCTATTGGCCCTCCATTTATCATGACGCCCATGAGATGGTTAAACATTGTGTTGCTTGCCAACAAGGCAAGATCACACATAAAGATGAGATGCCTCAAAATTTCATCCAAGAATGTGAAATCTTTGACGTATGGGGCATCGACTTTATGGGGCCATTTCCATCATCTAAAGGGAACAAGTACATCCTCGTAGCCGTTGACTACGTATCTAAATGAGTTTAAGCAAAGGCTCTCCCTACGAACGATGCGAGGGTGGTTGTGAACTTTATGAAGCAACTTTTTGCTCGATTCGGTGTTCCTCGTGCTATCATCAGTGACCGTGGGACTCATTTTTGCAATGATCAATTTGTTTGAGTCATGGCTAAGTACGGTGTCAATCACCGTCTTTCCACCGCTTATCATCCTCAAACAGATGGTCAAGCCGAGATTTCTAATCGTGGATTAAAGCGAATTCTTGAGCGTACTGTGGGAGAGCATCGTGCCTCGTGGGTCGATAAGTTAGATGATGCTTTGTGGGCTTTCCGTACCGCATATAAGACGCTGATTGGTTGCACTCCATATCATCTTGTGTACGGGAAGGCATGCCACCTCCCTATTGAGCTGGAACATAAGGCGTACTGGGCCTTGAAGTGGGCCAATTTTGACATCAACAAAGCCGGTGATCTTCAGAAGATTCAACTCAACGAGCTCAATGAACTGAGGAATGAAGCTTATGAGAACTCATTGATCTACAAGGAGAAGACCAAGATCATTCATGATGCAAGGATTAAGAACCGAGAGTTCCACGTTGGTGATCAAGTTTTACTCTTTAACTCTCGGTTGAAGATCTTCTCAGGCAAGCTGAAGAGCCGTTGGTCTGGTCTATTCACCGTCGCCAAAGTCTTCCCCTATGGCACCATTGAGCTTTCCCAGCCAAATGGGCCTAATTTTAAAGTGAATGGACAGCACGTGAAGCTGTACTTTGGTGAGGACATTTCTCATGAGATGATTCCATCCCTCACCACGTTTCCCTTGAATTAGTTCTGGGTCGAGTCAGGATCGTGACTCGGTTAACAAAAACAAGCGCTTCTCGGGAGGCAACCCGTTGATCTATCCTTTACCGTTTTCATAATAAGTGTAGGGGGAGCCCCGTATGTGTTTGTTGTCTTGTTTCTTATGATGTGCAGGGATTAAAGCTTCAAAGATCCACTTTTGATGACATTTGACGACCGTGATCCCGTGTACCCGTCTTCCCGGTTCTATGCTAAACTCTATTGATTCACTATTTTATATTCTTCAATAGTAAAATAGAAATCGCTATAGTTGTCCTTCCCTTAGAAATATTTAAACAACGTGCACAATGTCCTAAGTGTAGGAGAGTTTACTCTCACATGCTTAAACATAGAGGAAAATGTTTATATCAAGTCTAGGGGGGACTTCTATCGAAGTAAGTGGTCTTTTCCATGAACTTGTCCTCATTTTAACCGGAAAATTTTATTTTTCGACATTTTTCAAAATTTTTAATCTATTTTGGCCTAGTAGTTTTTCCTTTGTTATCGTTATTTACTTTCTTTGCTAGAATAAATTTTGAATAAAGTGGTTTTAATTTTTCAAAGTCATGAATCTTTTGACTCAACCCGAGTTTAATTATCTAAGTCTACTCTAGCTAGTATCCTTAACGTGTTTAAGTCAAGTTTTGCTAGGCTTTTATATAGGGAACTTTAAAATGCGAAAGTCTTAACTCTTACGGGTTAAGAACAAGAACTTTTCGCAAGTTCCTATAATTGATCCTAGAAAGTCGTTTATCAAGGGAACTTTAAAATGTGAATTATAAACTTGAAAGAGTCTAAGAATTTGCAAGATCCTATAGATGAATTGAAAACCCAAAACTTTGATTTAATTAGCTAAGCATCCACGAGTCTCATTCCTTGAGATTTTAAATTGTGGAGAACGAGAGATGATAGAGTCAATTATAAGTTTGGTATTCTTTCATGAATTTATGTGAGTTAATTATAAGCTTTTTCTCCCATCGCTTGTTAATATATATATTTGCAATAAGTAAGGTTGTAAGATTTGAAAAGTTACTTAGCTTCTAGCACAAGATCGTTTAAAAGTTGCTCGGTATTAATTAGAGTTCATAGCCAAGGCATAACTTATTGAAGCGGGATGTGAAGATTGGCGAGTCCAAAAAGGTCCTAACAAGACATGAGGGATACATTTTGTTGCTAAAGATCCAAAAGTGATGTGAAGAACCATTTATTAAAAATCAATATGAAGGATCGAGACACACGACGAAAAGCAAATACTCCCCTAAAAATCATGGAGAAGTCTATCGAAAAAGGCCCTAACAAGGTATGAGGATAAATAGAACCAAGTCCTAAAGGAGGCGAATCGTTGTATATCAAAGTCCAAAATAAAGATTGGAGAAAAATGAAGAAGTCGTGGTCCAAGTATGAAGAATCTCTCAAAAACATCAAGTGAAGAAATTCCTATTATGAAGAGAAGACCATAATTTCAAGAACGTCTCTCAAGATTCGAAGTATGAAGTCGCTGCCAAATATCGGTCCGAGAAAGGTCTCAAATCGTGAAGCGAGTTATGCCAAGATATGAACTTTAAGAGGTCCCGAGAAGCAGTTTTAAAAGATTTTGTCCTTTAGCTAACTATTGATTAAATCGTCCCACTTTATTTTCAGCCTAAATAAATTATCGAAATAAGTCAAACAATGTATCCTCGTGATCATTCAAGACAAAATTAAAATATAAGAGATACACCTAGGAATAAGGGAGTCTAAGTAAATAATTGGGCCACATGAGATCGTGTTAGTTTGCTAACCTATAATAACAATGATCTCGTTTTTAAGCTTGGTATGAGGAACGTGAAACTTGAGAATGATAAACATTCATGACAGCCAAAACCCCAATGTAAGTCTTTGATTTCTATCTTTTTAATTTCCTTAAAGTTTAGTATTTAATAAAGGCCAAGGTGGGTTATTTATGATGAGAAATGTAATTTGTGCTTTGAAATTAATGCATTGCATGAGGGCATTGCAATGGTCAAGTGTAGGGGATTTAATAAGTGTGAAAACACTTATCCTTATACCACTTATTTCCAATAATAACAAGACCAAAACGTGTATTTTATGTCGTAAAAGTCGGAATTATGCGTGGTTTGTGTTTTTATTATGTTTCAGGATAAAAATATGAAAATGGAAGAAAACACGGGCTATCACGGGCTTTTATCGAAGAAAACGAGAAAAGACGAAGTCAAAAGATCAAAAGTGTAAAAAGAACGGAAGTCCAAGGCCTATTATAAAGATTTATCGAAGAAAAAGTCTAAAGACGGAAGTTTAATGAAGTCGAAGAACTCAAGTCTAATAGAAGAAGAAAATTATAAGACAAGTTCAATTTATATCAACCAATCCCGAGACGACTTCGAGAAAGACAAAGAATTTAAATCGAGTCGAGTCGAGAAGAAAGAAAGAAGGAAGCAACACATGCACTCCCCACCTCCTATATATACCCTCCTAATGACACATTAGGAGGGTGTTAGTTAGTTAAGTTAGCTAGTTTTATTATTCTTTCTTTAGTTTTCATTTTAGAGAGAGAAAGTGTTTAACTTTCTCTCACTAGAACTTCATCTTTTCTTTCCTTTCATGTTTAAGCTTTGATTTAATCTTGTATTTTGAAATCTTTAATCTACAAGTTCAAGTTTAATCTTTTAATCTTAATCTTTTTCTACCTTTCTTTATTTTTGAGTCGTTTTTGATCAGTTATAATCTTTGATTTTGCTTAAATTTGATGTTTCTGTGATTAAAAAGTTTATCTTTTTAATCCTATATAAGTTTTTATACGATTAAGCTTAAGGCTTGTTATGCTTTTTGGCTTATTTAGTATTTAGCTTATTTACTTTTTTAAGTTTTCTTAAAAGTTTAGTGTTATTAAAGTTTGTTTTATAAAGTTTACTTATTTCGTGTCTTAAAAGTTTTTAAATTTATGCTTGTTTTCATTTGGTTGAGGTTTAAATAAGTGCTTATTCGACTTGGCTTATTTGTGCTTATTCATTTTTGCTTATTCTACTTTTGAATCCCATCGTAACTGCTTTGATGTTTTACCCAGTACGATCAAGTAAGTGTGATCGCATAAACCCCTAGGGTTTCTACTTGCGATCCATTACTGCGATCCTTAGTACGATCGTTCGCTACGATCACACTCTTTAATCCACACCACGATCACTTGTTGTGATCGTGGGTACGATCATAGAGTGCGATATGTGGCTACGATTTCCTTGGGTGCGATCACTTGTTTCCATCCCATTGAGTGCGATTACTTGGCCACGATCTAGGCTACGAACGATTGTTACGATCGTGGGCCACGATCACCAAGTACGATCCAATAGTGCGATCCCTCATTCTTGAGTGCGATCCACCACTGCGATCTGAGTACGATCGTGTTGCGTTCTGACTTATGTTTTTGTTTTATTTATCTTAGTTTTCAAATTTAACTTTTCCCGCATTTTTACTTAGTATTATTTTTAAACGAGTTTTGTCTTAGTTTATTTTTACAAATTTATAAGTTTTACAAAGTTTCAAGTTTTAAATTCATTACGTTTTAATTTCCAAAAATTACACGCTTCCCGAAATCTCTGTTTTTACAAAGTGTTTTTTGTAACACCTGGTAATTTTCCCTACTTTGTAAAATGACTATTTTACCCTTTGACTTTTTATTTAGTCAACTATGTGATTTAACTGTGTTGGAACCGGGAGGTTATCCCGCGTTTTCTAAAAAACTGTCTGATGACGAGTAATGACTTGACACTGTGCTCAGTTATTATTCTGAACATTTTCTGTGAACCTGACCAAAGTGCTGAGACGGTCAATGAATTGACGATAATCCATGAGATTATTCGTTATCTGTGAATTATGTGCTTAACTGTTTAGTTTTTAACAGCGTGATCGTATTTTCTTAAGCATCGTATTTAAATATTTCTGTATATGTTTATATGCCTGTATTTTAGTATTTTTGCTATTTATAGTAATAAATCGTATTTACTGTGAATATTTTATTAACGTATCGTGTTTTTGTATTTTACGTCGTTTTTACGTTTAACCGTCGTTAACATGCATAAAATACTTTATAAATTATAAAATGTTAGTTTTCGTCGAAAAATCGTAAATTTAATATATTTCGTCAAATTTTTAAGTTCTACGTAATTTTAAACTTAACTATATACTTTTTGATATTTACCTAAAACTAACTAACCTTTTTACCTTAAACCTTTTAACTAGTTACCATAGTAAAATTTTTGAATAATTTACCCCATGTGGGACCCCCCATAACCGGCCAAACTCACACACATGCAAGCTAAACCAAATTTTCTACTCTTTGCCATTTTATGCTTAAGCTTACACACCTTACAACATTTAACTTATTAGCCCTTTTAACCCTAACTTCACCTCACACTTATTCACTCTTTCACTTCACAAAAAAAAACACACATCTCTCTCTTTCTCTCTCAAAACACATGGCACCAACACAACTCCATTTTCCATCATTGTTGATTTTCTTAAAGCTCCATTTTAAGAAGAATTAACACAAAATAAATACACCCTAGAGTTTATACTAGCATAAAGAAGAATGGTTTTTCTTGGTTTGTTGATTTGAGTAGTTTTTGGGTTGAAGTTATAGAAGTTGAGTTCTTGTTGATTATTAGTGGGTTAGAGCGTAGATCGGGTTGTTGTGATTACGTAGAGTCGTTACTCAAGGTTACTTCTTAAACCTTTTTCATCTTTTCATTTTTCATGCATAATCTTTGTAGATCTATGCATGCATGTTACTTATCAACTATTTTCTTGAAATAAAATGATAAAAACTATTTTTGGTAATGAAATATTTTAGATCTATGAAAATTATATGTGGATCTATTAGATCCATGCATGAAAATGGTTTAATTGAAAGACTTGTGAAAATATAAGTATGTATATTTTTAGATTTGTGAACTTGAAGTAAAATCTTTGATTTTGATGGTGTTTATGAATAATTGGAGGGAACTAGTAGTGTTACTACTAGTGGTTACGCTTAAAAATGGTCGAAAACGAGTTTTTACGAAAAACATAAAATCTGTCCGATTTTTATAAGAGGCGTAGAGGGTCGTAAAAATTGTTTTGAAACTAGTTTACTACGATATTGTGAAAATATAAGTTAATACCTTCGTTTCGATATATTATGGGCTAAAAACGGAGCTAAAATGAGTAAGATATTGTCGTTTAAATTTCGTTGTCGGAAAACATAATTTTTGTGAAAAACACTATAAGGTGTTTGCTGTCTAGATTTTTAAATTGGTCGAAACGACGTTTTCGAGTCAAACGGAGTTGTTTTAAGTGTCGAAATGGTTACTAAAAGTTGTGTATAAATGTTGGACTTGTTTTCTAAAAGGGTATTAGCGCGAAATGTGAATACTTGGTGTACCGTTAAAAGTTTGAACGTTGGAAGTGGGAATTGATACTATTGCGGAAAATGACTTGTTGAAATATTGGCGATTGAGAAAGTGTTGAAAATAGGGGTTTTAGGACAAGATTTGAGTACTTACTAAAAATGGCAAATTTTTATGTGACGCCGAAAGGCTGCCGAATTTTCGTTAGAAATCGTGTTGGAAAATTTGTTAAGATAAATTTTGGTAAATTAAAATTTACGCCGAAAGGCTGTCGAAATTTCGTCGAGTCAAAAATAAATATTTCGTCGGAAAACAAAATATATATATGATTGATGAGTAACGTACGTGACGAACTATTGCGACTTATTTGCTAGCGCCTAAACTATAGTATATATTTAGGTTGTTGCTAGAGTTGCTCGCTACTATTTGATCATACTTGTGTGGTTTGAATCGTTGCTTGAGGTGAGTTTATAGATCCCTATTAAACTGTTTTATATGTTTAATGTTTTGGGATGTGATAAATGCTTTGATGCTTGCTTCTGGACGCAAGTAAAACTTGATTTCTGTGAACGCTTTGTGAACACTATTTATGAGATAGCTTAAGTTGCTTTAGCCATAGTCCCCACTATCGTGAATCGTTAGTTACTCTGCTGGAGTAAGCTCTTATGTTACGGATATATCTATTGAGGGTTGACAACCTCCACTCGGGCATTCTGACGCCGGACGAGTGTGTACCATTTGTATGAACGGAGTTATCTTGGCTAGGTACTCCATTGGGGCAAAACTTATGTATGCAATCTATTGTATGCACTGGATCACTAGTTTCGATGTCACGAGCTTAGCTATCATAAATATTGTGAACACCCAATTTATCCTACACTTGGCACTATATCTCCTATAGTTGCACGTGTACATGAAATGAAATCTGTAATTGAATTACTATGAACTTTTACTTGAAACCTATATTCTCACCAACTTTATGTTGACCCAATTTAGCATTTATCTCAGGTAATTGATGATGTGTTTGGAGTCCGCATGCATTTCTTGGCTATCTTCGGACATTTATTTACTTATGCTTTTGAACTATTATCTCGTTGATGTTTAAAACTTTTACATTCCGCTGCACTATCTTTTGAAACTGAGACCTTTTGTACTGTGATGCTTTTAATTTAAATTAAACGAGGTATTTTTATAAAACGTCTCATTTAGAGTCGTTCTCTTGTACCTTGAACTATGATACAATGACGTAACAGCCCCCGAGCTTCACCGCTTCCGCATATCACATTTTGGGGTGTTACATAATTGGTAATCAGAGCCTTGGTTATAGAGAACTAGGTTTGCATCTTAGGCCTAGACTATAACCGATGTGGCTACTTGTTACTCTGTATATATATGTGTACTACGTAATGTATTACGTAGGATAACACTATAAGTAATATGTAATATATATTATGTAATACGTAATATGTATTATATACATATGCATTTCACTGATTTGCATACTTTAATTTCTATACATGATTATTTCATGCATACCCTACAACTGCTTTAATACGCATTTTGGTTGTTGCAGGTTATGTCGTCATCTACTGTTACTTACCAGCCCGACTCTGCTGACGAAGAGTGGGAAGACGAGATTGAGATGATACCAGATCATGTTGAGCCGGAGAATGACCCAGAGGAGGCTGATCCAGAGGAGGAAGGTGCAGAGTATGACCCTGACGAGGACCCGGAGGAGGATGATGAGGGTGAGCCTGATGTGTTGTCTGTTACTTCCGATGTTGTTGATGGGATGCCACCGGTTGTGCATCGTACTTTTATCGAGTGGGTTAGTGGTAGTGAGGACGATGAGGATGATGAGGATGACGTGGATGGTATTGAGGTAGATCACGAGGGTGATGAGGGTGTGGATGGACATGAGGTAGGTCATGAGGATGATATGGATGGTGTTGAGGTAGATCATGAGGGTGATGATAATATGGATGGATATGAGGTAGATCGTGAGGATGATGAGGACATGGATGATGAGATTGAGAGTGATACTGACGTTAGGATGGTTGTGCCTAGTAGTGATAGCGAGGGTGCTGAGGCTGATGATGATAGTAGGGTTGATGCTTTGACTGTTGTACCTGAGAGAGTTGAGCCTAGTAGGAGGAGTGAGATTAGGAAGACGTCCAACTTGAGGAAGAAGCCTACTGTTCCATGTCAGCGGTTTAGAGAGGAAAGGGAAGCTTTATGGGGTACGCCACCAACTGAGGTTTATACTGATTCTGATGATACTGTACCACCTGCTGATGGAGCTGGACCATTCGGTGTTAGATCTCGAGCTTTGTCCGATTCTGATTCGTCATGCCCACGGAAGAAGATTCGTATGTTTGATTCACATGCTACACCTGAGACATCGCCTACTCATGGGAGTCGAGCTGATACTACTGTTTCTACACCACCTACTCATTATGTTGGAGAGCCCTCTAGACCTAGGTCATGTGTTGTTATGATAGAATCTGCTAGGGATTCAGATGTTGTTCGTTTTCGTCTACTTGAGGATGCGGTGTTTGGATTGTTAGAGGATAACGAGGATACCCGCGACTTGTTGGATACCACACTTGAGTAGGTTGCTAGGTTGAGGCGTGAGTTGGAGTCAGTTCGTGGAGGAGACCGAGCTGCAGATGGAGACCCGAGGAGTGATTCACCGAGATGTGCTGAGTGTGATCGTCGTCGTCGCACTTAGAGATTCATCGTTATTGTGCTTAATTCTAGAGTAGATTGACATCTTTATCTTTTGGGTATTGTATCTACTAAACTAGAGTAATACTCGGTTAGTTAGAGTAGACTAGATGTAATCATACTCTTATTTTATGACTATGTACTCGATATTTTGATTATGAATGGGAATTTAACTTTATGACTTTGACCAGTGACTATCCTTTCTATGTTTGTTGTACTGTTAAATTCTACATTCTATCCTAGCATAAGAAATATATAACATGTATATTCGTGCTTGAACCTTATTTGCATTGTTGTCTTAACGTAGAGAAACAATGGTGAACACACGTAACAGAATGACTGACGCACAATTGGAAGCACTGATTACGCAACGAGTGACTGCTGCACAAGCAAACGTTCAAGCTAACAACAACGTGAACGAAGCACCACCGAACAATGTTGACAATCGACCGCCTAAGCCGTGTACTTACAAGGACTTTAGGAGTTGTGACCCTTTGAATTTTAATGGTACTGAAGGAGATGTCGGATTAGCTCATTAGGTTGAAAAGATGGAAGCTGTGTTCTATGTCAGTGGATGTGCTGTTGAAAACCAAGTGACTTATTCTACTTGTACTTTAGCTGCTGGAGCGTTGACATGGTGGAACACCCATGTATAGACGACTGGAGCCGAGGAGGCGTATAGAATGAGTTGGGAGGAACTTAAGAAGTTGTTGACTAAGGAGTACTGTCCTCGTAATGAGATTCAGAATATGGAAATCGAACTGTGGAACCTGACTGTGAAGAACAATGACATTGGGACGTACACAAGGAGGTTCCAAGAATTGTGTTTGCTATGTCCTGGAATGGTTCCGGATGAAGAAAAGAAGGTTGAGCGCTATATTTGGGGTTTACCTGGTAGAGTTCAAGGGAATGTGACATCGTCTGGACCGACAAAATTTAGTGATGCTATAAGGATGACTCACAGTCTGATGGACCAAGTTGTTCGAGCAAATGCTGGGAATGCCACGGACAACAAGAGAAAATGGGGGAATAACCAAAGGAACAACCATGAGAACTATCCTAATAAGAGGCAAGACACCGTGAAAGCGTACACTGCTGGTACTGGGGAAAAGGGAGTATACAATGGGACGTTACCTTTGCGCAATCGATGCAAGCGTCACCATAATGGACAATGCAATGTACAATGTCACAACTGCAAGAAAACCGGACACATTGCTAGAGATTGTAAGTCACCACCCAACACGAAAGCCAACGTCACTTGCTTTGAATGTCAACAAAAGGGACTGTTGATGCAAAAGTTGGGTGATCCTTGCTAGACCCGAATTAGGCTTAATTCGGGTTGGCTGGGCTCCGGCTCCTGCACCAAGTGAATCGTCTGGTTGGGATCCTGCACACTAAACAACACGCGTTAGGCTTACCGTGGGAATGTTTCCCACGGTTAGACTCCGGCGTGAGAGTAAGTAATCGGTTAGGGTTTTATGTGAGTTGAGAGTATAGAACGTAATACCTTTGTGGAACCCTTGGGGGTTCCTTTTATAGGCAGTGGAACCCTAGTGGGCTGCCACTGATACTTTGGCCCCAAGGAAAGGATAACTATCAGAATTAGAATGATTGTTATCTTCTAATTATGGTAGTGAATATCCTCCTCTTTTGGGGTAAACCTATTCCTAGACAGAATATGATTCTGTCTAACCCTATGTCGGCCGCGCCGGGCCGTGGGCCGCACACATGTGTGCGGTTACTGTTCATTCAAGCCCACAAGCTTGAATGACATTATTCCCACCCATCTGTGATGGGCCGGATACAGGTAGTACCCGCGGGCCGGGTTCCTGACCCGGCTGGGGACTATACGTCATCATGTCCCCCCAGTCTAGTTGTTACAGCCGTAGGCGTAACCTCTAGACTATCAAGGTGCTCTCCGGACGTACCAAGAAAGACCTAGGGGAATAAAAAAATATTGGAAATGTTGTTTTGGCCGCACGTGACGGTCTGCCGTAGGAATATATTTTTTTTTTGAATAGCACCTCAGCCGCACGTAACGGCCGAGAAAAATTAAATGTAGTATTAAATGCGGTCTTACGTAAGAGCCGCATATCCCGACACAAGAATAAGAACATTAATGGTAGTCAACTTTCCAGTCGCACGCCTGCAAAAAGTGCACCATTAATGCCCACCATTGAGCCACGTAAAACTGCCAAGAAGTGACCCATGGGCCCCCCTCTGATTTTGGAGAAGTCTCAGAAATCCTATCCGTTGGATAGGAGTGGTGGCCTACACGTGTCGAGCATCCACATTACCTCAGAAACCGAGGCAACCCTATATAAGAGTTGGTATGTGTGTTTGTTACACACACAACTCCCATTTCATTCCGCCATTGTTATTTTCAAGCTTTTACTCCCAAAACTTTGCCTTCTTTTCCACGGACTTCCTCTGCCGCAGGTTAGATCATCACGCCCTTAAAAACCTTTTTATAAAACATGGTAAAGGACAACCCCCTTATCACGGATGTCCTCAACGTGATGTCAGCGGAAAAATACATCGACTTCCTGTCGAAGTATTATATTCCCGAAAGCGTACACCCCACCTATCCAGGTGAAGGTGAAGCGATTACGGATGCACCGGCGGGGAAAATAGGCGTGTACACACGCCTGTTTGACTCGGCCAACTACCGTATCCCCCTGTCCAAATTCTTGGTAGACCTACTATTGTATTATGACTTCCACATAACGCAACTTCACTGCATAGGGCGTGTAAAATCAACCAGTTTGAAATTACATGCCATACCTGCGGAGTAACCCCATCCGTAAACCTTTTTAGGGCTTTTTATTTTCCCCAGCTAGTGAATGGGTGGCTATCGTTTAAAAAACGACCCGGGAACGCCCCTATGACGTATAGGAAGCCTCTAGACTCCCTTAAGAACTGGTACGACCACTACTTCTTTGTAGATGAGAAGGTATTACCTACTCCTTTCGTACTCAAAACCAAAGCACCCAAAGATTATCCGCCCAAAGCCAAAGACTATAGTAGCAAAGACTTGAAAACACTATATACCCACCGCACGGAATTCCATAGAGGGTTGCCGGAACACTTCCTGTGCTTAGTAGGAATAAGCCGCCGCTACTTTGGGAGGGATGACCTATATCCGTGCTTCCTGACGGAACAAGGAGAGGGTAGGCTTACTTTATTCCTTGTAAATGTGAAATGCCATGCATATTTGTAAAACCTTACTAACCCACATACTCATAAATGTCCGCAGAAATGAATCTACACGGGTAATACGCCAGAGCGACCCCATGAAGGTGCCCGAAGGGTTCCAGCCACTGAAGGAGAATGAGCTCCCCTTGCTGGAGGCGACCGCTGACCGCACCATGCCGCTCGAAGAAACGTCCGAGCCCAGATCGGATGAAGAAGAGCCCGTCATTGAGAAATCCCCATTGGATTTCCATAATGAAGATGGTGAAGAACCACTGTTGGAGGGGGGCGCCACCAACCAGGAAGAAGAGAATGACCCCAATGAAGACACTACTCAGGCATCCGGGTCCGCCCCGCTCACCTCTAGGAAGAGAAAGACCACCAGGAGGGTGGCAAAGAAGATAGGGGACGAGGCCGGAGCCGCGAATGCTCCCCAAAAGAAACTGAGGAAGGATCATCCGCAGTACCAAGAGGGGAGTGGTACTGCGACCGCTCAGGCCGACCCCACCCCGAACATGGGAGGGCCAGTCTTACGAGTCACACCCGTGAGCGTCGTAGCTCCTACCGGCCCAGACCCTGCCATTGATACCTCGTAAGTATCCTTCGAATATGATTCGTGTCATTATATGATGCGTAGACTAATTTTGCCATGTCAAATAACAGGGCGAATCCGTCTGCCGTACCGCAGGAGGAAGAAGTGGGGAGGAATCCATCCCCCACACCAACTAACAAACCCCCATCCCCTGCTGCAACACACGCCAAGGAACCACACCCCGAGGGGCCAGAAGAAAGCCTGCGCCTAGCATGGAACTTGTCAAGCTTGACAAGGTTGGAAGCAGAATCTGAGTGCTCAGAATTTATTGAGCACATCACCCCGCTGGTCCTTGCACAAGATTTAGACGAGTTGGATCATGAGGCCCTTCTTGAGCAATTTGACGTGTCGTCCGCACACCAAGTGACGGTGGGAGCTGCTTTGAGGCACCGTTTGATCAAGGCCCTTACAAATGTGAATCGGGCAGATAAGAAGATAGCCCGTCGTGAGGCGATGGTTGTGAAGAACGAAAATACCATCGCGTCCTTGCAGACATCGCTGGTGACAGCCGAGGCGACGATAAAAGAGCAAGCTCATCACGCCGACACCCGAGAGAAGCGCATTGCCGAGCTCGAAGCCCTTGTAGCCGCATCAAATGAGAAGGTATACTTTCGAAATTTTTTCACATATACTCAAACTTTGGATATTCATTTGACCCAAAAAAGTATATATCCTTGTAATAACTCGAAATTTTATATGCAGGTGTCTGCGGCCGAAGCTACTACCAAGGCCGTGACCGTGCAATCCTTTAACATCGCCCAAGAGCGTGATGCGCTGAAGGATGAGTTAACACAGGCGCAAACCATCCTGGAAGAGCAGGCTGCCTTAGCGGATGAGAAGCTAAGCAAAATGGCCATAAGTTGTGCTGAGAGACTATGCCCTCCCCTGCTATCCGCTATAGCTGGACGCAGGTGGATAATCGGGCAAGGACTGCGACTTGCTGTGAACAGGGCCTTGGAAGCTACACACCTATTGCAGGCATTTGCCGGGGTCGTATCCGATGGAGTCGACCGTGGTAGACATGAGGGCTTAGTCAAAGCTGCGGAACTGATAGGAAAAAGTGAAGATATCATGCAGCATCCCTACCACAATCCCTCCGCCGCGGATAATATGACCGCGTCCATGAATGCCTTGGCGGAGATCCAACACCCTCTCTTGGATGAGCTTGAGACACTTAGAGACGCTCCAAACGAGGCAATAATGTCCCGGCTGACTGCGGACCCCATCCCTTTGACTTTGGCCACTTATGATTCCGCCTCCAAAACATTGAAAGGTGAGAAACTGCTTGTAGAAGCATTGGATGCGATTGCGGTCAAAGCCCAGGATGGGAAGGATGCTCGTGGGGAGGTCCTCCGTGCTCTGATTGAAGACGGGAAGAAGAACATAGGGGAATTTTTGCCCCCTTGTAATTTATCAATTGTAAACATTTGTAATTTTATTCGTCCGTGCATGTATACGGCTAAGACATATGTGAAATGACTGCCTTTTATATGGAAGTCCGTGATTACCACAGCCATTTTGTTATTTATTTGTGAAACTTGTGTATCTTCATTTTGTTTGAACATTGTATGCCAATACCGCATGACATGTCACGTCTTACACAAAAGAAAAAATACCTACAAGCCTATAATTTACTAGACATGCGACGTGCGTCTTTACTATGCGGAGCACTGCGTGAGTACGGCACACGAAACTTACCACAACGTCTTGTGAGTAAGGTGTCTAGTAAGGATACATGATCCGTGCGGCTGGGGTTGCATCCCTCTTACGCGGCAAGTTGAATTAGTAGGTTCACTTAATCCTCTTACCCCGCCTGGAGGCGTATAGTACATGTACAGTAATTTGAATGAATGCATACGAATGAAACATGACATATTATAATAACAACTAAAATTCATATGACTGGCAAAAATCTAAAAAAAAAATGATTTGCACGAAACAAGCCGCGGAGCTAGCTAGGCGCCACGACATTTTATTAGAACGTTTACATTTTTTGTTTGAACAAGAATGATAAGTCCTAAAAACAAAAAAGGAACCTAAATAGACATAAGAAAAACAGATAAGCCGCATGGTTCTTCATTAAAGCCATATATAGCGAAGCACCCGTGCGGAGGCCGTAGCTTTCAAAGATAGCACCTTTTGAGACTGGAGATGTTCCATGTGCGTTCTAGGTCGCGGCCATCCATGTCACGTAACTTGTACGCACCTCGTCCCAAGGCTTCCGTGACTTCATAAGGTCCTTCCCATTTAGGGCCCAGCTTTCCTGTATTCTCCGCTCGACTCGCTTCGTTAGGACGATAGACATAATCTCCCGGTCGGAAAGAAACACCGTTGACCTTAGCGTCATAATAAGCCTTCATTTTAGCCTTGGATTTAGCCTCATTGATGGCTGCTACCTCCCTTTTTTCTTCTAACAGATCTAGGTTGATTCGCAGCTGCTCTTCATTCGTAACGACATTAACCTCCACCGTGCGAATGGTAGGCATTCCTATCTCTGTTGGTATAACAGCTTCCGTGCCGTAGGCCAATGCAAATGGAGTATCTCCGTTGGCTGTTTTGATCATAGTTCTATGCGCCCATAGCACATGCGAAGCGCCGCTTGATATTCAATGATGCACACCAGTCCTTGAATGGATTATCCGCGAACTGTTTTCCGTTATCCGAGATGATTTCTCCTGGTAGGCCAAAACGGCACACAATATGCTCCCAAACAAACTTTTTAACTTGTTTGCCTGTGATGGATTTGACTGCCTTGGCCTCTATCCATCGTGTGAAGTAGTCCATCGCGACAATCAAGAACTTAACTCCCCCCGCAGCTACGGGAAACGGTCCTACGATGTCAATTACCCACTTATAGAATGGCCATGGGGATGTAATAGGTGTAAGCTCCTGCTGCGGATGTCGCGGTACTGGTCTATGCACTTGGAAGTCACTACACTTGTGAATCATGTCGCGTGCGTCCTTGTGCATGGTAGGCCAATAGTATCCTGTTCGTAAGGCTCGAGCTACCACAGATCATGGACCTGCGTGCATGCCGCATAACCCTTCATGTATGTCACTGATTATGTAAGCGGCCTGACGTGGTCCAACACACCGCAGCCACGGCTGCAAGAAAGAGCGCTTGTAAAGGATGCCTTCTCGAAGTTCGAAGTGTTGCGACTTCCTCCTGATGCGCCGAGCTGCTTTTTCCTCGCCTGGAAGGGTCTCACTAGTCAAATAGTTGATAATCGGGGTCATCCATGTAGGTCCATCCTCCTCAACTATAGTAGCGACCTCCCCTTCCGTTATAGATTTCTCCTTGAGTATTTCCACCAAGACTTGTTTGGACAAGTGAGCGAAGCTTGTGGATGCGATCTTGCTGAGAGCGTCCGCCTTCTTGTTCTTGCCTCTTGGCACCTGCTTGATGGAAAATTTGCTGAAAGCCGCGATTAGTGACTTGACTTTTTCCAAGTATCTGACCATGTTGTCCTCCTTAGCCACATATCCACCTAGAATATGATTCGCAACAAGCCGTGAGTCCACGTAGGCCTCAAGGTTGCGGACTCCCATTCTAGCGGTGATTTTTAAACCCGCAATTAATGCTTCATATTCCGCTTCGTTGTTGTTAGCCGTGAACTCAAAACGGAGGGCGTACGTGAACTCCATTCCTTCCGAATTTGTGAGGATGAGACCAGCTCCGGAGCCATCCGTACACGAAGATCCGTCCGTAAATAGCACCCATGGTTCTGTTGGAGTCTCATCTTGTTTAACGATTGGCCCTTCCTCATCCGGCTTCTCAATCAGGAAATCTGCCAAGATCTGGCCTTTCACAGCCGTCCTTGGCCTATAAGATATATTGTGCTCCCCCAATAAGATGCTCCATTTTTGTAGCCTCCCTGCCACATCTGGTCTAGAAATAACCTGCTTTATTGGCTGGTCTGTAATAACTACAATTGGGTGCGCCTGAAAGTACCGGCGCAACCGCTTTGTAGCAAACACTAGTGCTAACACCAATTTTTCCATAGAGGAGTAATTTAGCTCCGGCCCTTGTAATGTTCTACTTATAAAGTAGACCAGAGTTTGCACTGTATCTCTATCTGTCATGAGTACCCGCGCTTATTGCGCCATGAGTGGCTGAGAGATACATAATGAGTTCCTCCTTTGGCCGGGGAGCTACTAGCATAGGGAGAGATGCAAGATGCTGCTTGAGTTGGCCAAAAGCTTCCTCGGCTTACTTCGTCCACCGGAAGTCTCCATTCCTAATGCACTTCGTGAGTGTCTTAAATAGGAGTAATGACTTCTCTGCGGATTTGGATAGGAACCTATTCAGCCCGGCTAGTTTCCCATTTAAGGATTGCACCTCCTTCCGTGTCTGAGGGGATGGCAGCTGTACCACTGCGTCCGTTTTCTCTGGGCAAGGTTTGATGCCGTTTGGATCAATCAAATATCCAAGGAACATTCCCTCCGTTGCCCCAAACGTGCATTTCTTTGGGTTTAGCTTCATGTTAATCCTCCTCAGTGTGTGGAATGTCTCTTGGACATCCCGGAGAAGTGCATCCTCCGTATGACTTTTTATAACCAAGTCATCCACATAGACTTCCAAGTTGCGGCCTATCTGTGATTCAAAAGCTTTGTCCACAAGCCGCTGGTATGTAGCACCGGCGTTCTTTAGTCCAAATGGCATTTTCGTATAGCAATATACGCCTTGGCTTGTATGGAACGCCGTTTTTTCTGCATCTTCCTCCGCCATCTGGATCTGGTGATATCCTTTATATGCGTCTAAGAAGCATTTAAAGGGATGTCCACATAGGGATTCCACCTTCCAGTCTATTTCCGGTAACGGGTAACAATCCTGTGGACAGGCTTTGTTCAGATCCGTAAAATCCACACACATGCGCCAACTTCCGTCATGTTTTTTGACCATGACCGGATTGGATAACCACTCTTGGTAGTATACCTCGCGCATGATACCTGCGTCCACTAGTTTCCGTACTTCCTCCAATATTACTTGACTGCGCTCAGGCGCCTGGCCGCGCTTCTTTTGCTTGACGGGTTGGTACCCTGGGGGATCTGGAGCTTATGTTCTGCTATCGCCCGTGGTACGCCTGTCATATGCTTTAGCTCCCATGCGAATATATCTAGGTTTGCACTTAAAAGAGAGCACATGGCCCTTTTGCCGTTATCCGAGAGTGCTCCTCCTATGGATATCTCCTGTTCTGGATAGTCGGGATGAATTGCCACCTTCCAATTGGGAGGTGGTGATCCATCCTTGGGTGGAACAGGTGGAGCCGGTGTTGTCACGATGTGACACTCGGATGCTGGTATGATTGTGATGTAAATGGTAACGATTCCTCCCTCAACGGGGAATTTGATCATTCCGTGCGCCGTGGAGGGTACCGCCCGTATAGCCAAAATACCTGGTCTGCCTATGATCTCATTGTACGGAGAATGTGAGCGTATCACCATGAAGTTCATCCACGCCGTAGTGGAGTGTTCCTCATTCCCAATGGTTACAAGAAGACGTAGTTGCCCTATCGGCCAGATAGTGTCTCCACTAAAGCCGGTGAGCGGCGCCGTGGCCGGTACTAATTGGCTTCTTATTTCTGGGCATAACTACACAAAACAGTGTTCATACAGTACCTCTGCTGACGACCCTCCATCCACATACATGCGACGAACATTGTGTGTTTCAATGCTTATCTCAATTGTGAGAGGCGCATCAATCACATCGCTTGCTGTGATGGGGGGGAACGAGATTTCCCTGTCGCGTGAAATTTTTTGGCCAACTTTCTGCCTCGTGCGGCGTTGTCTGGATTGGATTATGTATATGGTCGAAGGTTTGTCCTTTTGGGGATCCTTCTTATCATACTTCTTGTTGTCTTTTCCATCCTTCCAATCATTAACTAAGTGCTTGAGTTTACCTGATTTGATCAGTGACTCAATGTGCTTCTTGAGCTGGATACACTCCTCCGTACCATGGCCCTTGTCATTATGGAACTCGCAGAAGCGATTTCTTTGCCGACGTTCCGGCGGAGTTGTCATTGGGGGAGGCCTTGGAAAGTTTGCCCCTTCCGTCAGCAAGATCTCCCGGTAGGACATCTTTAGGGGGTAAACTTATCGTCCTGCCGTCCTCCTTTGTTCTGGCTCTTATAGTCTGAGCCATTGCTATTGTTCTGATTGCCTTGACCGCCCGACTGTCTCTGAGACTTGTCATTTGACCGGTACCCATTTCTCCTGGATGGGTAAGCCGCGGCAACAGCTGTTTCTCCTTCTATGAAATTTCTGACCCTTTCCATGAGGTCATCATATCTCTCTGGACACTTGTCATTGAGGCGCCTGATCAATTCCCTGTCTGTTATGGCGTGCATGTAGTCAGAGATTTTCAGGAGTTCCGGCATTATTTTTGTGCGCGTGCACTCATCATTGAAGCGTTTAGTGAAGGCTTATGTGGACTCCCCCGGTCGTTGTTTGACAGTCGCCAATGAGACCGGATCCCTATTATACTTCTTCCTCTGAGTATAATTGTTCTTGAACACAGTGCGTAGTTCCGTGAAACTATCAATGCTTCGTGGAGGGAGTCCCTCAAACCAGTCACGGGCATTTCTGATCAGAGTTGAATTGAACATTGGCACCATATAGGCATAGGCCATCGCTCAATTTTAGCCTGCGTATCAAATATTTTAAGGTGATCATCCGGATCACCAGTTCCATCATAGGTCTTGACACACGCCGGCATGCGACGTTTGGTGTCCTCGGAATAGTTCCGTATGCGGAGGGTGAATGGGTCTTCCCTGGGATCCGCCCATGGCCGGGTGAGCCTAGGGTCATCCCACGGTTCACACCACGGGCGGGAAAGATCCTCCGCTTTTGCATCTCGATAATAAGGGCTACCATAATACTCATCATTGTTTGGTGGTGGTGGAGGGGTACGCCTAGGTCGGCGACGCTTGGGCGGATGGTCATCTGAGTCCTCCCCTGACGGGTCTGGAGACGGGGGTGGTGCCCCATCCTTTGGGTGAGGACCACTTTTCTAGGACGAATCAGGAATCCTTTTACCCGTGTTCATCCTGTCCCACATGCTCGTGCGGCGACCGGTTCTGGCCAGCTCTCGATCTGGTCGCTCAGGTGAACCGTCAGACTTATCCCCCCTTCTCGGGACTGCATTAATTCCTGTATGAGGCGATATCCTATGCGCTCAAACACATTCCAGGGTTGAGGGGTTTCCTCAAAGATGCTCTGCTCCTGACGCCGAGCTCTCCTTTTCCTCTGATTTTGGGAAGAGGTGATTGGTTCGGTGTCACCAAAGTTAAGTCTAGATTGGAGGTTCCTCCCTAGATTTAACCTTGATGCGATCCCCGGGACAATCCTATCAAAGTTCTGCGTGAGAACTCGAGTGAGATCCTCCTCGCTGAGTGGTTGGACTTCTACTTCATCCTCCACTGATGGTCTGCGCGGCTCCTTGTTAGGAGGATTGGGTGCACTCCCTGGGTCAGGGTTATCCAGGGTTGAAGTAGGTGGGGGTGTCATGGAGATCGTGCTCGTCACCCCCAAGGGCTGGAAACCACCACGGTTACTCGGTCCGCCTGCAAGGCGGCTAGGTGATTGATTGGGGATGAGTATCCCTTCCCCTTGGGACTTCCGATTCCGAGGATTCGTGTTCCTGGGATTAGCTTGTGGATGCCCCTTCGTCATTGAAAATTCAGAATGAGGTTTTGTTCTAGCTTAGTGTAAGGGTCCCACGGATGGCGCCAACTTGTTGATGCAAAAGTTGGGTGATCCTTGCTAGACCCGAATTAGGCTTAATTCGGGTTGGCTGGGCTCCGGCTCCTGCACCAAGTGAATCGTCTGGTTGGGATCCTGCACACTAAACAACACGCGTTAGGCTTACCGTGGGAATGTTTCCAACGATTAGACTCCGGCGTGAGAGTAAGTAATCGGTTAGGGTTTTATGTGAGTTGAGAGTATAGAACGTAATACCTTTGTGGAACCCTTGGGGGTTCCTTTTATAGGCAGTGGAACCCTAGTGGGCTGCCACTGATACTTTGGCCCCAAGGAAAGGATAACTATCAGAATTAGAATGATTGTTATCTTCTAATTATGGTAGTGAATATCCTCCTCTTTTGGGGTAAACCTATTCCTAGACAGAATATGATTCTGTCTTACCCTATGTCGGCCGCGCCGGGCCGTAGGCCGCACACATGTGTGCGGTTACTGTTCATTCAAGCCCACAAGCTTGAATGACATTATTCCCACCCATCTGTGATGGGCCGGATACGGGTAGTACCCGCGGGCCGGGTTCCTGACCCGGCTGGGGACTATACGTCATCAGGGACACTACAGCAATGAGTGCCCAAAGAAAAAGAACAAGGACCAAGGAAAGATTGCTAAAGCTGGGGAAGCTCGTGGAAGGGTCTATGTGATAGGAGGAGGAGAAGCGCAACAAAACCCCGACGTCGTGACGGGTACATTTCTTCTCAATGGTCGTTATGCTTCTATTTTATTTGATACTAGAGCCGATAGGAGTTTTGTGTCGACTGCTTTTAGTGTTTTACTTGATGTGACCCCTTCGCCCTTAGACACTAAGTACACTATTGAGTTAGCTAATGGGAAGTTGATAGAAGCCGACACTATACTTCGTGGATGCACTTTAAATCTTCTAGGTCATCCTTTCGTAATAGACCTTATGCCTGTTGAGTTAGGGAGTTTTGACGTGATTGTCGGAATGGATTGGTTGTCGAGATACCGTGCTACGATTGTATGCGATGAGAAGATCGTTCGTTTACCATTTGGTGATGAAGTTTTGGAGGTACAAGGGGATACAAGTAACGGAAAAGGGAAGTCACGACTGAACATTATCTCACGTGTCAAGGCTCAGAAGTTGTTGTCGGAAGGTTGCCACGTATTTTTAGCCTGTATTACTGAAAAGCAGACGGAAGAAAACCGGTTGGAAGATGTACCTATCGTACGGGATTTTCCGGAAGTCTTTCCTGAAGATTTGCCTGGATTACCGTCGGCTAGATAAGTTGAATTTTAGATCGATTTAATACCGGGAGCTGCACCTGTTGCTCGAGCGCCTTACCATTTAGCACCGTCGGAATTGCAAGAACTAGCGACACAACTACAAGGGTTGACTGATAAAGGATTCATAAGACCGAATTCTTCACCTTGGGGAGCTCCAGTCTTATTTGTAAAGAAGAAGGATGGGAGTTTTCGGATGTGTATCGACTATCGTGAGTTGAACAAACTTACCATCAAGAACCGTTACCCGTTACCTAGGATCGATGATCTGTTTGATCAGTTGCAAGGATCGAGCGTTTACTCGAATATTGACCTTAGGTCTGGTTATCACCAATTGAGAGTCCGTGAGGAAGATGTTGCAAAGACTTCTTTTAGGACTAGGTATGGACACTATGAGTTCCAAGTAATGCCATTCGGTTTGACAAACGCACCAACTGTGTTTATGGACCTCATGAACCGGGTGTGTAAACCGAATTTGGACAAGTTTGTCATTGTATTCATCGATGACATACCAATTTACTCAAGGAATGAGAAAGAACATGAGGAACATCTTAAGATAATATTGGAATTGCTTAAGAAGGAGGAATTGTACGTGATATGAGCAAAAACTCATATCAATTAATCAACAAATCACCCTAAAACACATAGCAAATACCTAACTTTTGTGCTATAAAAGCAATATTATGTGGTATGTTCTATGTTTGTGTACAAATAGGTAAGAAGGATGCATTTTCAAGCAAACAAGGAGAAAACTAAGCTTAATTGGATGAAAAAGACAACGAAGGATCAAGAGTGACAAGACTTTGAAGACAAAGGACCTATCTTGACAACATTTCAAAGATGTAGTACCAAAAGTGTAAATTTTCCAAAGTCAAGATAAAAGTCAAACATGGTCAATAATGAAGTCAACCAAGTCAAAGGGCTTTAATGTTCAAAAATGCAAGTGGAATGACTGAAATTGTCAAAGAAATGAAGATTCTAGCTCAAAATATCAAACTGCCAAGTACAAGGACCAATTCTACCAAATTTGGAAAGACATTTCTGCTCAATCCGTGTTTAAAGGCAAGGACCAATGAGAAGCAAGTAAATGAATCACTTGGATCGCCAGCTGGCCACTCACAGCAGCCAAACATTTATTAAGCAAATCTCAACAGTGCCTCCACTACTTCTATTTTCAACCAATCAGATGTTGCCATGCAATAATACTTTTATCCAATATGGATTGTGATCTGTGTGCTTCCCTCTCCACCAACCACAAACGGCCACGTGGCTTTCTTCTCCAAACAAATTGCCAGGAACGGGATTGAGCTAGAGTGCATTTCAGAAGTTGATATAAACATGAAAGTTGTTCAAAATCAAGAGACGAATACAACCCAATAACTCAATTAACATAAAATCAACTCAATCAAAAATCCCCAATTAAGTTCTTCACTTGCAAAATTCAATTAGCAGATTTGGGACACGTGGAGCTCATTGATTGGATTGGACACGTCACTCTCCCCAACAACTTAACTTTCTCATTCTATAAATAGGGTAGCAGTCTCTCATTTGTACATAGTTAGCTAGTGTGAAAACATACACACTAGAATTTTTCTCTCTCTCTCTCATTTTTGTTAGCAAGTTAATAGATAACAACTCTCAAGAGCCTGACAACCTCTTGAGAGTCTGTTAGTTAGTTGTAACCAACCTTGTAACTACTTTTCACCTTACTTCAATAAAAATTCAAATTTCCCTCTAAATTCTCTCATAGCTTTTATCTACTGTTCATACGCCATGGATGTTGCTTGTTTCTAGTGATCATTCTTGTTCATTAGAAGCCTTGTTAAAGATTGTAGATGTTCATTACATCCAGTAGCTGAGTACCAGTTTTGATCATCCATTTCAAGCATTGATAGGAGTTTTGAAGGTTTTGAGTTCATCAATGGAGTTTGAGTTGATTACAGCTGTTGATTAGTAGATTTTTGGTAGATACTAGTGCTAAGGTGGTGGTTTAGCACTAGCTAGATAGCTCAGCGCTACTCTACTCCCCAACGGAGGCCTAAGCTAAAAGGTTCTAGTTTTCTGCATTTTTGTTCCACTCAAATGTTGACTGCATGATCAATACCTAGTGTAGCCTTGTTTTAATGAATGATCAAGTGTGTTACTGAGTAGATGTTAATGTTTGAGTAGCTTATTTGTAGTCTTTCACATTATCATTAGCTTAATTCTCATAACTAGTTGCTTAATAACAATCATTTTAGCTTACTAGTACATTTAGAGTATAAAACTGTTTCATAGCTTGAACTTGGTCCTTATCCATTACATTTCAGTCAATAAACTTGGTTTAATATCTGTCTTTAATCAGTTAAGCTTTTAACTCAAATTTCCTTTACAAAAGTCCAATCAACTCAGTTAAACTTGTGTTTGGGAATAGGAATTTCTATGTGTTCAAGTGTTGGTAGTTGGTTAAATCTAGCTCAATTTCAGTCAATAAGTCATGGCAAATTAGTTTACATAGTTTTCAGGTTAATTTTGTAGTCAAACAGGCAATTGGTATTTTAAAAAGTTTGGGTCAGCTTTGAAAAAACTTGATTTCAGAAAGTATTGATTTTCAATTCATTGCCATGACTTTATTTCTTGATGGATTTGCTTGAAACCGATTTCTATTCATCACACAACATCCATAGTTTAAGTGCGTAACTGGAAATTCAACAGTATCTATTATAGAGTTAGAAATAAGCATTTAAATAAGCCATTGAGCAAATGTCATTCTCTATGATAAAAGGCCATTCTGATTTCTCATTCTAGCTTATCTACTTCACAAACCTGCCCATTTTCTTTCACATTTCTCCTTAGAAAGTGTTCCTGGTTAAGTTTTGAAAAATTCAGCTTTTTGGATTTTTGGTCAACAAAAGTCAACATTAGCTCATTTTAGCTTATTTTCATTTTCTGAGCTTATTAATGGATCATTTTTTATAAGACAAGACTTCCCCTTCTTCTTTTGAGCTGATTAACAGGTTTTTGCATTAAAATCAAGTTGTGGACGTTTGGCTTATTAGTTAGCTTATTTTGGGCTTATTTCAAATAGCTTATTAGTGTTTTAGGAAGTTTCAGCTTATTTCCTTTTACAAGTCTAGTTGAATTTCAATTTTAAGCCTTTTAAAACTTGTCTGAGCTTATTTGGTTAAGAAACGAGCTTATACGAGTTCATTTTGTTTCTTAGCCCGTTTTTGTTATAAAACTTTTGGAAATTGCACTAGGTCCCTAGTTTGTTAAACAGTTTTCATTTCAAGCTAATTACCCACTTTATTAGGTTTTGCAAAATATTAGTCCTTATTGTTTTGGAATTTGTTAGAATTAGCTAGTCAGTTTTTAAAAAGTTGTTAAAGTTAGTTACTTTGTTAGTTAAATTTTCACATTTAGTCCAATTTGTTAACTGTTTTTACATAAATAGTCCTTAGACTTTTAGACTTTGTATTTTTGGCATTTAATTTTCATAGAATTTACATTTTCAGTCCTTTCATTTTATAGAATTTACATTTGTGATTTTAAATGAATAAAAAATTGGTTTGTGCAACTTGTTTTACGTATAAGTAGAATTGTATTTTTCATTTTAGCAAGGAGTTGTTTGAATTAGACGTAGAATATCCAAATACTTTTACCAACCAAAAACAATTATAAACTCGATCTTGTTAGGACTTTCAATTTGTTAAGAACTGAGAAAACGAACTTCAACTATACACATATTAAATGGCGCCGCTGCTGGTTCTTTGACTTTACGAGAGGCTATCGTTTGACGGTTTTCATTGGCTTTTGGGATTCGTTCACCTCGTGAACGTTATTTTTACGTATCATAAATCAAAAACAATAAAAAAATCAAAAATATAAAAATATATAATAACTAAAAAATTAACAAAACAATTCTTTTCCTAAAGAATTGACCAAACAAAATAAAAAATCCAAAAAGCAATCTTTTTCCTAAGAGATTGCACCCAAAAATATATATTATTGGATTCTCTCGGTTTTTATGTACATATAGTATTTTCTCTTAAAAACTCATAAATACAAAAATATTTTCCATATATTATTATAAGTAAATACGTATACGTACAAGAACAACCAATTCACATATTCTCCATAAGTATTGCCAAGGCAATACACCGTGTTGAGGGGCGTTCCGGTCCTTGACACGTGTATCGATCAAACAAAATAAAGCAAGAATAGATAAATACTTCCAATAAGCAACAATTCGAAGAATACAAACAATTAAGTGAATAGAAAGGCGATGCGCTATAAAATGCCATCTAAGGGTCAATAGGTACTTAAGTGCTTCGCGCCACCTAACCCCGCGTTCACTTGTGAGTATTCTAAGAAGGAAGGTGATAATTGTAAAATTAGACACTTGCTTTAGGAAGAACAAGCACCTAAAATATAGGGCAAGCAAGCACGACGATTTAGGAAAACCGTGTGTAAATGACCCAAAAGTGAAGTGAGTTCGTTCTCGAGGAGGCTAGTGCGTTGTGTAATGAATTGATTTTGATTTGTGATTATATTTGAGAAAAAGAAAATAGAAAGGGGATGAGAAGAGAAAGACGGTTACGAAGACGGATCGAGCTAAGACGAAAACATCGTTTACGTAAAACCGTAAAAAAAACTACAAATTAAAAATTTTAAACCAAAAATAATTAAAAGCTAAAAGTAAGTCTGAAATAATATAAATAAGAATGAAAATCCAATAAAAATATTTTAAAACCTTTTATTAATTAAATATTCAATTTTAAATGCTAATTAAAGCCCTAAAATTAAATATAATTAATCAAAATGTCCAAAATATTATTTTATTGAACTAATAAGTTACTTATATTATTTAAAGACTAAAAAGTATTTTTCCTAAATTTTAAAAACTATTTTTCTGTTTTTAAAACACTTAAAACTAATTTTAAACTAAAATAATCATAAAAAATAATAAAATAATGCTAAAAATAATTTGACAATTTTAAAAATCCTAAATTACTCTAATGAACAGTAGAAAAATGAAAAAGTTTGAAAAATATAAAATTTTTCACTAAAAGACAAAAGAGTTTGAATAAAACCCTAATTAAACTAATTTAATTCTAAAAAATAAATAAAAAGTGAATAGCAAAAACTTTTTTTACTAAAAATCTTAAAATGTTTTTCTTAATCCATGAAAAATGATAAAACTGAAAAATAACAATTTTTGGCAGTAAATGCCAAAAATAGAAACTTAAAAAGTATTTAAAAATGCAATTAATGTAAAAAATAACAAATGAACAGTAATAAAAAATCTAATTAAACAGAAAAATCAAAAATTAAATTAGAAAAATTATGAAACAAATTTGAAGTCCTAACTCCTATTTTTACCCACTAAAGACAAAAAATCCAACTTCCTGATAGTGACATGTGACTGGGTTTGTCTTGTAGCTGAGCAGTGGTAAAAATTGTGCAAGCATGGGGAACTATGTTCCCACTGATAGTGTAAAATCAAGGTCAGTTGACCTTATAAGCTTAGGAAAGCTTATTGAAGCTTGTTCTTTGGACAATGGGGGCACTCCCACAACCAGTTGGGTTGTGGGAAGTCAATCAAACAAGAAAAATCACAAGTCTTATCACAAAATCAACCACAAATTGCCCTTAAAGTTACTGATTAAGCTAATAGGGTGTCTGATGAACAGTTGACCTTTTTTACTTGCTCAAAAACGAATTTTAAGACCCAAGAACTTGCACAATAATCAACCAAACAGCATATAACCAATTACAAGCCTTACTTAGACCTAATATCTAGCAGATTTAAGAACTTGGTGGTCAAATAATGCTAAAACAAGATGGATTCAGGACTTTCTGATTTTAAACTAGTATTACAAAAGAAATGAGCATGCAAATCTGGTTTCCAACACACCAAAATCAAACCAACTACTGATATACTTAGCTTAGTGAAGTTAAGGTGTGTTTAACAGGTTTTTACGCCAAGATTTTGTCACCAACTCAGATTAATACCCAAATCCAAACACTCCTTTATATTTTCTAAAAATGATTTAACACACCAAATGCATTCAAACTCCAACCAAATTGATTTTAATCACTACTGATATGCATGTTACACCTCATGTGGCATAATCAAGCCAATAAACAAACACTTTAACCAACTAGCATACAAATCACACAAATCACAACTTGAAAACTTGAAAACTGAATAACAAGGGATTTACCTTATGGGACCCACATCCAGGTCCCACAATGGCTGCATAGCCATCTCCTACAAGCCCGGGCTTGTGCTGATCCTTGGATAACAGTCCAAATGCTCTCAAATGGATTCCTGCTAAGAACAATGAACAAACAATACCAATAATCTGTTTTCTTTCTTCCAAAAATCTTTTACAAACCAATGAAACCAATGAAGCTTGGAACCAATAAACACGTTTTTAAAACAAGTATAAACTCAGAAAAACAATGATCCAAGTCCACTTTCACTTCTTTGGAACCTTGAATTTCTGAAAATTATTAAACCTTTTGAAACCCTTTTTGAAAACTTAAACTCAAAGTGTTTACCAAATGATTTATGGAACTCAGATTTTCCCTTTCAAACACTCACCAACTTTTAAACAATAAAAAGGAATTACTTTTCAAACAAATACCAACTTTTATAACTTTAAAAAGGAATTACAAATATTTTAAAGCAAAATCTGGAACAAAGAAAAATGAGACATATACGTCTCATTTTATACAAGTGATAGAAGGTCCTAGAATACTAAAACCCTAATGCATAAAAGCCCTAAAATGCCCTTGAAGTCTCCAGTCTTCAAAATCAGTCAAACTTGGATTCTTGTGATAGATGTTGATGGCCAGCTGTTAAGAGTGATCTTGGACGTTTGTTTGAGCTTGGGGTCCAAGTAGTAAGTATCAAACGTTGATCTTGTCCCCTTGTTGGGTTTGGGAAGAAAAAGACGTTGCAGGGGAGGGCCCTACCCAACACATGGGTGTGTCGGGGTCACGGTTTTTGTGTGGGTTTGGGTGAGGATCGAGTGAATCAAAGATCTGGAAAGTTATAACAAAAAACCCTTTGTTTTTAGTGAGTTTGATCCTGGGCTGTTCTAGGGTTTATGGGTTAATTAGGGTGTGTTTAATCTATTTTGGGTAAAGGTTTATTTAAAAAATGTGTTTTGGTGGGAATAATTGGGGGGTTTGACTGGGAGTTGACCAGGTTTATTAATAAACCGGGTGGTGGGTTTTGGCTATAGGGTTTGGACTGGTTTTGGGTTGGGTAAATGGGTAGGGTCGGGTTTTGGTGAGGTGTTAGTTTATGAGTGGGTGAATAAGTTTGTTTGTCTGGGCAGTTTTGGCCCCCATTGTTCCATGTCTTCTTCAATTTGTAATAAATAGCAACAAACCACTTTTCCTTTGTTTACAACTTTCATCAACTTGTCAAAATTGGCACAACAACTTGCAAATACTTTTATAAAGGACCATTAATGCATATTTGGATTCTTCAAGGGCATAACTTGTATAATCTTTAAACATGGAGGTCTTCTTTTGCCAATGATGATTTCTTCAAGGTCTTATCTTGCCAAATCTTCAAAAATGAGGGACTAAAGTTGACAATCTTCAATTCTTCAAGGACCATTTTGGAAATTCATGAATCGGGTCCGGTTCATTGTGCGGCTTCGTTTCCCGTGTTCGTTTTTGATTTATTCTTGTGATCTTTTTGTCTTTTCCTCAATATCCGTACCTAAAATACACAAGCAACAAACACGAGCATATATTTGGCAGTTTTAATGATATTTAATGCATTTTAAGCCCGATTTGGACGATGAGACTATGTATAAAAGCAGTCTCATCACTCCCCCATACTAAACCATTGTCATGCCCTCCCGCAATGCTAGAATAAAGTATCATAGCACCTCCAAAATTCATTTTTATTCACTTTAATTAATGATAAACTAGCTACACTACTACTATTACTACTACTTGCGTTTTAGACATAATGTATGATTTTCATTGCAAAATGGGACGTTTAGGTTCATAGAATAAGAACATGTGAATGCTTCGTTAGAAATAATTTCATCGTCCTCGATTTTCACCTCAGTTCCAAGCCAAGCGTGTAACGAGATCATTGTCATTATAAGTTAGTAATGCTAACACTACTCATATGCCCTAATCAAGTACTTATCCTCCCATTATTCCTAAGTTGTATCTCTTATATTTTATTTTGTCTTGAATGTTTCACGAGGATACATTGTTTGACTTATGCGATAATAGAGATTTAGGTCTAAAAATAGAGTCCTAACGGTGTAACCAAGACCATCAAATCAATAACCCCTCCTAATAGACAACGATGTCAAAAAATTAAGTTGACAAGAAGAATCGATAAACACGGTTTTATAACGGTTTTGACCATGAGACTTATTACCAAGACTTTTATACGCCCCCTAACGGAAGGGCCTTATTATCTTTGGTTTACCTCCATCTTTTATTCAACTTCGCCATGAAGCTTTTATAATGACTTTGGTCTTGCCTTGCCTTTTATTATCCGCCTCATCGGTGGTTTTACTAGCCAAAGACGTATATCCTCACGCTAAAGCGAATTTTGGATCTTTAAAGCTTCGAAGATTAAGGCTTGATTCACTTTCAATTTTGCATAGATTTTTCGGCCTTGTGGGGCTTCAAATTGTTTGCTAGATTTAGGTGAGCACTTGAAATCTTATTATTGGGTGAAGCTTTCGATTATTAGGGTGCCAATACTTCAAAACCGTGACGCTGGCGATACCTTAATGTCTTCTCAATTTAATTACACGAAAGCTACTAGAAAAGACTAGAAACCCAACAATCCTAACTAAACCGCTAAGTCAATATTTATTAAGAAAAAAATATTTACAAGCGAAGGGAGAATAAGGAAACAACGAGAACACATGAGTTTTTGAAAGAATACGAGTACTCTACGTTTAGCATAGTAACTTATAATTAACCCTATCATTTCTCGTCCTCATTTAAGAGACTTAGCCTAATGTGTAGTTAAGGAATCAAAGCTAAGTGCTCAACACGCACGGTCGAGTCAAAAATTACTCTTATTCTCGCCATCAGAAAACCTACATTCGTGTCTTCAAACACTTATAAAATATGAGAAAAAGTTTAAAATTTGGCCATTTTTAGCCTTATTTTGCAACAAACCGATAAACAAAAAGATAAACTTTGGAAAGCGTGAAGGTTTGGCAAGGCAAGTATCTATTCACCTCCCATACTAAAGTTAAACATTGTCCTCAATGTTTCGAGTCTAGGGGTGCAAACACCCCCATACTAGAGACGTAGTCGAATGCCTAATCTAGCATGGAAAGGGTGTAACCAATAAATTAATAGCCGTTTATGAAGTGTGCTATAAACCTAAGGTTAGAACATAAAAGGATATATCATTTGGATATTGAGAAAGTCTTCAAAGCAAATGATCGAGTGCTCCCATGAAACGAACACGAGAGGCTCCAATCGTGAAGATCATGATCTAAAAACCACAATGCACAAACAACCACGGAACAAAGGTTGGAAGGGAACAAATCCCCTCACATTAAACTAATTAGAAAGCAATAATATGTACATGGATAAGCATGGGTCTCCCCCACGAGGCACCTTGTTTTTGATAACTGAGTCAAAAGCTCGACTCGAATCCCCATAAATGTGATCATTTAGGGATTATCTTGGTATGGTCAATTTTTGATGGGGCTTACATGATAAACAAGGCCCAAAAACAACCGGTATTAAGGACTAAGTCCTTTGATGGTGCAAAATACCGGGATCGAAGATGGCGTTCTCGTTTTCATTGGAAAAACAAATCAACGCCACTTCATCATGAGTCAAAACAAACCCAAAGGGTTTCAAGAAAATAGATGAGAAGAAATAGAAGGGTGGGACAATGGGTAAGTCATAAAAACTTTGAGCTACTCGAGGTAGACTCGCACCAATCAAATAGAAAGATTTTCCATTTATTGCATCGGTGGAAGACCGAGATTTCCCTTTATAAGCAATTCCGGGATCAAATATCTCGTCCTCGGTGGAGAAAGGGGAGGGAACATAAGGGGCTTCCCCCACACTAAGTCCACACAAAGCATGGTCAAAAGGAGAAGACGGGCTTGTAGTACTCAATACACGTGGTGATGACGGAGTTAGAATTGTAGAAAAGTCTTTTAAATCCAATTTAAAATCTTTTCCTTTTTCATCTTTTAAACTCTCCTTATGAAAACCCGATTTAATTATGTCAAAAATATTTGGTGTTTCTAAAGCAATGTTAGTCACACTAAAAATTCTCACATTTGAAAACCGTTTTGGTAAAGGTGGTGGTAAGTTCGCAAAACGTTTGTCAATAAAGAAAACTTCCCCACTGGGATTAACATATTCATCATCCGAAGAATCATTCGTGATTGGAATCGTAGGCTTAACACTCTTAACCTCCACCAGCGGAGGGGACGGAACTTCATTTTTCTCAACAACTTCTAAAACTCTTTTTGAAATCTTTTTGCAAATGTTTTTGATGGAACTAACATTGTTTAAAGACGTGATAGAATACACATGAGAAAGTGTGGAGTTTTGAGTTGCATTAATGACGAGTTCTTCCTCATTGAAACGCAGAGTGATTTTCCTAGCATGCACATCGATAAGTGCTCTCGAGGTATCTAAAAATGATCGACCTAAAATTAGAGGAACTTTAGGATCGATAGGAATATCAACAACAATAAAGTCTACGGGATAGTAGAACTTTCCAACTTTCACGAAGACGTCCTCGGCTACTCCACAAGCTAGAATCGTAGAATGATCGGCCATCTCGATTGACATTCTTGAAGGAGTGAGATTGGGGAGATTGAGCGATTTAAAAATCTCAAGAGGCATCAAATTAATACTAGCACCAAGATCGGCCAAGGCGTAGCATTCTTCCATGTCTTGTATAGCACATGGGATTAAAAACTTTCCGGGATCACCGACTTTTTGAGGTATGTGGCTAAGAAAAACTGAAGAACAACTAGACGATTTTTGCAATTTTTCTTTGTTATTCAACATACTTTTAAAGTTCGCGGCAAATCGAGGCATCATGACCAAGGCGTCGACAAAACTTATATTAAAATGCAAGTCACGAAACATTTTCATAAAAAGTTCAAATTGATAATTATTTTGTTCTTGTGCCTTTTCCTTGTCTCGTCTTGAAGGGTAAGGTAAGGGTGGTGTGGGTTGGGGCATAGGCATAGGCATAGGCATCGGCCTTGGAATCTCGGGTTCTACTATTGGTATTGGTTCAACCGTAGGTGTGGCATGAGCGGTACTTCGTGGGCTTGGAATTTGCTCCTTTTCGACCACCACCTCGGGTTCTTTCTCTTTTTCCTTCTCCATAGAAGTACTTGGACGAGAAATGGGTTCTTTGAAAGTTTTACCATGACGAGTAGTAATAACCTTCAATTCTCCTTTCGGGTTCACGATGGTATCACTAGGAAGACCAGCCGAAGAAGAAGGTTTACACATGATAGCTTCAAAAATTTTTCCCATTCGGTCTTCAAACTTAGATTGCCTAGCATCCGCTTTTAACAATTCTTTCCTAATCTCATGTTGACCTTGCTCCATTTTTTGTTGATTTTGTTGGAGTCGTTGAACATTTCCTTCCATTTTATTAGCATGAGTCTTAAGTTCATTAGCAAGTTCGTTTTAAGCTCGTTTTTCAACTCGGATCTTAAGCTAACCATTTCACGTTGCATATTGTCAAACTTAGCATCGTTTACATTTGCATAATTCAAAAATTCTCCTTGATGATTTTTGGTGTGATCATTTTGAAAACCTTGTGTGGTAGTTTGAAAATCACGGTTTTGGTTTTGGTTCGAAATTTGCCCATTTCCACTTTGATAATTACCCTTGTTGTAATTACGTTGATTGCCTTGATAATTACCACCTTGGTTGTTGTTTCGATAGTTATTAGCATTTTGATTTGGTGGAGCTTGATTTTGGCGGGAATCTTGACCGTTTTGGTTATAAGTTCCCGTGGCTACATAAGCACTCGAAGTGTTACCATCCGCGGTAATGCACTCGGAAAGATCATGAGCTCCACCACACGACAAACAAATCTTAGCAACCGCTTTAACCGAAGCGGAATTTGATGCTTCTTGAGCTTTCCAATGGGACATAAGGTTAGCAAATCTATCAAAAAACCGATTTTCTTCATTTGCTTCATCATGTAAGGCATTAATGCTACGAGACGATGACGAGCCCATTTTGGCAACACTCGGTGTGTTATGAGGGTTATAAACCTTAGACCTATTCTCAATTATTACCAAAGCTTCCTCGACCGTTTTACACAAAAAATTACCACCCACGGCGACATTTAAATAATCTCTTTCATGATCATTAAGTCCATTGTAAAACGTGTCAATTTGATGCAAGTCGGAAAAACCGTGATGAGGACATTCATGTAACATCTCCTTAAACCTATTCCAAGCCGTTGAAAAACTTTCATTAGATTCTTGTGAAAACTTTGAAATCTCGTTTTTCAAATGCGTAGTCTTAGAGGGCGGAAAAAATTGGTTCACAAACTTAGACACGAGATCCTTCCACGTCAATATAGAATTGGGTGGCTCTTTCTCTAACCAAATTTTAGCGGGCCCCGCTAAGGAATACGGAAAAAGCATCATCTTAATCGAGTCATTCGAGACATCCTTAAATTTGCAAGTAGCGGTAAGACGATTGAATTGGCGGATATGGTTGTGGGGATTGTCCTTCTCATCACCACGGAATTTGTTATTTTGGATCATCGACAACAAACCCGTTTTCAACTCAAAATTCTCCGCAAGGATAGCGGGAATCACAATAGCTTCTCCATAACCCTCGGTGGGTGCTTGAAGTAACTCCATCATAGTTCGATTCGCCATGGTTGGTGCTTCTTTTACAATGGGTTCATCAATAGGAAACTCCTCACTAGAATGATTTGGAGTGGGAGTTTTGTTCTTTCGTTTACGTGCACGTTTTGCTTGATTACGAGTTAGCATAAACGTCACGTACAACGTGGGGACGAGCAAAGAAGATTCTTTTTGGTGTTTTTAACTTTTTCAATTTTTTTGGATTTTTGATTGTTTTTACTTTTTTTGGATTTTGTGGAATGTATTAAGTAGACAATAATCTACAAATCTCCTCCTTAATCAAATCTCTCGATTAAAGAAGCCTCAAGGAATGAAAACGATCACGTGGAGTGAACGCCTTCGATGACATTAGAACGATGGTGGAACACCAAATCGTTCAAGAGGGTTTAATCAATGGAAACCAAGAAAATATATATATATATATATATATATATATATATATATATATATATATATATATATATATATATATATATATATATATATATATATATATATATATATATATATATATATATATATATATATATATATATATATATATATATATATATATATATATATGTATACATATATATATATATATATATATATATATATATATATATATATATATATATATATATATATATATATATATATATATATATATATATATATATATATATATATATATATATATATATATATATATATATATATATATATATATATGTAATAATACTTTGGGCGGCAAAACCCTCGATTAGCTCTCAAAATCAAAATACGCACAAGCAAGCGGAGGAAACGAGGCGGCGCGAAGCACTTAAGAGCCTTTTTCGTTTAGGTCGTGAAATACAACCGCCTTATACCCACCTTATAGTTTGTATTTTTCAAAATCGAGCTTCTCGAAAGTATTTATCTATTTTTGCCTTTTTCTTTGGCTTGAGATTCGAATACAATGATTGGGTAATGACCTCCCAAGTCAAGGTTGTGATTTCTCACGTATTTGTAGTACTTGTGTATTTATTGTTCTACGTATACAATATAGTAATAGTATTCACAAAAAAACGAAAACCGATAATACGTATTAGTAGAGTGCTACTAATACAAATACTAATTATGGTTATATAAAAACAACAATTGTTCAAAACACAACACGCCTTCCCGGCAGTGGCGCCAAAATGATAATTGTAAAATTAGACACTTGCTTTAGGAAAAACAAGCACCTAAAATATAGGGCAAGCAAGCACGACGATTTAGGAAAACCGTGTGTAAATGACCCAAAAGTGAAGTGAGTTCGTTCTCGAGGAGGCTAGTGTGTTGTGTAATGAATTGATTTTGATTTGTGATTATATTTGAGAAAAAGAAAATAGAAAGGGGATGAGAAGAGAAAGACGGTTACGAAGACAGATCGAGCTAAGACGAAAAGATCGTTTACGTAAAACCGTAAAAAAAAACTACAAATTAAAAATTTTAAACCAAAAATAATTAAAAGCTAAAAGTAAGTCTAAAATAATATAAATAAGAATAAAAATCCAATAAAAATATTTTAAAACCTTTTATTAAATAAATATTCAATTTTAAATGCTAATTAAAGCCCTAAAATTAAATATAATTAATCAAAATGTCCAAAATATTATTTTATTGAACTAATAAGTTACTTATATTATTTAAAGACTAAAAAGTATTTTTCCTAAATTTTAAAAACTATTTTTCTATTTTTAAAACACTTAAAACTAATTTTAAACTAAAATAATCATAAAAAATAATATAATAATGCTAAAAATAATTTGACAATTTTAAAAATCCTAAATTACTCTAATGAAAAATACAAAAATGAAAAAGTTTGAAAAATATAAAATTTTTCACTAAAATACAAAACAGTTTGAATAAAACCCTAATTAAACTAATTTAATTCTAAAAAATAAATAAAAAGTGAATAGTAAAATTCTTTTTTACTAAAAATCTTAAAATGTTTTTCTTAATTTATGAAAAATGATAAAACTAAAAAAATAACAATTTTTGGCACTAAATGCCAAAAACAGAAACTTAAAAAGTATTTAAAAATGCAATTTAATGTAAAAAATAACAAATGAACAGTAATAAAAAATCTAATTAAACAGAAAAATCAAAAATTAAATTAGAAAAATTATGAAACAAATTTGAAGTCCTAACTCCTATTTTTACCCACTAAAGACAAAAAATCCAACTTCCTGATAGTGACATGTGACTGGGTTTGTCTTGTAGCTGAGCAGTGGTAAAAATTGTGCAAGCAGGGGGAACTATGTTCCCACTGATAGTGTAAAATCAAGGTCAGTTGACCTTATAAGCTTAGGAAAGCTTATTGAAGCTTGTTCTTTGGACAATGGGGGCACTCCCACAACCAGTTGGGTTGTGGGAAGTCAATCAAACAAGAAAAATCACAAGTCTTATCACAAAATCAACCACAAATTGCCCTTAAAGTTACTGATTAAGCTAATAGGGTGTCTGATGAACAGTTGACCTTTTTTACTTGCTCAAAAACGAATTTTAAGACCCAAGAACTTGCACAATAATCAACCAAACAGCATATAACCAATTACAAGCCTTACTTAGACCTAATATCTAGCAGATTTAAGAACTTGGTGGTCAAATAATGCTAAAACAAGATGGATTCAGGACTTTTTTGATTTTAAACTAGTATTACCAAAAAAATGAGCATGCAAATCTGGTTTCCAACACACCAAAATCAAACCAACTACTGATATACTTAGCTTAGTGAAGTTAAGGTGTGTTTAACAGGTTTTTACCCCAAGATTTTGTCACCAACTCAGATTAATACCCAAATCCAAACACTCCTTTATATTTTCTGAAAATGATTTAACACACTAAATGCATTCAAACTCCAACCAAATTGATTCTAATCACTACTGATATGCATGTTACACCTCATGTGGTATAATCAAGCCAATAAACAAACACTTTAACCAACTAGCATACAAATCACACAAATCACAACTTGAAAACTTGAAAACTGAATAACAAGGGATTTACCTTGTGGGACCCACATCCAGGTCCCACAATGGCTGCATAGCCATCTCCTACAAGCCCGGGCTTGTGCTGATCCTTGGATAACAGTCCAAATGCTCTCAAATGGATTCCTGCTAAGAACAATGAACAAACAACACCAATAATTTGTTTTCTTTCTTCCAAAAATCTTTTACAAACCAATGAAACCAATGCAGCTTGGAACCAATAAACACGTTTTTAGAACAAGTATAAACTCAGAAAAACAATGATCCAATTCCACTTTCACTTCTTTAGAACCTTGAATTTCTGAAAATTATCAAACCTTTTGAAACCCTTTTTGAAAACTTAAACACAAAGTGTTTACCAAATGATTTATGGAACTCAGATTTTGCCTTTCAAACACTCACCAACTTTTAAACAATAAAAAGGAATTACTTTTCAAACAAATACCAACTTTTATAACTTTAAAAAGGAATTACAAATATTTTAAAGCAAAATCTGGAACAAAGAAAAATGAGACACATACGTCTCATTTTATACAAGTGATAGAAGGTCCTAGAATACTAAAACCCTACTGCATAAAAGCCCTAAAATGCCCTTGAAGTCTTCAGTCTTCAAAATCAGTCAAACTTGGATTCTTGTGATAGATGTTGATGGCCAGCTGTTAAGAGTGATCTTGGACGTTTGTTTGAGCTTGGGGTCCAAGTAGTAAGTATCAAACGTTGATCTTGTCCCCTTGTTGGGTTTGGGAAGAAAAAGACGTTGCAGGGGAGGGCCCTACCCAACACATGGGTGTGTTGGG
The DNA here is from genome assembly GCA_025667525.1 of Glebionis coronaria. Lineage (NCBI taxonomy): Eukaryota > Viridiplantae > Streptophyta > Magnoliopsida > Asterales > Asteraceae > Glebionis > Glebionis coronaria. The sequence goes on along the minus strand of JANFOE010000647.1, from coordinate 866,468 downwards.
GTCACGGTTTTTTTGTGGGTTTGGGTGAGGATGGAGTGAATCAAAGATCTGGAAAGTTATAACAAAAAACCCTTTGTTTTTGGTGAGTTTTATGCTGGGCAGTTCTAGGGTTTATGGGGTAATTAGGGTGTGTTTAATCTATTTTGGGTAAAGGTTTATTTAAAAAATGTGTTTTGGTGGGAATAATTGGGGGGGTTTGACTGGGAGTTGACCAGGTTTATTAATAAACCGGGTGGTGGGTTTTGGGTATAGGGTTTGGACTGGTTTTGGGTTGGGTAAATGGGTAGGGTCGGGTTTTGGTGAGGTGTCAGTTTATGAGTGGGTGAATAAGTTTGTTTGTCTGGGCAGTTTTGGCCCCCATTGTTCCATGTCTTCTTCAATTTGTAATAAACCGCAACAAACCACTTTTCCTTTGTTTACAACTTTCATCAACTTGTCAAAATTGGCACAACAACTTGCAAATACTTTTATAAAGGACCACTAATGCATATTTGGATTCTTCAAGGGCATAACTTGTATAATCTTCAAATATGGAGGTCTTCTTTTGCCAATGATGATTTCTTGAAGGTCTTATCTTGCCAAATCTTCAAAAATGAGGGACTAAAGTTGACAATCTTCAATTCTTCAAGGACCATTTTGGAAATTCATGAATCGGGTCCGGTTCATTGTGCGGCTTCGTTTCCCGTGTTCGTTTTTTATTGATTCTTGTGATCTTTTTGTCTTTTCCTCAATATCCGTACCTAAAATACACAAGCAACAAACACGAGCATATATTTGGCAGTTTTAATGATATTTAATGCATTTTAAGCCCGATTTGGACGATGAGACTATGTATAAAAGCATTCTAATCAGAAGGCTTCATTGGGGGTCTTGCACCCAAGTAGTACATACGTATATTATTATTTTCTTGTGGATATTTCATATTGAAACTCGAAGGGGATAATCTTTTTCTCTTCAAAGTCACATGAGAGCTTCTCTCTCATTCCTCGTATTGAGTTGCATGCTCACTCGCGGGCGTGCACAAATACCGATTGGTGTACAACCCCTTCCTCCGAAAAGGAAGAAAAAGAGAAAGAGTAGGAACACCACCGTCCATCAAGCCGATCACGAGAATCGTGCTTTGATTCATCCACAACAAGAAGCCATTGCCGGAGTTGATACTCGTTCTTTGATGGAATGATTGCAATCCAATGTTCACAGATATGCCGATGCTATCAAGATACCCGATATTCCCGCAAACACATTTGAGCTAAAAACGGCTATGATTAACTTGGTTTCAAACACACCTTTTTATGGAAACAAGAATGATAATCCTCATGATCACCTTAAGAGATTTCTTGCTCTTTGCAACACCATTAAGTACAATGGAGTTCCCCATGATGCCATTAAGTTGATATTGGTGCAATTTTCACTAGAGGGTCCGGCTAAGCATTGGTTAGATACACAACCACCTGATAGTATTACCACATGGGATGGTTTCACTACTAAGTTTTTGAACAAGTTCTTTCCCCCATCTAAGACCACGGCTTTGAGGAACTTAATTATAGGCTTTCAACAAAAACCTAGTCAAACCTTTAGTTATGCTTGGGAGGATTATAGAGAGTTATTGAGGAGATGCCCTAACCATGGATTGGATGAAGCTCACCAAATCAATACTTTCTACAATGGCCTTAAACCTCATCACCAAGACTCACTCAATGCTTCCGCGGGAGGGAATATTCTTCTTAAATCCATTCAAGAGGCTTGGGATATTATTGAGACCAAAGCAATGGTGCAAACTAACACACAATTTGATGAAAGAGTACATGTCATTCAAGAAGGAGGTTCTAAACCATTGGAGACTCAACTCATTTCATGCATTCAAGCATTTACCCAAGCTCAAAAAGATAGTCAAACATTCATGCAAAACACTCAAAAGATGCAAGAAACAATGATGAATGACTTTATGAAGCTTTCCATGGGCAATCATTCTACAAATGATGTGCATGCCATTACTCTTTCATGTGAGACTTGTGGAGGTCCCCATTCCTATGAACAATGTGATAAGGTGCAAGGTTATCTAGGGGATTGTTATGCTTACCAAGAGGAACATCGTGAACATTTCAAGCCAAATATCAATCCCAATAACCTTTCTTACAAGTCCCAAAATTACATTACTCCATCGGGATTCCCACCCCAACCACCCACCCAACTTCAACAAAATCCCCCTCAAGTGTTACAAAGGAATCAAGGTCAAAGACCACCTTACCAAGGGAATAACTATAGACCACCAACTACCTTTCACAATCAAGGAAATACCTTTCAAGGTAACAATGAAGGGTTTTACAATCAACCTCCACCTTTCCAACCTCAAGGTTTTCAAGGAAATGTGCCACATGATTATAACACAATTGAGCTTCTTCACAAAATGAATTAAGAGAATGAAAGGAGGTTCCAAGCTAATGAGAAAAGAATTAGAGAAATGCATGAAGAAACAAATAAGAAGTTTATGATGCTTTTTAATCAAAGACAACAAGGGGCTTTGCCATCAAACACACAAACAAACCAAAGGGCAAATGTCAATGCTATTACAACGAGAAGTGGAAAGATAACAAAGGATCCTTCACCTCCTAAACCTCCTATTGTTAAACCCACTTTTGTTCCTACATGTGACAAGCCTTCTACATCTACTTCACCACCTCAAAATATTCCCATTCAATCAAACACACCTTCTCAACATATTCCTACTTCTCCTTTACCTTCCACAACTCCTATTGAAGAAGCTATCAAAGACAAATCTTCCACTACAACACCTACACCTAAACCAACTCTTCCTTATCCTTCAAGGTTGAAAAAGGACAAGTTAAAGAACAAGGATGACATCCAAGTCTCAAATTTCTTAAGGATGTTCAAGCAACTCAACATTAACATATCCTTTGCGGAAGCTCTTTCTTATATGCTAAAGTTTGCTAAGATGTTCAAGGATTTACTCTCTAACAAAGAAAAATTGGTTGATTTGCCCAACACATCCCTTAATGAAAATTGTTCCGCCGTTCTACTTAAAACCTTACCAACAAAACTTGGAGATCCGGGGCGCTTCTTGATACCTTGTAATTTTCTCGGTGTGGAAAATTGCATGGCTTTGGTGGATCTAGGGGCAAGCATTAACCTCATGCCTTTATCGGTTTGGAAAAAACTCTCTCTTCCCGAGCTCACTCCCACTAGGATGACCCTTGAGTTAGCCAACCGAACCATAGCTTACCCCGTAGGTATCGCGGAGGATGTGTTTGTAGGTGTGGATAAGTTTACATTTCCGTCCGACTTTGTAGTGGTTGATTATGACATGGATCCTAGAGTTCCTTTGATTGTGGGTAGACCGTTTTTGAGAACGGGTCGTACTTTGATAGATGTGGCGGAGGGAGAACTAATTATGAGAGTAGAGGATGAGAAAGTGGTATTTAAGTTAGGGAAAGTTTGTGATAAGAAAGAAGCTAATGAATCTAAACCTTGTGAGACTATTAACATAGTTGATGTGCTAGATGAGGTGTGTGATGAACACTTTCATGATGCTTGCAAGAGTACTAGTGAGGAAATGCCCCATGTTGAAACCGTGGCCTCAATTGCTCCCTCCTTAACACCTTTTGGAGAGAGTGATTTCCTCTTGGAGGAATTTGAGTCCAACTTTCTTGGTGATGATTATTCTCCCATTAATTGGGAAGAAGATATTCTTACTATCCAAAAGTTGCTCAATGAGGACCCTATTCCTTCCCCTATTCCACAAGAAGTTACCAATGATGATCCTTCCATAGTAAAACCTTCCATAGAGAGTCCACCTCCAATTCAACTTAAGGACCTTCCATCCCACCTAGAGTATGCTTTCTTAGAGGGCAAACACCAATTACCCATGATAATTTCTAAAGAGTTGAAAGAGGATGAGAAGGAGAAACTCATTGAAGTCATTAAGAAACACAAGAAAGCCCTAGCATGGAAAATATCCGACATAAGGGGAATTGATCCACATTTTTGTACACACAAAATCCTTATGGAGGATGATTACAAACCCGCCATTCAAAGTCAACGAAGGGTTAACCCAAAAATCCATGAGGTCATTAAAAAGGAAGTGATCAAACTCCTTGATGCGGGCATGATTTACCCTATTTCCGACTCTCCATGGGTTAGCCCAGTACATTGTGTTCCAAAAAAGGGTGGAATCACCGTAGTACCTAATGAGAACAATGAGCTTATTCCTACGAGACTTGTTACCGGTTGGAGAGTTTGTATTGACTATAGGAAGCTCAATGAGGCTACTAGGAAATACCACTTCCCATTACCTTTTATGGACCAAATGCTTGAATGCTTAGCGGGAAATGAGTACTATTGCTTTCTTGATGGCTTTTCAGGTTATTTCCAAATACCCATTGACCCTAAGGATCAAGAAAAGACCACATTCACTTGTCCCTATGGTACATTTGCTTACAAGAGGATGCCGTTTGGCTTATGTAATGCACCAGGAACGTTTCAAAGGTGCATGATGGCGATTTTCCATGATATGATAGAGCAAACAATGGAGGTTTTCATGGATGACTTTTCCGTCTTTGGAGATTCATTTACCTCATGTCTCACTAATTTAGAACGAATGCTTATGCGTTGTGAGGAAACACGTTTAGTGCTTAATTGGGAGAAATGTCACTTTATGGTGAAAGATGGAATTGTTTTAGGACACAAAATATCCAATAAGGGATTAGAAGTGGATCGAGCTAAAATTGATGTGATTGCTAAGCTTCCCCCACCCACTACGGTTAAAGGTGTAAGGAGTTTCTTAGGTCATGCGGGGCTTTATAGGCGCTTCATACAAGATTTTTCTAAGATAGCTAGACCGATGACTCACCTCTTGGAAAAAGAGGCTCCTTTCATTTTTAACCAAGATTGTTTAGAATCTTTTGAGAATCTTAAGGAGAAATTGACAAAGGCTCCTGTTTTGGTTTCTCCAAATTGGGAATTACCTTTTGAGCTTATGTGTGACGCTAGCGATTATGCGGTGGGAGCCGTCTTAGGACAAAGAGTGAATAAGCATTTTCAACCTATACACTATGCGAGTAAAACCATGATCGGTGCACAACTTCATTATACTACCACGGAAAAAGAGTTGCTTGCTATAGTCTATGCTTTTGAGACATTTAGACCATACCTTGTGTTATCCAAAACTATAGTGTATACGGATCATTCCGCTCTCAAGTATCTCATGACAAAACAAGATGCTAAGCCTAGGCTTTTGAGATAGGTTTTGTTGCTTCAAGAATTTAAGATAGAAATTCGTGATAAGAAAGGAGCCGAGAATTTAGCGGCGGATCACTTGAGTAGACTTGAGCATCCTTTTCAAGGCGATTTTCCAAATCAAGAAATAAATGAATCCATTCCATTAGAGGAGCTCATGTCTATCTCTTCCCAAGAGGATGCCACCCCTTGGTTTGTGGATATAGCAAACTATCTTGTGGGGAATGTGCTTATTGAGGGTCTTACTTCCCAAAAAAAGAAGAAATTTCTTAAGGAAGTTAAGTACTACTTTTGGGATGATCCTTATCTTTTTAGGCAATGTGCGGACCAAATCATTAGACGGTGTGTAGATGGGCCCGAGGCATTTAAAATTTTAGAAGCATGTCATAAAGGACCTACGGGTGGACATTTTGGGCCCAACTATACCGCCAAGAAAGTCTTTGATTCGGGTTACTATTGGCCTTCTATTTACAAACATGCCCAAGAGATGGTGAAATTTTGTGATGTGTGTCAAAGAGAAGGAAAAATTACGCAACGTGATGAGATGCCACAAAATTTTATTCAAGAGTGTAAGATTTTTGATGTATGGGGCATAGATTTTATGGGACCTTTTCCATCTTCTAAGGGAAACAAGTATATACTTGTGGCGGTGGATTATGTGTCTAAATGGGTTGAGGCTAAAGCCTTACCTACCAATGATGCTAGAGTTGTTGTGAAGTTCTTAAAGCAATTCTTTGCTAGATTTGGTGTACCTCGGGCCATCATAAGTGATCGTGATACGTACTTTTGTAATGATCAATTCACGAGAGTTATGAAGAAATATGGAGTTAATCATAGACTTTCTACCGCGTATCACACTCAAACCAATGGTCAAACCGAGGTCACAAATCGTGGTTTAAAGAGAATTTTAGAAAGAACGGTGGGAGAGCATCGAGCTTCTTGGTCGGATAAGCTTGATGATGCCTTGTGGGCTTTTAGGACGGCTTTTAAGACACCAATTGGTTGTACCCCTTATAGGCTTGTCTATGGAAAAGCATGCCACCTCCCATTCGAGTTAGAACATAACGCATCTTGGGCTCTCAAGTGGGCTAACTTTGATTTAAACCAAGCTGGTTCACATAGGAAAGATCAACTTAATGAGATGGATGAATTGAGAGCCAATGCCTATGAGAATTCTTCGCTTTACAATGAAAAGTCTAAGAAATTGCATGATGCTAAGATTAAGAACCATGAGTTTAAATTTTGAGAGCCGGTTCTCCTCTTTAACTCAAGGTTGGAACTTTTTGCGGGCAAGCTTAAGTCGAGATGGTCCGGTCCATTCACTATTGCTCAAGTGTTTCCATATAGAACTATTGAGTTGTCACAACCCGATGGTCCAAATTTTAAAGTGAATGGTCACCGTGTGAAACATTATTTTGGGGAGGACATTTCCGTTGAAATGGTCCAAGAGATCCCCATTTTCCCCATGAATTAATTCATTGAGGGAAGAGTCGAGCTAGAGACTCCTTAACTCAAGCATCGTGTAACTAGGTTTAGAGTGTTGTAGGTTAGAAATAAGGGTATAGTACTGAGGATAAGTGTAGGGGAGCCTTCTTTTGTCTTCATGTTGTTTGTAGGGTTTCTCACTCATTTCATGCTTTGGAGCTTATGGAGGAGGCCCTTGTATCCGGTTCACTTCGATACTATTGTGATTTTTCATTGACACCTTGTGCTTTAAAAATGAATTCACTATAGTTGATCTTTCCTTAACTTGGGTTAAGCAAAGTCTATTCATTGTTATAAGTGTAGGGGAAGTTTTATACTTCCATGCTCTTAAACATTGAGGACAATGTTTAGCTTAAGTGTAGGAGGGTCTTCTATCGAAGTGACCTTACCTAGAACTTGTCATTGATCTTCATGATAACATTGGAAAATTAATTTTTCAAACATTTTTCAAATTTTTGATCTACTTTTACCACAAAAAATATGCATTCATAAGTTTTTGCATCTATCATTTTTCATTTGCATAACACATTTGCATTGTATACATTTCTTCTTTTATTTTTCATCAAAAATATATAAAAAAGAAAAAAATATATATAATAAAAACATGCTTTAACAAATTTAGACTTCTTTGACATATTAGGCCCGCCATGGATATTTTGACTCAACCCGAGTTTGCTTATATTAGCATTCTCTAGCTAGTATCCTTAACCATGTAGTCCTTCATTGGTCTATTAGGCTAAGCATCCACCAATCTCATTCTTTGAGATTTTAAATTTGTAGAGAATGGGAGATGATAGAGTTGAAGCAAGTATAAAAGGGCTAGATAAATTTCATGATAATTACTTGTGGGTAAACCCTTCTCTTCTTTATCTCTATTTTCTTCGCATGTATATATGTTAATAAATAATCAAGAACGGTTTTAATTGGTTTGTAATCTCTTATGCATTTTTATCTAATCATTCATGGTTGATATAAGTACGTCTTAAGATTCTAAGTTAGAACGTTTTATGTGTACTAGACTTATGTCATGCTCAATATTTAGCGGGTGTTTTTCCTTTTATTCCTTTCAACTTCCTTTGTGAGGAATAAAGAAAAATAAGAGCGGCTGACAAAAAAAATGAGTGGCTAAAAAAAAAAGAAAAAAAATAATAATTATACAAGACTCCCAAGAGGGGCAGTGTGGTGTTAATTATAGTGACTATTGTATTCCAATATTACCTTGACGGGTTGCGGGGATTCGATAGATTGCTCCAATCCAATATTACCTTGACGGGTTGCGGGGTTGAAGATACAAGGTCTCAAAAAGGCGGCGGATGTAAATTATTGCGTGAGTTTTATTTTTCTTTCCTTAGCGAGTGTGTAGCTACTTATGAAAGCATGACATGAGGATTTTACACATAATGCGAATGACTTGTTACTCTCTAGACGGACTTATATTAATTGTGAGCGGGTCTTCAAGTAATGGATGAGAGGATTACTTAGGATTAAAACCGTGCTTCCTTATTTTTGGATTTTGCATTTCTTATACTTCACGCTTGAAATAATGACAAGTTTGCCCACAAGTAATTTGCTCAATTAATAACCGGTTCCACATTTAATTGTCATGAATAAGTTGATGCACTTTTTACTTGTGAATACAATGATCCCATTTTTAAGCTTGGTATGGGGAAAGCGAAACTTGAGGGTGATAACTGTCCATGGTACCCAAGCCCTAATCAAAGTCATTGAATTCTTTATGAGTTATTTACATCAAAACCATTTCAAGAAAATCCAAAAAGATATAAAAAGAATTGTATTTTTTGCATTGCATTGTTAAAAATCAAAATCATGCATCATATAATGTAGAGTAGTGTAGATGCATTCCATAATGGCTAAGGTGGATTAATTATGAGGAAAATGTACATTTGTGCTTTAAAATATAGCATTACATGAGGACATGACAATGTTTAAGTGTAGGGGATTTGATATGAGCAAAAACTCATATCAATTAATCAACAAATCACCCTAAAAAACATAGCAAATACCTAACTTTTGTGCTATAAAAGCAGTATTATGTGGTATGTTCTATGTTTGTGTACAAATAGGTAAGAAGGATGCATTTTCAAGCAAACAAGGAGAAATTAAGCTTAATTGGATGAAAAAGACAAAGAAGGATCAAGAGTGACAAGACTTTGAAGACAAAGGACCTATCTTGACAACATTTCAAAGATGAAGGACCAAAAGTGTAAATTTGCCAAAGTCAAGATCAAAGTCAAACATGGTCAATAATGAAGTTAACCAAGTCAAAGAGCTTTAATGTTCAAAAATGCAAGTGGAATGACTGAAATTGTCAAAGAAATGAAGATTGTAGCTCAAAATATCAAACTGCCAAGTACAAGGACCAATTCTGCCAATTTTGGAAAGACATTTGTGCTCAATCCATGTTTAAAGGCAAGGAACAATGAGAAGCAAGTAAATGAATCACTTGGATCGCCAGCTGGCCACTCACAGCAGCCAAACATTTATTAAGCAAATCTCAACAGTGCCTCCACTACTTCTATTTTCAACCAATCAGATGTTGCTATGCAATAATACTTTTATCCAATATGGATTGTGATCTGTGTGCTTCCCTCTCCACCAACCACAAACGGCAACGTGGCTTTCTTCTCCAAACAAATTACCAGGAACGGGATTGAGCTAGAGTGCATTTCAGAAGTTGATATAAACATGAAAGTTGTTCAAAATCAAGAGACGAATACAACCCAATAACTCAATTAACATAAAATCAACTCAATCAAAAATCCCCAATTAAGTTCTTCACCTACAAAATTCAATTAGCAGAAATGGGACACGTGGAGCTCATTGATTGGATTGGACACGTCACTCTCCCCAACAACTTCACTTTCTCATTCTATAAATAGGGTAGCAGTCTCTCATTTGTACATAGTTAGCTAGTGTGAAAACACACACACTAGAATTTTTCTCTCTCTCTCTCTCTCATTTTTGTTAGCAAGTTAGTAGATAAAAACTCTCAAGAGCCTGACAACCTCTTGAGAGTCTGTTAGTTAGTTGTAACCAACCTTGTAACTACTTTTCACCTTACTTTAATAAAAATTCAAATTTCCCTCCAAATTCTCTCATAGCTTTTATCTACTGTTCGTACGCCATGGATGTTGCTTGTTTCTAGTGATCATTCTTGTTCATTAGAAGCCTTGTTAAAGATTGTAGCTGTTCATTACATCCAGTAGCTGAGTACCAGTTTTGATCATCCATTTCAAGCATTGATAGGATTTTTGAAGGTTTTGAGTTCATCAATGGAGTTTGAGTTGATTACAGCTGTTGATTAGTATATTGTTGGTAGATACTAGTGCTAAGGTGGTGGTTTAGCACTAGCTAGATAGCTTAGCGCTACTCTACTCCCCAAAGGAGGCCTAAGCTAAAAGGTTCTAGTTTTCTACATTTTTGTTCCACTCAAATGTTGACTGCATGATCAATACCTAGTGTAGCCTTGTTTTAATGAATGATCAAGTGTGTTACTGAGTAGATGTTAATGTTTGAGTAGCTTATTTGTAGTCTTTCACTTTATCATTAGCTTAATTCTCATAACTAGTTGCTTAATAACAGTCATTTTAGCTTACTAGTACATTTAGAGTATAAAACTGTTTCATAGCTTGAACTTGGTCCTTATTCATTACATTTCAGTCAATAAACTTGGTTTAATATCTGTCTTTAATCAGTTAAGCTTTTAACTCAAATTTCCTTTACAAAAGTTCAATCAACTAAGTTAAACTTGTGTTTGGGAATAGGAATTTCTATGTGTTCAAGTGTTGGTAGTTGGTTAAATCTAGCTCAATTTAAGTCAATAAGTCATGGCAAATTAGTTTACATAGTTTTCAGGTCAATTTTGTAGTTAAACAGGCAATTGGTATTCTAAAAATTTTGGGTCAGCTTTGAACAAACTTGATTTCAGAAAGTATTGATTTTCAATTCAATGCCATGTCTTTGTTTCTTGATGGATTTGCTTGAAACCAATTTCTATTCATCACACAACATCCATAGTTTAAGTGTGTAACTAGAAATTCTACAGTGTCTAGTATAGAGTTAGAAATAAGCATTTAAATAAGCCATTGAGCAAATGTCATTCTCTGTGATAAAAGGCCATTCTGATTTCTCATTCTAGCTTATCTACTTCATAAATCTGCCCACTTTCTTTCACATTTCTCTTTAGAAAGTGTTCCTGGTTAAGTTTTGAAAAATTCAGCTTTGTGGATTTTTGGTCAACAAAAGTCAACATTAGCTCATTTTAGCTTATTTTCATTTTCTGAGCTTATTAATGGAACATTTTTGATAAGACAAGACTTCCCCTTCTTCTTTTGAGCTGATTAACAGGTTTTTGCATCAAAATCAAGTTGTGGACGTTTGGCTTATTAGTTAGCTTATTTTGGGCTTATTTCAAATAGCTTATTAGTGTTTTAGGAAGTTTTAGCTTATTTCCTTTTACAAGTCTAGTTGAATTTCAATTTTAAGCCTTTTAAAACTTGTCTGAGCTTATTTGGTTAAGAAACGAGCTTATACGAGCTCATTTTGTTTCTTAGCCCGTTTTTGTTATAAAAATTTTGGAAATTGCACTTAGGTCCCTAGTTTGTTAAACAGTTTTCATTTCAAGCTAATTACCCACTTTATTAGGTTTAGAAAAATATTAGTCCTTATTGTTTTGGAATTTGTTAGAATTGGTTAGTCAGTTTTTAAAAAGTTGTTAAAGTTAGTTACTTTGTTAGTTAAATTTTCACATTTAGTCCAATTTGTTAACTGTTTTTACATAAATAGTCCTTTGACTTTTAAACTTTGTATTTTTGGCATTTAATTTTCATAGAATTTACATTTTCAGTCCTTTCATTTTATAGAATTTACATTTGTGATTTTAATTGAATAAAAATTTGGTTTGTGCAACTTGTTTTACGTATAAGTAGAATTGTATTTTTCATTTTAGCAAGGAGTTGTTTGAATTAGACGTAGAATATCCAAATACTTTTACCAACCAAAAACAATTATAAACTCGATCTTGTTAGGACATTCAATTTGTTAAGAACTGAGAAAACGAACTTCAACTATACACATATTAGTACGCTAAGTTCTCGAAGTGTGATTTTTGTTTGCCAAGATTACAATTTCTAGGTCACGTTATTGATAGCAAGGGGATTCATGTTGATCCTGCCAAGATTGAGTCAATTAGGGAGTGGACTGCTCCTACGACACCGACTGAAATTCGCCAATTCTTAGGACTCGTCGGATATTACCGAAGCTTCATCGAGGGATTCTCGAAGATCGCGAAACCATTGACGAAGTTGACTCAAAAGAAGATGAAATACGAATGGGTAGATAAGGAGGAATTAGCATTCCAAAAGTTGAAACAAATGTTGTGTAGTGCGCCTATTCTATCGTTACCAGAAGGATCGGAAGACTTTGTGGTCTACTGTGATGCACCAGCAAAAGGATTGGGAGCTGTGTTGATGCAAAGGAAGAAAGTCATCGCCTACGCGTCACGACAATTGAAAACGCATGAGAAAAACTACACTACGCACGACTTGGAGCTAGGAGCGGTGGTATTTGCCTTGAAATTGTGGAGACACTACTTGTATGAAACCAAGTGTGTCGTCTATACCGATCACAAGAGTTTACAACATATTCTTGATCAGAAGGAACTGAACATGAGACAACGTCAATGGATCGAATTGCTCAGCGATTATGACTGTGAAATCCGCTACAACCCTGGGAAGGCCAATGTAGTGGCGGATGCGCTAAGTAGAAAGGAACAACTGATGACACGTAGAGTTAGATCCTTAGCTATGGTTATCAATCCGAACTTACCTGTGCAAATTCGTGAAACACAAACCGAAGCCCTTAAGCCTGAACATGTTGAAGCTGAGAAATTAGGAGGAATGGCTACTAAGAAATTAGAGACTAGCAATAATGGAACGCTATGTATGAATGGTAGAAGTTGGTTACCATGGTTTGGAGGACTAAGGGACGTGATTATGCACGAGTCGCATAAATCTAAGTATTCGATTCACCCAGGATCTGAGAAAATGTATCAGGATATGAAGAAGCTATATTGGTGGCCAAATATGAAAGCTGAAATCGCTACTTATGTAGGGAAGTGTCTGACTTGCGCTAGAGTGAAAACATAACACCAAAAACCATCTGGATTGTTGGTTCAACCTATAATTCCTATGTGGAAATGGGAAAACATAACCATGGATTTCATAACTAAGCTGCCTAAAACGACAAACGGATACGACACAATTTGGGTAATTGTGGATCGACTTACGAAATCTGCACACTTTTTGGCTATGAAGGAAGATGATTCAATGGATAAGCTTACGAGACTTTATCTGAAGGAAGTAGTCGCAAAACATGGGATACCGGTCTCGATAATTTCTGATAGAGGTGGTAGATTTAGTTCGGAATTCTGGAAATCACTTCAGAAAGCATTGGGTACGCAATTGGACATGAGTACTGCTTATCATCTGCAGACTGACGGACAGAGTGAGAGAACTATTCAAACGCTGGAGGACAGGTTTCGTGCTTGCGTGCTTGACTTTGGAAAGCAATGGGACAGACATTTGCCTCTAGTGGAATTCTCTTACAACGATAGTTATCATACCAGTATTAAGGCTGCACCGTTTGAAGCGTTGTATGGTCGTAAATGTCGCTCGCCTGTGTGTTGGAGTGAGGTTGAGGATAGTCAACTCACTGGCCCTGAACTCATTCGTGAAACGACTGAGAAGATTGTTCAAATCAAGAGCCGAATTCAAGCAGCCCGTGATCGTCAAAAGAGTTACGCCGACGTTCGACGTAAGCCTCTCGAATTTCAAGTGGGAGACAAAGTGATGCTAAAAGTATCGCCTTGGAAAGGTGTGGTACGTTTTGGCAAGCGAGGAAAGCTGAACCCCCGTTATATTGGACCTTTCAAAATTCTGGCAAAGGTTGGAACCGTAGCCTATCGTCTAGAATTACCGCAAGCGTTGAGCCGCGTGCACAACACTTTTCATGTGTCGAACTTGAAGAAGTACCTATCTGATGAGACACTCGTTATACCATTGGAGGAACTCCGAATCGACGACAAGATGAATTTTGTCGAAGAACCTATTGAAATCATGGACCGTGAGGTCAAACGATTGAAACAGAGTCGTATTCTAATCATCAAGGTGAGGTGGAATTCCAAACGTGGACCTCAATTCACTTGGGAGCGTGAGGATCAATTTCGCAAGAAATATCCGCAACTCTTTGACAACTCTAGAAACCGTGACACTCCTAAGCTTTGAGGACAAAGCTTCTCTATCAAGGGGATGATGTAACACCTGGTAATTTTCTCTACTTTGTAAAATGACTATTTTACCCTTTGACTTTTTATTTAGTCAACTATGTGATTTAACTTTGTTGGAACCGGGAGGTTATCCCGCGTTTTCTGAAAAACTGTTTGATGACGAGTAATGACTTGACACTGTGCTCAGTCATTATTCTGAACATTTTCTGTGAACCTGACCAAAGTGCTGAGACGGTCAATGAATTGACGATAATCCATGAGATTATTCGTTATCTGTGAATTATGTGCTTAACTGTTTAGTTTTTAACAGCGTGATCGTATTTTCTTAAGCATCGTATTTAAATATTTCTGTATATGTTTATATGCCTGTATTTTAGTATTTTTGCTATTTATAGTATAAATCGTATTTACTGTGAATATTTAATTAACGTATCGCGTTTTCGTATTTTACGTCGTTTTTATGTTTAACCGTCGTTAACATGCATAAAATACTTTATAAATTATATAATGTCAGTTTTCGTCGAAAAATCGTAAATTTAATATATTTCTTCAAATTTTTAAGTTTTACGTAATTTTAAACTTAACTATATACTTTTTGATATTTACCTAAAACTAACTAACCTTTTTACCTTAAACCTTTTAACTAGTTACCATAGTAAAATTTTTGAATAATTTACCCCATGTGGGACCCCCCATAACCGGCCAAACTCACACACATGCAAGCTAAACCAAATTTTCTACTCTTTGCTATTTTAAGCTTAAGCTTACACACCTTACAACATTTAACTTATTAGCCCTTTTAACCCTAACTTCACCTCACACTTATTCACTCTTTCACTTCACAAAAAAAACACACATCTCTCTCTTTCTCTCTCAAAACACACGGCACCAACACAACTCCATTTTCCACCATTGTTGATTTTCTTAAAGCTCCATTTTAAGAAGAATTAACACAAAATAAATACACCCTAGAGTTTGTACTAGCATAAAGAAGAATGGTTTTTCTTGGTTTGTTGATTTGAGTAGTTTTTGGGTTGAAGTTATAGAAGTTGAGTTCTTGTTGATTATTAGTGGGATAGAGCGTAGATCGGGTTGTTGTGATTACGTAGAGTCGTTACTCAAGGTTAGTTCTTAAACCTTTTTCATCTTTTCATTTTTCATGCATAATCTTTGTAGATCTATGCATGCATGTTACTCATCAACTATTTTCTTGAAATAAAATGATAAACACTATTTTTGGTCATGAAATATTTTAGATCTATGAAAATTATGTGTGGATCTATTAGATCCATGCATGAAAATGGTTTAATTGAAAGACTTGTGAAAATATACGTATGTATATTTTTAGATTTGTGAACTTGAAGTAAAATCTTTGATTTTGATGGTGTTTATTAATTGGAGGGAACTAGTAGTGTTACTACTAGTGGTTACGCTTGAAAATGGTCGAAAACGAGTTTTTACGAAAAACATACAATCTGTCCGATTTTTATAAGAGGCGTAGAGGGTCGTAAAAATTGTTTTGACACTAGTTTACTACGATATTGTGAAAATATAAGTTAATACCTTCGTTTCGGTATATTATGGGCTAAAAACGGAGCTAAAATGAGTAAGATATTGTCGTTTAAATTTCGTTGTCGGAAAACTTAATTTTTGTGAAAAACACTATAAGGTGTTTGCTGTCTAGATTTTTAAAGTGGTCGAAACGACGTTTTCGAGTCAAACGGAGTTGTTTTAAGTGTCGAAATGGTTACTAAAAGTTGTGTATAAATGTTGGACTTGTTTTGTAAAAGGGTATTAGCGCGAAATGTGAATACTTGGTGTACCGTTAAAAGTTTGAACGTTGGAAGTGGGAATTGATACTATTGCGAAAAATGACTTGTTGAAATATTGGCGATTGAGAAAGTGTTGAAAATAGGGGTTTTAGGACAAGATTTGAGTACTTACTAAAAATGGCAAATTTTTATGTGACGCCGAAATGCTGCCGAACTTTCGTTAGAAATCGTGTTGGAAAATTTGTTAAGATAAATTTTGGTAAATTAAAATTTACGCCGAAAGGCTGTCGAAATTTCGTCGAGTCAAAAATAAATATTTTTGCCTAAGTATATATATACTATAATGTTTATAACGATATAACATTTACAAGTCACGATTTTAACAACAAAATATATATATGATTGATGAGTAACGTACGTGACGAACTATTGTGACTTATTTGCTAGCGCCTAAACTATAGTATTATATTTAGGTTGTTGCTAGAGTTGCTCGCTACTATTTGATCATACTTGTGCGGTTTGAATCGTTGCTTGAGGTGAGTTTATAGATCCCTATTAAACAGTTTTATATGTTTAATATTTTGGGATGTGATAAATCCTTTGATGCTTGCTTCTGGACGCAAGTAAAAATTGATTTCTGTGAACGCTTTGTGAACACTATTTATGAGATAGCTTAAGTTGCTTTAGCCATAGTCCCCACTATCATCGTTAGTTACTCTGTTGGAGTAAGTTCTTATGTTACGGATAGATCTATTGAGGGTTGACAACCTCCACTCGGGCATTCTAACGTCGGACGAGTGTGTACCATTTGTATGAACGGAGTTATCTTTGCTAGGTACTCCATTGGGGCAAAATTTAGGTATGCAATCTATTGTATGCACTAGATCACTAGTTTCGATGTCACGAGCTTAGCTATCATATATATTGTGAACACCCAACTTATCCTACACTTGGCACTATATCTCCTATAGTTGCAAGTGTACATGAAATGAAATCTGAAATTGAATTACTATGAACTTTTACTTGAAACCTATATTCTCACTGATAAGTGTGAAAACACTCATCAATAATGATCCAAAAACCACTCAAAACACAGTCAAATACATTATTTTAACTTTAAAATATCAGAATTATGCGTGTATTTGTGTTTCATGTGTTTTCAGGTAAGAAAGATACATTTTGGAACAAAGACGCGTTTTCAAGGGATTTATATCACAAAAGACGAATAAAAGGACGATAAAGCTTTTCAAGGACCTTACTTGTCATTACTATCGAGGGCTTAAGTTGAAACTTCTGAACAAACAAAGGATGAAAAAGCTTTTACTTAAAAGGTTTTAAAAACATTTGAAAAGAAGTGAAAAATGAGGGACTAAATGGCAAAATTAGTGGAAAGTAAGTATATACTTTGGTCAAGTTGACCAGACTCGGTCAAAACACAAAAAACCACATAGACGCGTCTTCTTCTCCAACGCAAGAGAGAGAAAGAGACGATTTCTTTCTTTTCTCCACCTCTTAACCTGCAAATCAAAATAAAGGACGATACATGAAGATTCAGTCAAAGAGTATAACTACAAAAATGTTCCTTATCTTCTCCTCTACACGATGATATAAGTCAATTAGATCAAAAGTCAAAGATGGAGAAACGCCCAAATTGGAATGAATAATGAAGACGAGTTATCCTCGTATTTTCCACGTGTCCACTTCTCATTGGCGAGAACACGTCACAACACCCTCTCTCGACAGCTATATAAAGAAGATGAAGACTTCATTTGCAATCGGTTAGCTTAGGTGTTAGTTTTCACATAGTTAGGTTAGTTAGAATAGTTAGTTTTATTTTCTCTCAAAGTTTTTTTGATTTTCAGTTAAGAAATCAGTTAGATTCAGTTTTCAGTTTGTAACCGAATTTGATTTCTGCCATTAATGAATTCAAGCTTTTCTTCCTTCATTTACTTCCTATTCTGTTTTCAGCTTATAGTTCTGTTATAAGCTCATAATAGCTTATGAGTTTGATCTAAAACTTTTCAATAAGCTTTCTATACAAACGTGAGTTGCTTTGATCTGTTCTTCTAAAATCTGTTACTTTAGTGTTAATATCATCAGTTTGTTCGAGTTTATCAGATCTTTTTAAGTCTCAAGCGATTATAAGCTCATAAGCTCTAACGAGCTTATGAGAAAATTGTCATTGCGATTTTGGATTTATTGTTCTCAATTTTCTGTAGTTTGTTCTATTCATAAGCTTGTTACGAGATCAAATATTCAATAGTGTTTCAGTTACAGCAGTTTAGTTCGAGTAAATGTATGTTTTGTAGATCAATTCGAATAGTAGTTAATTACTGCATTCAGTAGCAGCTTAGTCTAAAAGTACAGTTTGAATCTTATCTGATCTAGTTGTTAAAAGTTCAGGATTGTTAAGATTTGGTAATGATTTGTTAATTTTTTGATATAAATTTCATTTTTAGTTTTGATTCACTGTTCACGTCGGATTGATACTTTCAGTTTAATGCTTAGTTGGTTTTCGTAGAGATTTTCTTAGAAAGCAAGTTATAAACTGAATTCGGTAGAAAGTAAGTAAGTCGATTGGTAATATTAGTTTGAGTTAGAAATAGGTTTCAACTACGGTTCAGTTTTCTTTTGCAGGTTTCAGTTTAGAAGGACTCGTTTGGTTTTTCTTTGCTTTATTTCAATTTTGCAGGTTTTGGATTTGCTGATTAACTAGTAGCTGCCAGTTTAATTCAGTGAAGAATCTGTCAGATTTAATGAGTTCCGGTTAAGCAGTTTAAACGAGGTGTTGAAAGAATAGTAAAAGTAGAAGAATTGGTGAGTTGTAGAGATCCGTTTCTAAGGACAGCTCAGCGCTGAACCCTCGCCATCAGCGGACTAAACGACGGATGATTTGGTCAAGCACGTTAATTTTCTGCATTTTTTTTTGAGTTCATTAATGTAGTTAAATGTTTGTTTGCAATGTGTTCAATATGATTTGATTCGTAATATTTTTTTTACTTGCTTCCATTTTGCTTTTTAGTTCCAGTTATTAGTTTTATGAAGTTACTGATGTTACTGCATTAGCTAGTGGTTGGGACAGTTTATTTTAGGTAATTCTTGCTGAGTCTTAAATAGGAATTAATTAGTGTTTGGCTGAGCATATTTTCATTGAATTAGATTAAGTCTGCTGTAAATTTCAGTTTGGAATAGTTGGTTAAGCAGAGTTAGATAGGATAGTTGTACTCGTGTAGCAGTATCTAAAGTCTGTATTGAATTCTGTTCTTAAAGCAAATTTTCAGTAATACACTAGTGTTTGGAATTGTAATATTTTTGGTAATCTTTTTGGTTAGATAGTCTGCGTTTGGGTCAGTTATATATCTTCTTTTTGTATTCTGAATTGGCACTGTTCTCAATTTGTTAGTTTGGTTAAGTGTCAGTTTTAGTCCTCCATTTTATATATCTTCTTTACATCACAGTACAGCTTGTTAGTTCCTGTTGATGGTCAGTTAGTGAAGTCAGTATTTGGGCTAGTTGTTCTTAGTGGGCCTTGTGTTGTGTCAAATGTTTAGCAGATTTTGGTATGAATAAAAAACGTGCTTAGAAGTTTACTTCTTTTAAATTTTGAATTGTGTTTTTTTTAGTGAAATATTAGTATAGTGTCATTTTTCTTTTTGCAATGTCTTTTCTATAAATTTTGTATTTTAGCATTTAAATGACTTCTTATTCTTAACTCGTATTTTACATTTTTGTATTTTGTGTTTTAAAAAATGTGGTATTTGCAACGTGTTGTAGCGTAGTACATATACGTAGCTAGATAATATTTTTACATTTTTAATTGCTTTGTGCTAATTAAAAATAGATTACCAAACAAGTTTTTTTTTCACCAAAAACAATTAAGTCGAGCTTAGAATTGTTATATCAATTCGAATCGAGCTGAGAAAACGAACTAAAAAATGAAATATTAAATGGCGCCGCTGCCGGTTCTTTTCGTGAAGATTAACGGTTTCGAGTGAGACGATTGGATTTTGGGATCCGTTCACTTTGTGAACGTTATTTTTACATATTATAAATCAAAAACATAAAAAAAAAATCAAAAAGATAAAAAAATAAAAAAAATAAAAAAAAAATAAAAAAAAATCACAAAAATCAATTCTTTTCCTAAAGAATTGAACCAAAAAAATAAAAAATCCAAAAAGTAATCTTTTTCCTAAAAGATTACAACAAAAAAATTATATATTATATCGTTTTCTATCGTTTTTACGTACATATAGTATTCTTCTTAAAAAAATCAAATAAATACAAAAATATTTTTTATATATTATTATATGTAGATACGTATACGTATAAAAACAACCAAGTTACCTATTTCCATAAGTATTGCCGAGGCAATACACCGTGTTGAGGGGCGTTCCGGTCCTTGACACGCGTATCGATCCAATTTAATTAAGAAAGAATAGATAAATACTTCCAATTGGCAATAATTCGAAGAATACAAACTACTAAAGTGAATAGATAGGCGACGTGCTATAAAATGCCGTCTAAGGGTTAATAGGTACTTAAGTGCTTCGCGCCACCTAACCCCCCGTTCACTAGTGCGTATTCTAAGAAGGAAGGCTTTATTGGGGGTCTTGCACCCAAGTAGTAATTATATATATACTTTCTTGTGGATATTTCATATCGAACCTCGAGGGAGATTATCTTTTCTCTCTCAAAAGTCGACCGAGGGCTACTCCCTCATTCCTCGTGTTTACTTACACGTGTACTCGCACGCGTGTAAACATACCACCTTTGGTGTATTACTTCCTTCCCCGAGGAAGCTTTTAAACGTCATTTTACTTGTATATACATTCGGCCACCTTGTTACACATGGATACTCGTTCCATGTTGGAGATTTTGCAACAACGATCCGCCAACGCTAATTATTTGCCTTGTTCGACTTGTGGTGGTCCACACGATACTTATTTATGTGATCAAAACAATGGTTATTATGGGGAGGGATATGCTTACAATGGAACCGAGAACCCTAATTTTCAACCTAACACTCAAATGGACTACACTTGTAATGACTATATGGGATATTCCGGTTTTTCATCACAACCTCCACCATCATTTCATGATCAAACATTTAATGAGCCATACCAAAACCAAGGATTTTCCAATTATGAAGGTTTTCAAAATAATGATACTTTTCAAGGCTATAATCAAGAAACCTTTCATAATCAAGGATTTTCAAACAATGAAGGCTTTCAAAATGATGAAAATTTTCCATGCCATAATCAAGATACTTTTCAAAATCAAGGATTTTCACATTATGAGGGTTTTCAAAATGAAGGAAATTTTCAAGGTTACAATCATGAGAACTTTCATAATCATGACTCTTTTCAAAACTATAATCCACCTAATTATGGAAATCCACCTCCACCATATTCTTCGACTTATTCATGTGAGTTTTGTGGGAACGCACCCCATTATGGTTATGATTGTAGACCGAGGGATCCGCCATCCTATGTCCTTGATAATGTCAAGAAGTTTTATTCTTCACTTGAGAAAATGAACAAGTCGAACGATGACGTTTATAAGATGCTTGATCGTATGAAAGACATGAGCTACAAGGAAATGAAAGACACGCATCGATGGTTAAAGGAAATAATTAACTCTACTAAGGAAGAGGAAATTAAGTCTTGGCAATATAATGACAAGGAATTCGGTGATTTGTATCGTGAATCGTTGAACAAATTTTCTTGTCGCCTCAGGAAATATTTAAATGATTTCTTCTTTAAGATTCTTATAATAGAGGAAGAAGGACAATACATGACTACTTTTACTCGTAGGACTTATCCATTATTAGATGAAGATGCTGAGGAACCTTCGATTTGTATGACACTTAACGATGACACACCTTCATCACCTTTACCTCACGTGGCACCCACCGACTCTTTAACCATGGGGGACGAGCCTCTTAGCACTAATACAAACACCAATTTAGAAGAATTAACCGTTTCTAGTGTTGAGAACCTTATCCCAATCCAAAGAGAGCTTGAGGATGTTTCCAATAAACCATGTGACGAGCTTTGTATTGATACCTCTTCTCCTCATGATCACATTGAGATTTCATCACATGTTGACCTTCATGCTACTACTAGTGATTTTGGTGATTTCTATCTTGATGAATTGTTTAAAGAAAGGGATAATGAGATTGAGGAAGAGTTTATGCAAGATTTTCCATAAGTAGAGGATGATGATTGTGATTCTAGTGAGGCATCTTATGATATATTATCCGAGGACTTTTCATGTCAAGATGATCTTCCTAATTTGGATGAAGATGTTGATCATATAGAAGAAGTGGAAGATGTTCATATTCGAGAGGTTTTATCAAACGTCTATAATCTTATCTCTTCGATTGAAGCTTTGAATGAAAACCATAATGATAAGTCCATAGAAGAAGAACCTTTCATTGATATTTCTTCACCGGTTTTTGAGGTTGCACCTATTGATTTTTATGATGATATCATCCCTTTGAATAATTCTCTCAATATACCTTCTTTTGAGCCTTCTATTCCCACCCTCCCACCCTTGAAGTTGGTTATTGATGAAGATCCTATACTCTTAGAGATTGATCCTTTTTCACCTATAGCACCTTTAGAACCAAAAACCTTTGATATGGATTCTCATATAGATATTGATACCACCATAGAGGCTTATCTTGCTAAAATTGATATTGGGTTTGATGATAGTGATTCTAATTAGGATGAGGAGATTCGTCTTAGTGAGAACTTGCTTTTTGAGACCATAGAGATTACACCTCCTTCACAAGACACTATTCATCTTGATCCTTCTTTTTCTATGCCTTCTATGGAAGATTACCCACCTTTTGATGATGATGAAGAGCCTAACATGGACATAATAGTTATGAACGTTTTGATACCTACATCTTCATATTCTCATGATGCTTTGATCACTAAGGGGGAATCTTATATGGTTATTATGAGCTCATCTTCTTATTTTCCCATGAAGGGAAAGGTTTTTGATCCTGGGATACGTATGTTTTAGACACCTTGGTTTTCATCTACTCCACTTAAGAGTGTGATTTCGATTGATATGGACTTCTCGTATGAGCTTACTTTGGTGATGCTACCTACTTTGGAGTTGTTCACTTGTAGAGATGGAAACTTCGTATTTGATCCTGGTGTGCTTCCTATTTTAGAGATTTCGTATGTTGGACAAACTTGAGACACGTTGGACTGTTCCATTTATCGAGGCGGATATTGTAAATCTTATAGTAAATGGCAACGTGCTAAGTTTGAGTGTATCATGTGAGATGTGCTTCAAATGGATAATCTTTTACTCTCCATGATGGTTTCCCCAAGGACAACTTAATTCGGGGCCGAGTCGAGCTAGCGACTTAGGGTTAGAAAAACTCAAGCATTGAATAACTAGGTTAGAAAACGTAGAGTAGATTTTCAATAGGTTAGGTTTAATTAAAAGGATGTTATAGTAGAGTTGAAGTGGAGGGGTGCCTTTCTTCGTTTTTTTTGGTGTTTGTTTCAAGGGTTGCTCTCTCACATTTCATGCTTGGAGCTTATGGAGGAGGCCCGTGTATCTGGTTCACTTCGATTAGTTTTTGCTGTCGTGATATTCAAAACATTTGTGCTTAAAATGAATACCCTTTAGTTGTCTCTTCCTTAACTTGGGTTAAGCAAAGTAATCAATGTAATCAGTGTAGGGGAGTTCACTCCAATACTCTTAAACATTGAGGACAATGTTTATCTTAAGTGTAGGGGAGACTTCTATCGAAGTGACCTTACCTAGACCATTGCCTTAACTTCATGATAACTTGGAAAATTAATTTTTCAAACATTTTTTAAATTTTTGATCTACTTTGGCCACCAAAAATATGCATACATAATTTTTGCATTAATCATTTTGCATAACACATTTGCATTGTATATATTTCTTCTTTTATCTTTCATCAAAAATATATAAAAAGAAAAAAAAATAAAATAAAAACATGGTTTAACAAGTTTAGACTTCTTTGACATATTAGGCCCGCCATGGATATTTTGACTCAACCCGAGTTTGCTTATCTTAGCATTCTCTAGCTAGTATCCTTAACCATGTAGTCCTTCATTGGTCTATTAGGCTAAGCATTCACCAATCTCATTATTTGAGATTTTAAATTTGTGGAGAATGGGAAATGATAGAGTTGAAGCAAGTGTAAAAGGGCTAGATAGACTTCATGATAATTACTTGTGGCTAAACCCTTCTCTTCTTTATCTCTACTTTCTTCGCATGTATATAATTGTTAATAAATAATCAAGTACGGTTTTAATTGATTTGTAATCTCTTATGCATTTTTGGCTAATCATTTATGGTTGATATGAGTACGTCTTAAGATTCTAAGTTAGCACGTTTTATGTGTACTATACTTATGTCATGCTCCATACTTAGCGGGTGTTTTTCCTTTTCTTCTTTTCAAATTTCTTTGTGAGGAATAAAGAAAAAATAAGAGCGGCTTATGAAAAAAAATGAGTGGCTAGAAAAAAAAAAGAAGAAAAAAAAAATAATAATGCAAGACTCCCAAGAGGGGCAGTGTGGTGTTAATTATAGTGACTATTGAGTTCCAATATTACGTTGACGGGTTGCGGGGATTCAATAGATTGCTCCAATCCAATATTACCTTGACGGGTTGCGGGGTTGAAGATCCAAAGTCTCAAAAAGATGGCGGATGTAAATTATTGCGTGAGTTTTATTTTCCTTTCCTTAGCGAGTGTGTAGCTACTTATGAAAGCATGACATGAGGATTTTACACATAAGGCGAATGACTTATTACTCTTAAAACGGACTTATATTAATTGTGAGTGGTTTTTCAAGTAATGGATGAGAGGATTACTTAGGATTAAAACCGTTCTTCCTTATTTTTGGATTTTACACTTCTTATTCTTCACACTTGAATAAATGACAAATTTGCTCACAAGCAATTTGCTCAAATAATAACCGGTTCCACATTTAATTTTCATGAATAAGTTGATGCACTTTTTACTTGTGAATACAATGATCCCATTTTTAAGCTTGGTATGGGGAAAGTGAAACTTGAGGGTGATAAATGTGTATGGTACCCAAGCCCTAATTTAAGTCATTGATTTCTTTATGAGTTATTTCCATCAAAACCATTTATAAATTCAAAAAGATATAAATAGAATTGATTCTTTTGCATTGCATTGTATATAATCAAAATCATGCATCATATAGCATAGTATAGTTTATTAAATCATAAAATGGCCAAGGTTGGTTAATTATGAGAAAAGTGTAACTTTAGAGCTTTAAAATGCTGCATTGCATGAGGACATGGCAATGGTCAAGTGGAGGGGAGTTGATAAGTGTGAAAACACTCATCAATAATGATCCAAAAACCACTCAAAACACAATCAAATACATTATTTTAACTTTAAAATATCAGAATTATGCGTGTATTTGTGTTTCATGTGTTTTCAGGTAAGAAAGATACATTTTGGAACAAAGACGCGTTTTCAAGGGATTTATATCACAAAAGACGAATAAAAGGACGATAAAGCTTTTCAAGGACCTTACTTGTCATTACTTCAAAGATCGAGGGCTTAAGTTGAAACTTCTGAAGAAACAAAGGATGAAAAAGCTTTTACTTAAAAGGTTTTAAAAACATTTGAAAAGAAGTGAAAAATGAGGGACTAAATGGCAAAATTAGTGGAAAGTAAGTATATACTTTGGTCAAGTTGACCAGACTCGGTCAAAACACAAAAAACCACATAGACGCGTCTTCTTCTCCAACGCAAGAGAGAGAAAGAGAAGATTTCTTTCTTTTCTCCACCTCTTAACCTGCAAATCAAAATAAATGACGATACATGAAGATTCAGTCAAAGAGTATAACTACAAAAATGTTCCTTATCTTCTCCTCTACACGATGATATAAGTCAATTAGATCAAAAGTCAAAGATGGAGAAACACCCAAATTGGAATGAAGAATGAAGACGAGTTATCCTCGTATTTTCCACGTGTCCACTTCTCATTGGCGAGAACACGTCACAACACCCTCTCTCGACGGCTATATAAAGAAGATGAAGACTTCATTTACAATCGGTTAGCTTAGGTGTTAGTTTTCACATAGTTAGGTTAGTTAGAATAGTTAGTTTTATTTTCTCACAAAGTTTTTTTGATTTTTAGTTAAGAAATCAGTTAGATTCAGTTTTCAGTTTGTAACCGAATTTGATTTCTACCATTAATGAATTCAAGCTTTTCTTCCTTCATTTACTTCCTATTCTGTTTTCAGCTTATAGTTCTGTTATAAGCTCATAATAGCTTATGAGTTTGATCTAAAACTTTTCAATAAGCTTTCTATATAAACGTGAGTTGCTTTGATCTGTTCTTCTAAAAACTGTTACTTTAGTGTTAATATCATCAGTTTGTTCGAGTTTATCAGATCTTTTTAAGTCTCAAGCGATTATAAGCTCATAAGCTCTAACGAGCTTATGAGAAAATTGTCATTGCGATTTTGGATTTATTGTTCTCAAGTTTCTGTAGTTTGTTCTATTCATAAGCTTGTTACGAGATCAAATATTCAATAGTGTTTTAGTTACAGCAGTTTAGTTCGAGTAAATGTATGTTTTGTAGATCAATTCGAATAGTAGTTAATTACTGCATTCAGTAGCAGCTTAGTCTAAAAGTACAGTTTGAATCTTATCTGATCTAGTTGTTAAAAGTTCAGGATTGTTAAGATTTGGTAATGATTTGTTAATTTTCTGATATAAATTTCATTTTTAGTTTTGATTCACTGTTCACGTCGGATTGATACTTTCAGTTTAATGCTTAGTTGGTTTTCGTAGAGATTTTGTTAGAAAGCAAGTTATAAACTGAATTCGGTAGAAAGTAAGTAAGTCGATTGGTAATATTAGTTTGAGTTAGAAATAGGTTTCAACTACGGTTCAGTTTTCTTTTGCAGGTTTCAGTTTAGAAGGACTCGTTTAGTTTTTCTTTGCTTTATTTCAATTTTGCAGGTTTTGGATTTGCTGATTAACTAGTACCTGCCAGTTTAATTCAGTGAAGAATCTGTCAGATTTAATGAGTTCCGGTTAAGCAGTTTAAACGAGGTGTTGAAAGAATAGTAAAAGTAGAAGAATTGGTGAGTTGTAGAGATCCGTTTCTAAGGGCAGCTCAGCGCTGAACCCTCGCCATCAGCGGACTAAACGCCGGATGATTTGGTCAAGCACGTTAATTTTCTGCATTTTTTTTTAGTTCATTAATGTAGTTAAATGTTTGTTTGCAATGTGTTCAATATGATTTGATTCGTAATATTTTTTTTACTTGCTTCCATTTTGCTTTTTAGTTCCAGTTATTAGTTTTATGAAGTTACTGATGTTACTGCATTAGCTAGTGGTTGGGACAATTTATTTTAGGTAATTCTTGCTGAGTCTTAAATAGGAATTAATCAGTGTTTGGCTGAGCATATTTTCATTGAATTAGATTAAGTCTGCTGTAAATTTCAGTTTGGAATAGTTGGTTAAGCAGAGTTAGATAGGATAGTTGTACTCGTGTAGCAGTATCTAAAGTCTGTATTGAATTCTGTTCTTAAAGCAAATTTTCAGTAATACACTAGTGTTTGGAATTGTAATATTTTTGGTAATCTTTTTGGTTAGATAGTCTGCGTTTGGGTCAGTTATATATCTTCTTTTTGTATTCTGAATTGGCACTGTTCTCAATTTGTTAGTTTGGTTAAGTGTCAGTTTTAGTCCTCCATTTTATATATCTTCTTTACATCACAGTACAGCTTGTTAGTTCCTGTTGATGGTCAGTTAGTGAAGTCAGTATTTGGGCTAGTTGTTCTTAGTGGGCCTTGTGTTGTGTTAAATGTTTAGCAGATTTTGGTATGAATAAAAAACGTGCTTAGAAGTTTACTTTTTATAAATTTTGAATTGTGTTTTTTTAGTGAAATATTAGTATAGTGTCATTTTTCGTTTTGCAATGTCTTTTCAATAAATTTTGTATTTTAGCATTTAAATGACTTCTTATTCTTAACTCGTATTTTACATTTTTGTATTTTGTGTTTTAAAAAATGTGGTATTTGCAACGTGTTGTAGCGTAGTACATATACGTAGCTAGATAATATTTTTACATTTTTAATTGCTTTGTGCTAATTAAAAATAGATTACCAAACAAGTTTTTTTTTCACCAAAAACAATTAAGTCGAGCTTAGAATTGTTATATCAATTCGAATCGAGCTGAGAAAACGAACTAAAAAAATGAAATATTACTCACCAACTTTATGTTGACCCAATTTAGCGTTTATCTCAGGTAATTGATGATGTGTTGTACCTGCTGTGTGAAGTAATTGGAGTCCGCATGCATTTCTTGGATATCTTCGGACATTTATTTACTTATGCTTTTGAACTATTATCTCGTTGATGTTTAAAACTTTTACATTCCGCTGCACTATCTTTTGAAACTAAGACCTTTTGTACTATGATGCTTTTAATTTAAATTAAACGAGGTATTTTTATAAAATGTCTCATTTAGAGTCGTTCTCTTGTACCTTGAACTATGATACAATGACGTAACAGCCCCCGAGCTTCACCGCTTCCGCATATCACATTTTGGGGTGTTACATTTTTCTAGTAATTTTTAGTTTAGTTTTTAAAGCTTTTATTTTTACTCAACGACATTTTTATATTTGCTTATAGTTTAAAATAGATAATCAACCCATTTTATTTTCCACCAAGAACGACTGAGTCGCACTAATTACTAGTAATCAATTCGAAAAGAATGGATCAACGAACTTTCATAACTAAGTAAAAGCTAGTTATTAGTTGTCGATATTCCTACGGATCCTCAAGTTCCTCTTATTTTAGGTCGTTCGTTTTTTGATACGTCAATGGCGTTGATTGATGTGGATGCTAGAAAAATCACCTTACGTTTCAACGACGAGGAACTTGTTATAAACGCAACACAAAACTCTCAAATTTCTCATGTTTATTCCGTCGCGACCATAAACCTCGTTGATATGATCGACTTCGTTTGCGAGAAATTTTCACAAGAAGTTTTAGGTTTTGGTGACGATGAAAATAGTGGCAATTCCACTATGCTCGATCCTATTCTTGATAATTTGACACCATCCTTCACTCCATTTGAATGTGGTGGTTTTACGTTGGAAGAATTTGATGTTCCTTGTACTTGTAACGAAGACCTCGACAACGATGAGGACTTCTCTTATCAAGGATTTTCTTAAAGATTTCCCATTTCCTCCACCCGAGGAGGTTATGAGTATCGAGCCCAAATCTTCAATTGAGGAACCACCAATCCTCGAGTTGAAAGATTTACCTCCTCATCTTGAATACGTATTCTTGGAAGGAGACGATAAGTTGCCGGTTATTATTGCGAAATATCTTTCGAATGATGAAAAACCGCACTTATCGATGTTCTAAAGGACCACAAAGGGGCAATTGCATGGAAATTATCCGACATTAAGGGGATCGATCCTAAATTTTGTACCCACAAAATCTTAATGGAGGAGGACTACAAGACCGCAATTTAATACCAAAGGAGGGTGAACCCCAAAATTCACGACGCCATCAAAAAGGAGGTCCTTAAACTCCTTGACGCGGGAATGATTTACCCTATTTTCGATAGCCCTTGGGTGAGTCCTATTCATTGTGTCCCTAAGAAGGGAGGAATGACCGTTGTGCCAAACAATGCCAACGAGTTAATTCCAACTCGACTTGTGACCGGTTGGAGGGTGTGTATCGACTATCGTAAGTTGAATGACGCCACTCATAAAGACCATTTTCCCTTGCCCTTCATGGACCAAATGTTGGAGCGTCTTGTGGGAAACGATTTCTATTGCTTCTTAGATGATTTTCCGATTACTTCCAAATCCCCATCGATCCTCTCCATATGGAACGTTTGCCTATCGTAGAATTCCATTCGGACTTGGCAATGCACCGAGAACTTTTCAACGGTGCATGATGGCTATTTTTTATGACATGATTGAGAAGACGATGGAAGTCTTTATGGATGATTTTTCCGTGTTTTGTTTTTCGTTTACTTCGTGTTTGTCGAATCTTGAGAGAATGTTGAAACGTTGTGAGGAAACCAACCTTGTGCTCAATTGGGAAAAATGTCATTTCATGGATAAGGAAGTAATCGTCTTAGGGCACAAGGTTTCGAAACGGGGATTCATGTAGACAAAGCTAAGGTAGACGTCATCGCCAAATTACCTCATCCCCAAACCGTTAAGATTTCTCGACCTATTACACATCTCCTCGAAAAAGATGCTCCTTTTGTCTTTAACGAAGATTGTGTACGAGCCTTTGAAATCCTTAAGAGGAAACTTACTGAAGCTCCCATTCTTGTTGCTCCCAATTGGAACCTCCCCTTTGAGCTCATGTGTGACGCAAGTGATTACGCTATTGGGGCCGTATTGGGGCAACGTCATGATAAGAATTTCTTGCCTATTCACTATGCTAGCAAGAAGATGACCGAGGCTCAACTTAAATACACTACAACGGAAAAGGAATTCCTTGTCGTGGTGTATGCCTTTGAGAAATTCCGACCTTACCTCGTCTTGACCCAATGCATAGTGTATACGGATCACTCGGCAATCAAGTATCTCATGGCTAAACAAGATGCAAAGCCGAGATTGCTTCGTTGGATTCTCCTCCTACAAGAATTTGATGTCGAAATCCTTGACAAAAAAGGAGCCGAGAAGCTAGCGGCCGATCATCTTTCCCGCTTGGAAGATCCTCACCAAAGTGTGTACGAGAACAAGGAAATCACCGAAACATTTCCTCTCGAGACACTTGGTGTAGTGAATTCTAAGCTTAACTCATCCACCCCATGGTTTACGGACATCGCAAATTACCATGCGGGGAACTTCATCATTAACGGTATGACGACTCAACAAAAACGAAAATTCTTTCGTGATGTAAAGTTATACTTTTGGAACGACCCTTACCTCTTTCGGACTTGTGCGGATCAAATTATTCGACGCTGTGTGTTTGGAGCCGAAGCATCTAATATCCTTAGAGCTTGTCACTAGGGACCCACGGGTGGTCACCATGGTGCTAACCTCACGGCGAAAAAGGTCTTTGATGCCAGATTCTTTTGGCCTACTATTTACCGATATGCACACGCACTTGTGAAGTCGTGTAACTCATGCCAACGACAAGGAAAAGCCTCACAAAATGATGAAATGCCACAAAACATCATCCAAGTATGTAAGATCTTTGACGTTTGGGGAATTGATTTTATGGGGCCGTTCCCATCATCTCGCGGTAATAAGTACATCCTTGTCGCCGTTGACTACCTATCTAAGTGGGTGGAAGCTAAGGCTTTGCCCACAAACGATGCTCGTGTGGTAGTCAAGTTTTTGAAGAGCTTGTTTTCTCGGTTTGGAACCCCTCGTGCGATTATAAGGGATCGTGGAACCCATTTTTGTAATGACCAATTCGAAAGGGTCCTAAGGAAATATGGGATACACATCAGCTTTCTACGGCTTATCACCCACAAACGAGTTGGCAAGTCGAGGTTTCAAACCGAGCGTTAAAGAGGATCTTGGAGAGATCGATTGGAGAGAACCGACAATCGTGGTCGGATAAGTTAGACGATGCTTTATGCGCCATTATTACCGCTCATAAGAAGCCCATCGGGTGCACTCCTTACAAGCTTGTGTATGGGAAGAATTGTCACTTGCCAATTGAACTCGAACACAAAGCTTATTGGGCCGTTGAGCAATTGTAATGATGACATTGAGACCGCGGGAAAACACCAGAAAATGCAATTAAATGAATTGGATGAATTGAGAGACATTGCTTATGAAAATTCGATGATTTATAAAGAGAAAACCAAAAAGCTTCACGATTCTAAAATTATAAACCGGGTTTTTAACATTGGAGATCAAGTGTTACTTTTTAACTCACGTTAGAAAATCTTTTCTGGCAACTTGAAATCCCGTTGGTCGGGTCCATTCACCGTTACCCAATTTTTTCCATATGGGACCATCGAGCTAGCTCAAAATGATGGCCCTAATTTCAAGGTGAATGGACATAGGTTGAAGCACTACTTTTGTGGGGAAGTTCCCTCTTTGAACTACCTCGACCAAGTCACCTTCCCCAATAATAAGTAGTATTGAGGGGATCGAGTCGAGCTCATGACTCAGTAATAAAAAACGAGGTGCCTTGTGGGGGAATCCCATGCTTATCCATGTACATATTATCGCTTTCTAATGTAGTTAATGTGAGGGGATTTGTGGCCTTCCAACCTTTGTTCCGTGGTTTTTTGTGCATTGTGGTTTTTAGATGATCGTGATCTTCACGATTGGTGCCTCTCGTGTTCGTTTTATGGGAGCACTCGATCGTTTGCTTGGAAGAATTTATCGATATCAACACATGATATATCCTTTGATGTTCTAACCCTAGGTTTTTAGCACACTTCATAAACGGCTTTAAACTTAATGGTTACACCCTTTCCATACTAGATTAAGCATTCGACTTCGTCTCTAGTATGGGGGTATCCTACCCTTAGACTCGAAACATTGAGGATAATGTTTAACTTTAGTATGGGGGGTGAATAGATACTGGGCTTGCCAAACCTTCACGCTTTCCAAAATTTATCTTTTTGTTTATTGTTTTGTTGCAAAATAAGGCTAAAAATGGCCAAATTTTAAAATTTTTCTCATGTTTTATAAGCGTTTGAAGACACGAATGTATAATTTCCGATGGCGAGAATAAGAGTAATTTCTGACTCGACCGCGCGTGTTGAGCACTTAGTTTCGATTCCTTAACTGTATATAAGGCTAAGTCTCTTAAATGAGGACGAGAAATGATAGAGTTAATTATAAGTTACTATGCTAAACGTAGAGTACTCGTATTCTTTCAAAAACTCATGTGTTCTCGTTGTTTACTTATTCTCCCTTCGCTTGTATATATTTTGCTTAATAAGTATTGGCTTAGCGGTTTATGGTTTCTAGTCTTTTCTAGTAGCTTCCATGTAATTAAAATTGGGAAGACATTAAGGTATCGTCAGTGTCACGGTTTTGAAGTATTGGCAACCCGAATAATCAAAAGCTTCACCTAATAATAAGATTTCAAGTGCTCCTAAATCAAGCAAACAATATGAAGCTCACAAGGCCGAAAAATCTATGCGAAATTGAAAGTGAATTATGCCTTAATGAAGCTTTAAAGATCCAAAATTCGCTTTTAGCGTGAGGATATACGTGTTTGTCCATAATAAACACCTCATGGAGAGGTTAAATAAAAGGCAAGGCAAGACCGAAGTCATAATAAAAGCTTCATGGCGAAGTTGAATAAAAGATGGAGGTAAACCTATGATAATAAGTCACATCCGTTAGGGGGCGTATAAAAGTCTTGGTAATAAGTCTCATGTTCAAAATCGTTATAAAACCGTGTTTATCGATCCTTCTTGTTGACTTAATTTTTTGACATCGTTGTCTATTAGGGGGGGTTATTAATTCGATGGTCTTGGTTACACCGTTATGAATCTATTTTTAGACCTAAATCTCTATCATCACATAAGTCAAAAATGTATCCTCGTGAAACATTCAAGACAAAAATAAAATATAAGAGATACCACTTAGGAAAATGGGAGTCTAAGTACATGATTAGGACATATGAGTAGTGTTAGCATTACTAACTTATAATGACAATGATCTCGTTACACGCTTGGCATGGAATTGGGGTGAAAATCTAGGACGACGAAATTATATCTAACGAAGCATTCACGTGTTCTTGTTCTATGAACCTAAACGTCCCATATTGCGATGAAAATCATACATTATGTCTAAAACGCAAGTAGTAGTATTAGTAGTAGTGTAGCAAGTTTATCATTCAATAAAAGTGCATAAAAACAAATTTTAGAGATGCTACAATACTTTATTCTAGCATTACGTGAGGGCAAGGTAATGGTTTAGTATGGGGGAGTGATGAGACTGCTTTTATACATAGTCTCATCGTCCAAATTGGGCTTAAAATGCATAAAATATCATAAAAAGTGCCATATATATGCTTGTGTTTTCTCAATGTGATTTTAGGTACGAATATCGAGAATATGACAAAAGATCACAAGAAGCAAGCAAAAACGAACACGTGAAACGAAGCCGCACAATGAACCGGGCCCTAGAGGTGATTTTCTAAGAAAAGTCCTTGAAGAATTGAAGATTGTACAAGAAGGGTCCTTCATCATTGAAGAATTAACACTTTATACCCTTGTGTATTCATAATTACAATTTTGGTCCCTAAAGTTTGTCAAATTTACAAAAAGGACCCTCAACTTTGAAGAAATTGCAATAATGGTCCCTACAATATAGAGACTTGTCACTTTTAGTCCTCCACGAAGTCAAGAATACAAGTATAGACCCTCAAGATTGAAGAAATGACAAGAGTAGCCCTTCAAATATCATGAAAGTACAAAACACACCCTTAAAAATGCTTTGGGAAAGTTTTTGTGGCAAAAATATAAAAACAAAAACTTATTTAACAAAGGACTTAAGTTTTGGCTGCTGAAAGTTGGATTTGCAAAAGAAGAAGAAAAGTGAGGGGCCAATTATGCCCAAACAAGCAACCCTTCCCACCACTCACACCTTGCCATGTCATCTCCTCCACCAATCATACTCCTCCACCTTAAAACCCCCCTCCACGTCAAACTCCACTAACCCTAAACTTATTTATTATTAATCAGTTTTTAAACTGATTAATAAACAATATAACTGGCGGGCAACACCTTAACAACCCCCAAATCAGATCAAACAATCACCCTCTATCTCATAAACCCTAATCCCTAATCACTTTCTAATCAAAGGGGTTTTAGTCTAAAAACTCTAGAATGTTGATTAAACACATCCTCATCACAACCCCACCAACAAAATTAGTCCCTCCTTAGCCAGCTATCCTCCCCATGAGCCCCCTACAACATGAAGACAAAAAGATCAACAATAATCCAACGGACAACATTCAACAAGCAAGGATGAACGATTCTAGATCAACAAGTACCACCGAAACTTCACATGGGTGGTCACATGAAGACCAAGGCATCTGGAACAAAACTGAAAATCTGGCATCTTGAAGGCATATTCCAAAATCCTTTGAGAACTTTTTGGGGATTTTATACATTAGGGTTTCAAATATTATTAACATGTAGCCTCATTATATAAAGGCACATTAGGGTTTTATTTCAGTTGTTCTTGTTTTTTTCCTGGGTCAAACGTTGTAAATCCCTTTCTATGAATGAAAATGGTTTTTGTTGTTGACGAAAAAGAAGCAAGTACCTTTACTTTACTGTCTTATGTTCGTGTTTAATTTGTGAAAAGTCTTTAGTTTTTTAAAAATTTCTCTTGTTAAGTTTTAAAGAATTTCATTAAGTTTGCTGAATACCTTGTTTCTTAGCTGGTTTTGAGGTTTCATTTGTTAATTTTGACTGAATCATCAGAGCTCATGTGTGGTAGTGATTTCAACTATACAAGCAAGCATTAAGGTTAAACAGATTCGACATTCAGGTTTGAGCATGATCACATTTCCCTGATATTAAGCGATATCAAGGACTGGTGAGTGTTCAAGGTTGGATGAGGGTCTTGTGGGACCATTTGCTTAGTTGAGTTGAGGTCTTGATTTTGAAACTTGGTTTATTGTTTTGGGTAAAAAGAAAAGTTTTTATTCAGAAATCTGTTTGTAGTTCTTGTTAGTGCTAGCCTATATCTGTTTTCTTTCCATGTTTACTCTCATGTTTTCAGGGAAGTGGAAGCTTGTGTGAGTGCTCACACATCAGCTCTTAACACCCCAAGGTATGGATGTACACCTTCGAGGTTTGAACCCTCTTTCTCCCTTTTCTTTTTATTTTCTGTCAAAAGAATTACTTGCTATATTGATTTGTTGACTTAAAGTATATGGTGGTATGTTATTTGCTGAAAATGCTCATCACATGATTTGAATGTCTTGGTATGAAATGTCTGCATGTTTTAACTTATTTTATGCATAAACCTTGTTAAAAATTGTGCTTTCTATTCATAAAGGGGTGTTTGGTTGAACTGATAACAAGGTTTTGGGAAACACATCAATTCTTATTTTGATTTGAACAAGTCTTAATCCAGTCTATTGTTGCTAGTCTGTGACATGATTTAAGTTTGAAAACAAGATAAAGGTTTTTGCTTGCTTAAAATTGGACAAAATAGCTTAATTCATTTAAACTGTTAAACAAGTTTGCTTTTGTACTTTTGGAATTTGAAAACTTGGAATATAATAGTTCTCATGGCCACCTAGGATTGCATGCTTGTTAGTTGTGGTCTTGGGCACTAGGGTGTTAATTCTAGTCTGTTGAATCTCACTTGTATACCTTTTGCATCAGTTTAAATCATCAGACTAGACCATTGATTGTTTCTATGATACACTTAACCAGATTGCTTGATTTGATGCTATTCTTGCAATGGATCTTGCTGTTTTTGTGTTTAATATGACTCCCTACACTCCACTGAGTGTAGGGGTGCCCTTGATTCCAAGAAAAACCCAACAACAAGGCTTTCCTAAGCTAAAAGGTCACCAGACCTTAATTTTAGACTAAGTAGTGGGAAAACACTTCCCACTGTTAGTACAAGTGTAGCCACTGCTACACTACCAGACAAAGCAAAATCACATGTCACTATCTGATCTTTGGATTTTTTGTCTTTAGTGCTTGAAAACCCTAGTTTTCCTATGTTATATTTTTCTCTTAATATTTGAATTATTTTAGTAATTTTAGAAAAAGAAATTTTTATTATCTGATTAATTTACTATTTTTTGTATTATTTTGAATTAAATTGGATTTTAATTAATCTGTTTGTGTCATTTAGTGCTAAAGTTGTTGAAATTGTGTTTTCTCAATTTTATTGTTTTAAGTTAAGTATTTTAAGATTTTTAAAAAAGAAATTTCATTTTTACTTTATTTAATGATTTTCTAAAATTATTTTAAGTTAAATTAGTTTTAATTAATCTGATTTTTGTCCTTTAGTGTAAAAAATTAACATTTTTCATTTTTTCCAATTTTCCTAGTTTCATAATATTTTCAATATTTTTAGTTAAAAAAGTTCACTTTTCACTGTTTTTAATTATTTTTTAGAATTAATTTGAGTTTAATTAGATTTTTACCTAAGCTGTTTTGTCTTTTAGTGGTAAAAATTACTTTTTTCAAACTTTTTCATGTTTCTACTGTTTAGTATCATAAAATAGGATTCTTAGAAAAGTTGAATTAATTTTAGCATTATTTTATTATTTTTAATCATTATTTTGATTTATAAAGTGTTTTTAGTCATTAAAAAAATAGAAAAATAGCTTAAAAAAATCAAGAAAAATATTTTTTTTTCGTATAATATAAGTAAGATTCTCATTGGATAAAATCATATTTTGGATTTATTTTTTATTTTATTGAATTTTATGGCTTTAAATAGCATTTAAAATTGCATATTAAATTAGAAATAAGTTTTAAAATATTTTTGTCAAATTTTTATTCTTATTTATATTATTTAGATTTGTTTTTAATTTTTAATTATTTTTTTTATTAAAATTTTAAATTTCGTCACGTTTTACGACTTTTACCTTTTCGTCATTCGTCGTAGTTTAATTTAGAATCGTAACCGTCTATCTTTTCTCTTTTCTTTATTCATAATCATAATCACAAACATTTAATCAATTCTTAACACACATACCAAGCCTCCTTGAGAACGATCCCACACAAAGGGTCATAAGTGCTTTCATTTTCCTAAACGAACACTTAATACTTACCGCTTTTACCTCGTTTTCCTAAACGAGTGTGAATTTACAACTATCACCGAGATTACCAAATTTGGGTATATCATAAGCTTGTAATTTCCAGATTAAGGCTAACCCTAAACTAATAATACTAGATAAATACCACTCGATTTTCTCACAGCCTCTCATCAACAAACACTTAAGAAGTATGGGTTTACAAAAATAAAAGTTCATGCTTACATCAAGCAGTTTTTATTACAAGTCTTGAGGCAAATTATAGAAATCAGTAGTAAAGTCTAAATGAGCCGAGCCAAAGCCCAACCCTTCTGTTCGGATACACCAGCCGAATACCCCTAAGTTGTGAGTCTTTTATCCACCTTTCTCCTTACATTCTTCTTGCATCCATATAGTTGTGCTTGTCCAAGTTAGAACCACCTGCAAAAACAAACCAAACCTAGTTAGTCTTTTTTTGAAACCATCCTGTTTAAAGAATAAAACATAATAATAACATAAGGTGCTATCCAATTGGACTTTGGACCCACGACCCAAGACCCCCCATTTCTGTCGAGACCAGACCCTCCATTTATGTCGAGACCAGACCCCCCATTAGACCGAGACCCTCTTGCTGCGTTTTCTTTATTGTCCATATTTTTGTTTATAACTAATAATGATAATAACAGTAACAAACAAAACCCCTACCCGAATCATATAGCAAGTCTGCCGAAACCCTAAATTTTTATAAAATCAACTATATTATGAAATTAACAAAAATTAGTTTACAAAAACACTAATTAATTGCAATTTAACACTCGGGTGTGAAATCCCCAAATTATATAAAAACCCTAATTTTGTAAACTTAATTTTATTCAGTAATTAACATCAATAGATGCATAAAAGCACTAGTTGATTAGAATAAAACGTAAGATTGAAGAAACCCCCAATATTTTCGAAACCCTAAATTTTATAACTTGATTTTGTTGTGAAACATGAATTTATATTCAAAACCATTAACCAATTGTAATAGATCACGAGATTTAGAAAACCCCCAATTATTCGAAACGCTAACTATGTTATAATTAAATCGAAAACCCTCTTGTCATATTTTTAATAAATCAAATGATTTGGAAACTGGTAAACACCTTTTATTTCGAATGTATAAATTGAAAATCAGTTTGAACCATTTATTAGAAGAAGAGGAAAAATAAAACTTATCTTTGGATAGAAGCCACCATCGAATCACCCTGGAAGACCTCGAGAACAAATGGATTTTGATGTGGGGATAAAATCCCACATCCCACACATGATATACGAACTAGGGCTTCATTGTTTATGAAGTTAGTAAATCATTTGGTATTATTTTAGCCATAGAAGATGTGGATTCGAGTTTCTAGAAAGAGAGAGAGAGATGGGACGGTTGGGAGATAAAGTTGGGAAAAAAGGGGAAAATTGACTGTGAGTTTATGAAGTATACAACGAATATGAGACCCCCCTTGTTTGTATCGCCCTTGGTTGGGCCGGGTTGGTTAAATAAACCAAATGGGCCGAGCCTTTTGGCTCATGTGTTAGTTTGGTCGGTTTGTTGTTTAGACTGGTATAAGCCCACACGAAATTATTAGTCATAAAATGTATTTTACACCTATAGTCCAACTATTAATAACCGAGTATAATTGTCGTGTTTTCCATACACGAAATTAATCGTCAAGCACAACTAGGATGTCATGCATTCATTTTTGTAATTGTCATGGATGTCGTAACACCATTATTATATTTAACTAGGTTGTAGATAACGTGGTCGTATTCTCGAGCTACATTTGTATTTCCGTCACTTTGCTTATTTAACGAGGTGAGTTTATAGCCACTCTTTTAATTGCTTTTAACTATTTGGGGTGAGAACATTGCTTGTTTTACGGATGAACATAAGTGTCATAAAAACTCATACGTTTACCTACATGATGTCTACGTAGCGATATCCCTAGATGCTTTAGCCCACTATCATGAACCGTTAATTACTTGTTGTAAGTGCAAATGTTATGGATAGATCTATTGGGATTGACCTCCCTATCTAATGTTGGTTGTGTGGCTAAATTGTATAAACTTACATTTGAGTCATTACGAATGCTTTGGGATAGGCATTTGCTTGGTCTCTCACATTATCTTGATATTACGATTAACACTTCAGTGTCATGAGCTTAGGCGTAGGATGTTATAGACGTATGCTATTTGATTATAATCTTGT
The DNA here is from genome assembly GCA_025667525.1 of Glebionis coronaria. Classification (NCBI taxonomy): domain Eukaryota; kingdom Viridiplantae; phylum Streptophyta; class Magnoliopsida; order Asterales; family Asteraceae; genus Glebionis; species Glebionis coronaria. The sequence goes on along the minus strand of JANFOE010000647.1, from coordinate 826,682 downwards.
ATTTGTTATAAGATTATATGTCGGTTGCCTAACTAAAATCTAATGGTTCATCACACTATCTACATTAAAACCTATAAACTCACCGACCTTTGTGTTGACGTTTTAGCAATGTTGTTCTCAGGTGTCAAGGCGGAGGAATGACATGGTTGTGCCATGAAGATAATAAAAATTTCATTACTATCTTATGAAGACTTTGATTTAAATGTTATGTCGTTTGGTAAATTTGATTTATTTCACCATGATGTACTAAACATTTTCTTAGAACAAGTTTATTTATGTTTAATGAATTTAAAACGGCTTTTATATAGTCGTTCTTTATATTTATTCCTCCCGATTGTCATGATAGTTACATCCTCGTGTATTCACATACATTAGTAATTTGAGGGTGTGACAGATTGGTATCAGAGACGTGGTTATAGAGAACTAGGTTGCTTTTATAAAAATCATTTTTACAAACGTTGAGTCAAAGATGAAATTTTTTAAAAAGAGTAACATTAGACTATAACTATCTCTCCATCTCCATGGGCCACTTCACTCCACGTCCTCGATAAAAGAAAGTTGTGAGTTATATTATTTCATGCATTGTTGCCATACTACTTTGACTGCTTGAATTAATAAGTGACTTAACTTATGAGTTTACGTAAAATCGATTTCATTTCGACACTTATTTGATGTTCTTTGCTAAATGGTGTGTGCCATGATAACTTTGAGGTTAAAACATACATGATCGCAAAATCGATTTATTTCCTATACGTGCCTTTTAATTGGCAGTGTTGTGTCTACCTCATCCGAAGAATCATTGTACCTTGAGAGCTCGTCCTCCAATGGAGTAAAAATTGTGATCATTGGAGAGTCCCCCACTAGTGACTCCTCACCTATGTCATCCACTCGAGGAGAGCCGATTATCCGTGCACCTACACTATAACACCCTATTTTGGTAAATGGAATATCACAGGATAATTATGGCGTGTCATCAAAGCATACAAGGTAAATGTCCGAAAACATTAAATGACCATGAATGGAAATACCGGAAACAACATTGGTAGTCCAAGTATAAGCTCACACACATGAATATAAGTACTGAAATGGAAAAGGACTAAACAATGTCCAAAGAAATAAAGTAGTGTAATGTATGGAAATGCATAAAGTAATGAAGGCTAGATAGCATCCATCCGTATGCACATACTCTCAAATTCTACGAGCATCCTTGAGTAGCTACCGTTTGAGAACATAAAAGGAAAACGACTGAGCATAGCGCCCAGTGAACGGATATACAAGTATAGCGCGAAATGACATAAGCATAAAAGACTAATAGCAGTGAAAATGTATAAGTCCTAGATAACCTGGAATATGTTCATAAAATTGGTTTTATAGTTTGAAAAGACTTATGTTTTTATTTGAAAATTGTATTAATTAGCCAATAGCCCATATAGGTCATGAGGTTCCACCGTGCATGAATACTTGGAGGGGAAACCTTATCATGCAATTAGAGGGGTTGCCTCTAATTAATTACTCTGGGTAGGAGGGATCAACTCCTTGTGAAGGATGAAAGGCACACATCGCATTCACCATGAAAATCCTGTAAAACATGTAACTAGGATGCACCCATACGCCCACATGATAATACAAATATAAGGCCAAAATTGTAAAGGGACGCCACGAGCAGTCACTCCGCCGTGGGGAAGTCATAACATTGGTGCCTCAAGTGTTATGGTTATGACACCTCCATAACTAGGTGACATTGGTCATGCGACATTTAAAACTAAACATAAGTAATCAAACCATATAAAACATATACTTGGGAAAATAGTTGGCTACAAACGGGGAATCATGATAAGTAAAGAATGTCCATAATAAAGGACGGAAAATCCGTACCTTGTGTCCAGTGAACGAGGAAAGATGAAGGGATGAATAGTCCTACTCTGACCTAACTAATGCTACCTAAATAAGGGACATGTATAAGTTGTCTGATTACTGACTACATTACTGGTTATAGCATGTTCTTAGCTTGTTTTATATTATCTGGTCTTATTTAACTGTTTTAAATGATATATTGTATTATTCATGTATTTCATGTACTCTGATTAAGTATTATCTTGTATTCTTGTATTATTATACTTGTGTGTAATAGTAAGTAACTTTCTAAAAATAGCAGGTTTCCAAAAATAGAAAGTTTCCAAAAATAGGAATTTTCCAAAAATAGAAAGTTTCATAGAAATAAGCTGGATTAATAAGCTAAAAATATAAGCTAGTGTTTACTGGTTAAAATTCATAATTCATGTAATTAATAGTATAGTTTATTAATTAAATACTATAGGTTATAACTGATTATTAATTAATAACAACAGTTCATGTTTTATTAATTAATAATATATCATGGTTAATCAATAAACTATAGGCTATACAAATTTAATTAAGTCATGGTTTAATTAAATTAAGTCTAATAAAACTTAGGTTAACATGTATTATTAATTTTAATTAATAAACTTAAGTCATGAATTATTAATTAATGATAAGTCCAGGTTTTAATAATTAATTAATAAACTATAGTCTAAATAAATAACAAAATACTTAGGTTAAAACATGTATTATTTATAAAATAATATAACCTAAGTCAATGATTAAACTAAATTAATTATTATAGCATGTTAATTAATTTAATTATCCTTGTAAAAAAATAACTTGCAAATAATCCCGAGCCCGAATCCCGAGACAAAACCAAAAACCGGACACAACCACCACCCACAGTCGCGGCTGCGGTGGCGGTTGGTGGCTGCCTATCAACAGTGGCGGCTGCTGCCACTGCTGCGCGCCGTGGCTACCAACTGTCCGAACAAAGTTCCCACCGGCATAAGGCCGGTGGTTCCCCCTGTCGTCTTTGCTTTTCCCACTGCTTGAGCCAAACAGCCATCGACAACAGCCGATGGTGCCTACTGTTGGACTGAGACCCATACCGAGCCCGTTAGGGGGGGGGGGGTCTCGGCTGTGGCCAAACGACGAACACCGAGAGTTGTAAGACTCTCGGTTGGCTGCCGAACCAAACCACAAACCAAACACACCATTTTCCATGTTTTATTTAAATTCTTAACATGTTTATTTAATTGTTTTTATGGTCTAACATGTGTTCAAAATAAACAAAAGATTTAAAAATAAAGATGAAAGTTTTTTAATATACCCCAATACGTGATTGAAAAAGATGTGAACTCGAACACCAATACGTAGGAATCAAAGATCGAAATCAAACGAATCCTCCTTGTTCTTGATTTGTGTGCTGCGGCTATGGGGTCCCAAGGGAGCTAGGGTTTTTAATTTTTTTGTAAAAATTATGTTATGATAAACTCTTTGTTTTTAGTTTTCCTTTAGTTAAACCAAAAATGGGCTTGGCCCCCTCCTTGTGTCCCTTGTCCGCGGCTACCATGGCCCACCAGGCCAAACCCGTTCCTTTTTATGTTTAAGCTAATACTCGTGTACATTCGTGTTTATTATTCGTTGTTAGTTCATGATTAATTATTCGTGTTACATATACTACGTATATATATCGTGTTCTAATAGTCGTGTTATAATTATTATACGTAATAATTATCATGTTCATAAATGTTCGTGATCATATGTTCGTGATTATAATTATTATACTTATTAATTATCGTGTATTATTACTCACTTAATAATTATCGTGCATTAATATGTACGTAGTTTCTGAATTTACTGTTCGTGACACGTGTACATGAGATAATTGGAAAGTTTTAATTGGTTCGTATGTTTACGTAGTGTACTGTTCATGGTATTTATATGTGGGTTTTATAACTCTTCGCCCCTAAAAAGAATAATTCGTCCCAGAATTATAGATAACATAAACAGAAAGAGAACATACCCGAATCAAAACTTGAAATGAGGGTAAGAAGTCCGGATAGACTCCTCTGTCTCCCAAGTGGCTTCCTGCTCGATATGGTCCCTCCAAAGGATTTTGACGAATGAAATCGTCTTCTTCCTCATGACTCGTTCCTGACGGTCAAGAACTCGTTCGGGCTCCTCAATGAAGGTAAGATCTTCACGAATCTATTCAAGTGGACACTGAACCATGTGAAGGGGATGATAATTGTACCCTCTGAGTAAGGACGCATGAAAAACATCATGAACGTGAGAAAGCTGCGGGGTAACGCTAAACGATACGATACTTCACTGACTCGCTCGATGATATCAAACGGTCCGATGAATCGAGGACTGAGTTTTCCTTTGATTCCAATACGTCTAACTCCACGCGCCGGTGATACCTTCAGAAAAACATGATCTCCCACGTTGAAATGCAAATCCCTACGATGCTTGTCGGCATAACTCTTTTGACGTGCATGAGCCTCTTGTAGTTTCGCCTTAGCTACAACGACTCTCTCAGTGGTCATTTCTACCATCTTCGGACCTTCAAGTGTTCGCTCACCAACCTGATCCCATCAGATTGGGCGCGACACTTCTTGCCATACAACATCTCAAACGGTGCACATTTGATGCTGGCGTGCCAACTGTTGTTGTATGCAAATTCTACCAAGCAGATGTAGTCGTCCCAACTTCCTGTCCATTCCAAAGCACACGCTAGAAGCATGTCCGCTTATGTCTGAATGGTACCCTCTGACTGCCCATCTGTTTGAGGATGGAAAGCCATGCTAAGCTTAAGTCTGGTGCCCCAAGCTTTCTGATGAATTCTCCAAAATTGCAAAGTAAACCGAGGATCTCTGTATGAGACGATACTGGATGGAGCACCATGAAGTCTCATGATCTCCTTCTGATATAAGTCAGCGAGTTTTCTAACCGCATCATCCTTGCGGATCTGTAAGAAATGAGATGACTTGGTAAGTCGGTCAATGATAACCCAAATGGCATCATTCTTCCTCTTGGTATGCGGAAGTCCGGTGACAAAATCCATGGTGATCTTGTCCCACTTCCACTCTGGAATGTCTAATGGTTGTAGTAGACCACTAGATCATTGATGCTCGATCTTAACCTGCTGACAGGTAAGACAATTTGGAGACATAGTTAGCAACATCTTGTTTCATACCACTCCACCAGAAATACTGTTTCCTCTTGGTATGCGGAAGTCCGGTGACAAAATCCATGGGGAGCTATGAGCTTAAGCCAATAACGCTTCCCTGAGTGTAAGATCATCAGGAACACAAAGTCTAGTGCCCTACTGTGATAGCCCGAACCTGAAGTCACTATTTAATATTATATTACGAATATTTTTGAAATTTTTGATGAGCTTGAATGATATGACGGTTAATGGTTTTATTTAAAACCAACGTTGGAAGTCTTATTTTTACCTTTTTACTAATAGCGAGGGTTATTAGTGATCACGATATCGACGGATGCCCGAGATTTCATGTTTTATTAATTGTCGTTTCGATGTTTATATTTTTGACGTTTTTATTTTAATTGCGTATTAAGTCGTGTCGGGATCATATTATTATCATGTTTTGAGTGCGTTTTAACTTTTGAAAAGTATTTTTACGAAACCCGGGCGTCTTAAATATTTTCAAAATTGACAATTTAATTTTCTACCTTTTAAACTATTTAATTACATTTTGGACAAAAACTATCACAAATTGTCAAAACAAGTCCCTCCACCCACCATATATAAAGTCCCTACCTAACATATTCTACTAAAAAACACATATTAAACAAAAATCTCCATCTCTCTTCTCCTCTCTAGCTTATGCCGCCACCCCCTTTCACATCAAACCACCATGATCTTTCAATTTCTACCTTGAATCTTTATAAACTAATTGATATCCAATCTAGGAAATTTGATGGTGATCATTTTGGTGTAATTTTTATACACATGCAACAACTTTTTATATTTTGATATGATCCAAGGTGGTTTGATCTATTTCTTGTTATATAATTGTTGTTAGTGATGTTATATATAGATTTTAAGTATTGTATGTTTAAATTTTTGAGTGGATAAAATTTTGAATGATGATTCAAGTGTGTTATGGGATACATAGATGGATGAGGATGATAGTAGGATGATATTAGGCATAAAAGATTGAGTAAACTGGGTTGGAAAATTGATCTAGTATGATTTTTAAACATGTATTTTAGATCAGTGGGAAAAAGGTAATTTTTTGAAATCTTACTGTTTGAAAATGGGTAAACTAATAGCATAGGGTTGTAGAGAGTTTCGTTAGCTTCGATTTGATATAAAGTAGAGCTCTAGCTCCAAACCAGTGAGAAGTTATGATGATTTGATTATTCGTGTACCGGGAGACGAGTATCGACACAATCCGAAGTTGTTGTCGATATTTGGATCGAATCTTAGGGACTATAGAATGAGTTGTAAAAATGGTCAAGACCTGATGTTAGGTTCTAAACATAGGGTTATGAGTCTATTTTCAAACTCAAGTGTCAGATTTGTAAACGAGATTGTTTAGAATGGTCAAAATGGTTGTATGAGTCGGTGACGTAAAACTGTTCGGTTTTTATAGTTCAAAGATGTGTCGGGCAGGGAACTTAAAAAGTAAAATCAGTTTATGGGATTTTAATAGGACTTTTATATATTAAGTGATATCTCTGATTAGTATCATAAGTATTTGACGTGTTTAAGTGGGGTAAATGAGCTCATACATTTGGTGTGTATCGACAGATTATTATAGAAAGAATAAACTAATAGAGTAAACAATTAAAAGGAAGTAATAGTATCACTTGTATTGTTTTCTTTCGGGTTTATGGCAATATTATGATTTTGAGTTTGATGTTATTATGTATGGGTTATATCCGAGTCTATTATTAATGAACACGTCTTATTTGATAGGTTGCGGTTTTTTTGTTTATCGGCCATCAACTATCGTCGAAGGTCGTCTTGCTACTGCTATTACTCAAGGTGAGTCTATAGCCTCGCTCTGTAACTGTTTTGAATGATTTTAAAACCCGCGAGGGGGATACATGCTATTTGAAAGTAAAATGAACACAAGTCATGATTGATTATTTGGACCCGAATGTTGCCTATTGTTTCCTGATGTTGCCTTGAATTGTATAAGTACTTAAATCGCAAAAGTCCCTAAGTTCACGAGCCATTAACTATGTTCTGACTTGATGTTGTGAGTTGGGAATAGCCGCTTATTCAAATAATAGTACTATTGGGCTGACGACCCTATTTGAGACCAGGGCTTTACGCTGAGTAACCTCTGGGAAGGATAATTTACGAGAATAAGAATGTGGTATTCTTGCGATTGATACCCTAGTAAGGGCAATGGAATTCATATAGTCATGCTGGCTTTAGGCGTGGGTGACTAAGTTAAGGGGTCGGTGTCATGAGCTTAATACAACTCTATAGCTATTGCTATTTACCAGAATGCTTGATTAATAGATTGTGTGCACGACAATTCTATTAAATGATCTTGATTGATTTTTCTCTTGTGTTTAAATGATGTTTTGATAAACCTATAGACTCGCTCAACCGTTGTGTTGATGATTTTAAGCATGTATTTCAGGTGATTGAAGTTGATTGGTGGCGGAGCTTGCTGGAGAAGGATTGCAGGTTGCTTTTGTGGTGATTGGTCTAAAACAGATTTCTTTCCATTTTGTCATAAAAATCAACAATGTATAGTCATGTAGTTTGGTAAGATGTTTGTTGATTGGTTGATATCTTTGGGGGACCTAAATGTTACTCTGATATTTCTAAAATTGTTTTACATGGGATCGAAGGTTTTAGACAATGGTTAAATTATATCCTTTTATACTTCAAATGTATCATTTTGAGATTGTTCAAAGTGTCTTGTGTAAGGATGTTTGTGTTTAGAACCCAAATGTGTATTTCCGCTGTGCAATGTAATTTGGAGGTGTTAAAGATTCGTATTAGAGCATTTAGTTATAGCGAATTAGGTAGATTTTTGAAAAATGTCCTAAACTATAACCTTGGTGTCAAAAATATTTTACAAAAGCACGCAACTTCTTAGCAAGGCTCCGGTAAGATTATTTGTTTTGTATTGTTTTATAGTTAGATGTATCCCTTAAAAACTGAAATGATTTTTAGAGTATTTATTAAGTAAATACTATGATGATGTAATGATGATGTATTGATGTTGTTGAAAGTACGTTGAGTACTTGTTATCGTAATTTTCTTTATGTAATGCATATGTATATAATTTTAAATAATGACCTTATATACTGTCGAGGGTCTAGGACAGTAGACCAGATGTTGAACGATTTTACAACTGATTTCTTGCAACTTGTATCGGGTATGAGGAAGTTTGATTAGTTGATATATGATAGATATGTGCTTGAAACTGGTGTGATTAGAAGGTTGATATGAAATAAAAGTTGTTTTAAAGGTTGTATTTGGTATGTGGAGATTTAAGTTTCTTAGGGATTGGAAGATGGATGAGATTGCTAGTCTTAGTTCAATTATGATGAATTTGTGTGCTTGAATTGAAAGGTTTTAAAGAGAAGTAGGTAAGGTTTGAAAGGGTGAGTGAGCGGGAGTCTCATGTGAGATCAATTCTGAGTCAAGCTTGGAAGCTTAGGAATGTTGAAAGTCGTACTAAGATTTGCCTTGTGATTAATCTGCCATGTATGAGTGAGTACTTGAATTTTGAGAGTGAGTTGCCACCGTGTTAGGGATTCGACCTTGAAGTGCAAAAAAGGGAAATATACGAGTGTGATGAAGATGACAGCAATGATAAGGAGGATGAGGAGCTGGTGTCTAAGGAACTAATCGCGTGATGGATTTCTTTGTATATTATTTTCTTTTTGGTTATCAAACTTATTTAAACCTTGTGTCGTAGCATTGTGATGGAACTTATTATCTTTTAAGTTTGTTCGGTAGATTATCCTCAACGCAATCTAAATTACCCTCATGATCTATGATGTGCCTTTATTAACTCTTTTGAGTTTTGGTTGATGAACCATTGTAGTTGTGTTGTTCGTGCATGTAGTATCCATGAGATGCCTTGATAAAGAAATCCTTCTTTTATCTTGATAGGTAGACTTATCATGTTTCTTTCTTTTATGATAATGGAAGAAGGAGTAGGGTAATCATATTTCTATCATCAGTGGTGATTCACGTGACTACGTTTCTTGAAATATGTCGCCAAAGCTAACAACTGCTACTGTTAACACTATGATCGAACAAGCTATTGCTAGAGCACATGAAGCTGATCGTGCTGCAAGGAATCAAGATGCTGGAGTTAGTTGTGCTGGAGATAATGGTGCTGAAGCTGATGCTGCTGAGAATAATGATGACGCTGCTGAGAATAATGATGATGCTGCTGATCCAGATGGTAGTTTTGTTGTTGTTCTGCAAGTTCTAGAGAATGTACTTATGTTAGTTTTTAGAAGTGTGGTTCTACGCAATTTTGTGGTATTAGTGGTGCATTAGAATTACATAGATGGATTGATAAGAAAGAGAGTACTTTTGAGAATAGTAGGTGTTCAGAAACTAATAAGGTGAAATTTGCTGCTGCTACATTTCAGGATGGTACACTAAGATGGTGGAATAACCAAGTGACTACTTTAGGATTGGTTGTGGCTAATGGTAGGACATGAACCATGATTAAAGGACTATTGACTGTTAAGTTTGTCCCGAGAAGGAACTAGGACAGTTGGAATACGAATTGAGACACTTAGTATTAAGAAACGATGATATTATTGCTTATAATAGAAAGTTTTATAAATTGTCTTTGTTATCTCCCGATACTTTTATGAATGACCATAAGGCAATGAAACAGTACATTAAAGGATTGTCTAGTAACATCAAGGGTGAGACTATTTCTTCAAAACCTAAATCTTTTGATGAAGCTGTTCAGATGGTGCATGATTTAATGGACGTGAAAGTACAAGATATGAAAGATAGTATTGTTGAAAACAATAAGAGAAAGTGGGAATCTGCTCAGTCCAACCAGAATCAAGGTCGGAATCATGGGGATTACCATAACAACAATCACCAAAGATATAACTGAAACCAGTATTTAAACTATGGAAGGAATGAGGAAACTCGTGCTGCCACTGTGTCTGGAAATAACAAGACAAAATCTCAAGGGTGTTTGTTGTACTTTATACTATGAAGGTAATTTTACACATTTGCGACTAGAGTTAGGACAACCTGGTCATAAAGCTGCTAAGTGTAGGACAAGAGAATTAGTTACTGGAATTAGTACCCCTGGAGTTGTGATATGTTTTCGCTAGGGTAAGGAAGGACACAAGCAAGGGAATTGTCCAAGGAAAGGAAATTGACAAGGTAGGAATGCTGTCACTCCAACTTACGTTTTGAATGATGCTGACAAACCTTAAGGTCTGAACGTTGTAAATGGTATATTCTTATTTGGTGTTCTTTATGTTAGTGTGTTGTTTGATTTCAGATCAGATAGAAACTGTAGAAATGTAAAGATTTAGTTGTTTTATCAATGGAGAATTAGTAAAAGTGACAATTAACTATGATGTGGAGTAAAACGATGGAAAGGTTGCTAGTGTTAGTTCTATACTAAAAGTGTGTTCCTTGAATTGAAGAAAATAAGTGTTTAGTATTGACTTGATACTCAAAGAGTTGGGATCTTTGGATGTAGATTATTGGCATGAATTGGTTACGTTGTGTGTAGTGTTGATGCTTGAGATTGAACCGATCTTCACCATATATTGATAGCTGTTGGTTTAGATTTTGCTGAGAAACGGAGTATAGACTGTGAAAGGTGATGAGTGAACTATCCATTTGGGAAGTGTGTCTTGTTTGGAAAATGAGGAAGTACGTGGAAGAGGGATATGATGTATTCCTAGCTCAGGTAATTAGTGATAGGGTCGTTGAGGAGTAGCTGGGACATGTGTTAATGATTAGAGAGTATTCCGAGGTTTTACCTGAAGTTTTGCAGAGTTGATGCCGTCTCATGAAGTGGAGTTCGTGTCGATTGAGAGTTGTAAGCGATAGGTGTGTTGCTCCTGCGTTTCATTGTCTAGTGCTTCTGTGTTTTTGTCAAGAAGGATATGAATCGACTATCGTGAGCTTAGCAAATTAACTGCCAAGAATCGGTATCCACTGCCGAGGATTGAGTTATTTGACCAATTGCAAGGATCCAGTGTGTACTCAAAGATCGCTTTGAGTTCTTGTTATCATTAACTGAGAGTTAGGAAAGAAGATATTTATGTTTTTAGTACTTCATGTGGGTACTTTAAGTTTCAAGTGATGTTTTTGGAATGAACGAACGCGTCTGCCGTATTCGTGAACCTGGTGAATCATGTGTGTAAGTTGTACTGGATGAGTTAGTCGTTGTATCAACTGACGATATTATATTTTATTCCGAGAGGGAAGGAGGAACATAAGTAGCGTATGAGGATAATTTTGGAATGATTGGAAAAAGAGAAACTGTATGTAAAGTTCCTTATGTGTGAATGTTGGTTGAATATTTGTGCGTTTTCTAAGGCAGTTGATTGATAACAAAGGTATTCGTGAAGATCTTGCCAAGATTGAAACGATTAAGGATTGGTCGGTACCAACGACGCCGACGGAAGTCTGTTAATTCCTTGGTCTAAGCTGGGAATAATCGGAGGTTTATCGAAAGGTTTTCACTGATTGTTGTACCATTGATTAAGTTGACTAAGAAGAATTGGATGTGTAAGTCCCACTTATACATCTAAATTTGTAAGTTTTGAGATCTGATCCTTATCAAATGAGGAAGCTATATTCTGAACACTAAAGGGTAAGTTATTTTCTGCACCGATGTTGTCATTATTGGAAGGACCTGAAGTAATTGTAGTTTGTAGTTTGTTGTGATGTATCTCATAAGGGTTATGTAGTTTTGGTGTTTGCTTTGAGATTGTAGGAAATATTACTTGTATGTAATCAAGTGTGTAGTAATTAAGGATCATGAGAGTTTGCTTCATAACTAATTTCTTGGGATGATAAAGGAAATGAGTAGAGGATTACTAGTTGTATATTCGAGTATTTGAGTATGTTGGTGGTTATGAAAGTGAGTGATTATGACTACGAGATTCGCTGCCATCTGGGAAAGGCGAATGTGGTAGCTGATGCACTTATCATGAAGAAAAAGGAAAAAGCCTCTAGGATTTGAGTTTTGGTAATGGCAAGAAGTGTTGACTTGATAAAAATGATATTGAAATTTTAAGTTAGTGGTCTGATTTGAGAAGGATGTCAAGGTAAGTGATTTCAACATTTTGTCAAACTTATGGGAAGGATTTTATTGTAAAGTCAAGTGAGACATGGTATATTGAGAACTCCTAACATACCTAAGTTGAGAGAGTGAGACTTAGTGATGAAGGAATCTCACAAGTCAAGTAATCGATATGTTCTGGTTTGAGTAAAGGTGAAAGTTGAGCTGAGTACTGCATGTTATACATAGACTGATGGACAAAGTGAAAGGACGATTCAAACATTAGACTATATACTTGTGCGTGTGTGATTGACTTAGGAATTGTTGGAATTCTTATACGACAATGTTTACCGTGTTAGTAATAAGACTGTACTGTTTGAAGGTCCATAAATAACTTTAAGTTGTGAAGGTTAAAGATCGTGAGTCATGGACGTAAGTTAGGTTTTCGGTGCATTGCAGATATGTTGGTGGAATTGAATGACTGAACTAGAACTGATGTTGGAAAATATTGATAAGATTGTATAGGTTAAGGATCGTTTATTCGTAACAAGGAGTTGTCAGAAGAGTTATGTCGACAATCGAAGGAAATCGATTGAATTTGAATTTGGGAAACGTGGTTATGCTTAAAGTGTCGTTATGAAGGGTGAAATTTGTTTTGGGAACAACAAGGAAAGAATTCAACTTGAAGATAAGTTGCTTTTCATAGAGAGAACCGTGAAGAGTTCTTAAGAGATTGAAGCATAGTAAGATTTATATTGTGAGGAAAAAAGAATTCTAGGAGTGGATCAGAATTCGTGAAGGAAGCCTGAGGATTTCTTAAACGAAAAGAGTTCTCTTTTGTTCTAGAAGTATAGAATGTGAGTATAAGAGGGGCCGAACGTCGAGGACGTCGCTCTCTTTTAGGAGGGTAGGATGTGATAACCCGAACCCGAGGTTACTATTTCACATTATATTACGAATATTTTAGAAATTTTTTATGAGCTTGAATGATAAGACGGTTAATGGTTTTATTTAAAACCAACGTTGGAAGTCTTATTTTTACCTTTTTACTAATAGCGAGGGTTATTAGTGATCACGATATCGACGGATGCCCAAGATTTCATGTTTTATTAATTGTTGTTTCGATGTTTATATTTTTGACGTTCTTATTTTAATTGCGTATAAAGTCGTACCAGGATCATATTATTATCATGTTTTGAGTGCGTTTTAACTTTTGAAAAGTATTTTTATGAAACTCGAGCCTCGTAAATATTTTCAAAATTGACAATTTACATTTCTACCTTTTAAACTATTTAATTGCCTTTTGGACCAAAACTATCACAAATTGGCAAAACAAGTCCCTCCACCCACCATATATAAACTCCCTACCTAACATATTCCACTCAAAAACACATAGAAAACAAAAATCTCCATCTCTCTTCTTCTCTCTAGCTTATGCCGCCACCCCCTTCACATCAAAATACCATGATCTTTCAATTTCTACCTTGAATCTTTATAAACTAATTGATATCCCATCTAGGAAATTTGATGGTGATCATTTTGGTGTAACTTTTATACACATGCAACAACTTTTCAAGTTTTGATATAATCCAAGGTGGTTTGATCTATTTTCTTGTTATATAATTGTTGTTAGTGATGTTATATATAGATTATAAGTATTGCATGTTTAAATTTTTGACTGGTTAAATTTTTGAATGATTATTCATGTGTGTTATGGGTTAGATAGATGGATGAGGATGATAGTAGGATGATATTAGGCATAGGAGATTGAGTAAAATGGGTTGGAAAATTGATCTAGTATGATTTTTAAATATGTATTTTAGATCAGTGGGAAAAAGGTATTTTTTGGAAATCTTACTGTTTGAAAATGGGTAAACTAATAACATAGGGTTGTATAGAATTTTGTTAGCTTAGATTTGATATAAAGTAGTGCTTCTAGCTCCAAACGAGCGAGAAGTTATGATGATTTGATTATTCGTGTACCGGGAGACGAGTATCGACACAATCCGAAGTTGTTGTCGATATTTGGATCGAATTTCGGGGACAATAGAATGAGTTGTAAAAATGCTCACGGCCTGATGTTAGGTTCTAAACCTAGGGTTGTGAGTCTATTTTCAAACTCAAGTGTCGGATTTGTAAACGGGATTGTTTAGAATGGTCAAAATGGTTGTATGAGTCGGTGACGTAAAACTGTCCGGTTTTTGTAGTTCAAAGATGTGTCGGGGAGGGAACTTTAAAAGTAAAATACTTATGATTAGTATCATAAGTATTTTACGTGCTTAAGTGGGGTAAATGAGCTCGTACATTTGGTGTGTACCGACAGATTTTTATCGAAAGAATAAACTAATAGAGTAAACATTTAAAAGGAAGTAATAGTATCACTTGTATTATTTTCTTTCGGGTTTGTGGTAATATTATGATTTTGAGTTTGATGTTATTATATATGGGTTATATCCGAGTCTATTATTAATGAACACGCCTTATTATATAGGTTGCGGTTTTTGTGTTTATCGAGCATCAACTATCGTCGAAGGTCGTCTTGCTACTACTATTACTCAAGGTGAGTCTATAGCCTCGCTTTGTAACTGTTTTGAATGATTCTAAAACCCGTGAGGGGGATACATGCTATTTGAAAGTAAAATGAACACAACTCATGATTGATTGTTTGGAACCGAATGTTGCCTGTTGTTGCCTGATGTTGCCTTGAATTGTATAAGTACCTAAATCGCAAAAGTCCCTAAATTAATGAGCCGTTATGTAACACTCTCAAATTTCGTATCGGGTCAGCGGAAGGGTCAATAGAGTGTTACGGGATAGCACAATAACTCAAATCATAGACAACGCATAAAAAGGGTTCTACAAGGTTTAACATACATTCATTCGAGTACAAATTTAAAGTTTACACAAGGTCCCCCAGTTTCACAGTCATAAAGTTTACAAAACATAGATCGAATGAATCTTTTTATTATGTGGGCCATCAGAGTCGATCTCCATCCAAGTTACCTTCAAGCACCTAAGATAAAACATGCGAAAATTATATTAGCGAATGCCGAGTAAATTCATAGAGTTTAATAAAACCGTTATATAAAACAGTTATAGAAAGCAGAACACAAGTATAATATCAGAAGTGAGTCCTCGTATTGCTAGTCAGGCAATATATTATAAATCAAGTCATACATATTATACTGTCCATAAGACCGTAGTCTCAATATTATCGTTATTTGTATTTGCATTGCATTATATTGTATCGGATCGCATTTTATTATTACTAGCCGCATGACATTGCTACCTTACTATAACAAACAACGGGGCGCGAACCCGTCAATCAATTTGCCCATCTAAATTAGCGCGTCGTCACAAAAATCATGCTATATAAATCTTCTCATACATTAATTCGCTTACCAATCAATGTGGCACGACAGGGATCAACCGTCAAGGCGCGAAATGGGGTGATCTTCCCCAAATAGTACTATTATATGCATAAGTGTCTACCAAATCTCGGTAGTTCACAATTCACGCTAATGGGACTTTTAGTGACATATCCTAACTAATAATAATCCTTTTCATCTCATTCATTGGGTCATAATATCATTCGGGTCCATATAAATAAGCATACCATCGGGACTACTTGTGTTCTATTTTTATCAAAACTAGCATGTTATCTCCCTCGTGGGTTTACAAAACATTTTATAAAACATATAAAAGAGTGCGAGTCTATGAACTCGCGTTGATTAGGAAAGGCGGGTTATCGGCGATGGTGCGTGCTTCGATCACGGAAACCTAGACAAATAATACTCGGTCTTAGACTTTCGTCAAATGACTTTATAAAAATAATGGTTATGTATATGTGATGATATTATAAGTATGATGATGATCATGTGGGATTTTATCTCTTCATACAACATTATAGTTTTTATGTGTTAGTCAATTTAGACTAGTTTTACTAGTTTTAACTTATTTACATATTAAGGCACAATAAGCCCATGAAAAGTCCAATGCATTATATTATCCCATTTATAATTTTAGTACCAGGCCTATACTTATATGTTGGGCACAATTGGGTTAAGCCCATGAGTAATTCCATTAGTGTTTAGTCAAAATAGTTGGGCTAATGGTCCAATAAGGCTACTTTGGCCCATTATGGCCCATAAGTTATAAAGCTCCGGTTTATCGGTTTTTACTTGTCAAATGTGTTTACATATCAGTATATGAGTAATAAAAATGTTACATTAGACGGGTCCGACCGTCTAAGTTTTATTTTGGCGAAAACGTTAATCTTTCAGTCTTAGCCGAAAAGACGTAAAACTTATTTATAGTTTTATAACTTTAGAAAACATTTGAGTTTTTACTTTTATAAAATGCCATGTTTATTTATTTTAGTATAAAACTCATTTTATAATAGTTATTATCAGTTAGTGGGTTTTATATATATTTTTTATAATAATATTTACTTGAGTGCTCTTTTTATACTATATAGCTTATTTACAAATCTGATTATTAAAGTCATGTCCACCATTTTTGCCTTATCTTGAGTTCTACAAGGAGATAAAAGCTCAAATTTGAGCAGCATAAACTACATGATGCGTGATACAAATAACTCTATTATAGCTACTGCTCAATCAACTTCTAAGTATTTTAAATAATTCGTCCAAAACAGACTATACAGATTTGTACCTCAATAGTATTTTGATCATATATTGCTCATTTTAATGATTCCATTGAGTGGCCAACTCTCCACATATGTAAAATCATATATCCTATCTGTATATTTAATAATCTAAGCCATTTAACCAAGTGATCATATTGATACTTACTGTTTTATACAGCCTATGTAATTAATCAAGATTTTAACATTTTTACTTGTTGATTTTAGTCTTTTTAACCTAATTTAGTAACACAAAATCCCCACATAAGATTTTGATCATCATTTATCATCATATATATATACATTTATAAAGAAAATACATGAGTACATTTACAAAATAACAAGATGATAGAAGAAATGATCTTGTTACCAACCAATATAGTGAAAGGTTAAGAAAAAAACTTGGTTTTTGGTAACCAATCTTATGAACAATCAAGACCACTTTCAAGATCGCCAAGAATATGAAGACACCTTAATAAAATCAGCCCTAAACTCCTTTGAAAACTTCTTTTTAGTTGTTAAGATCACCTCAAATCATTATGTCTTCAACGGGTTATCATCATATATAAGTTATACATAAGATTTGTGGTTAATTTTTGATCAATGGTGGTGTTTGATAGTGTGTATGGGATGGCAAAGGGAGAGCCAAGAGAGAGAGATTGTGAGTTTCTTGTTTTTCATGTATGAGAAATGGTTTTGGTTTATCTAGTTTTGTGTTAAGTGGTTTAGTAAGGCACTAAGGACAAGTGTTCTTAGTGTTTATGAGAAGTTGACACCAAATGTGGTGTTGGCTACTTGTCTTGGCCGCCCATAGTGGGGGTGAGACAAGTGTATACTTGTTTCATCCCCACTAATTTACGGGTACTCCTCGATTCTAGTTTCCTCGATTTACATGCCATCGGGTCGTTTTACGAAAAACATTTTTATAAATTATGAATCTATGGCACAAAACGAATCTAATAAAAATTGTCTCATAAAAACGGAGTTCAAAAACATAAATACGTAAACCTAGGGTTTCCGGTTTAGTCGTAAAGGACGTTAAATTATGCACGCAAGCCCTAATTTCAACCCGTAAATTGTGAGTTCACAAACCAACACAAAAATAAGTTTCAAAATAATATATGGAAATAATTTTGCTACCTGAAAATGTTAGATTGTCACACGTTAACTATGTTCTGACTTGATGTTGTGAGTTGGGAATAGCCGCTTATTCAAATAATAGTACTATTGGGCTGACGACCCTATCTGAGACCAGGGGTTTACGCTGAGTAACCTCTAGGAAGGATAATTTATGAGAATAAGAATGTGGTATACTTGCGATTGATACCCTAGTAGGGGAAATGGAATTCATATAGTCATGCTGGCTTTAGGCGTGTGTGACTAAGTTAAGGGGTCGGTGTCATGAGCTTAATACAATTCTATAGCTATTGCTATTTACTAGAATTCCTGATTAATAGATTGTGTGCATGACAATTCTATTAAATGATCCTGATTGATTTTTCTCTTGTGTCCAAATGATGTTTTGGTAAAGCTATAGAATCGCTCAACCGTTGTGTTGATGATTTTAAGCATGTAAGGTGATTGAAGTTGATTGATGGCAGAGCATGCTGGAGAAGGATTGCGGGTTGATTTTGTGGTGATTGGTCTAAAACAGATTTCTTTCCCTTTTGTCATATAAATCAATAATGTATAGTCATGTAGTTTGGTAAAATGTTTGTTGATTGTTTGATATCTTTGGGGGACCTAAATGTTACTCTAATATTTCTAAAATTGTTTTACTTGGGATCGAAGTTTTTAGACAATGGTTAAATTATATCCTTTTATACTTCAAATGTATCATTTTGAGATTGTTCAAAGTGTCTTGTGTAACGATGTTTGTGTTTAGCACCCAAATGTGTATTTCCGCTGCGCAATGTAATTTGGGGGTGTTAAACCTGCCATAAGATATCGTTGTCATCTAACCGAAACTACGTCTGCTGCTCTAAGTTCTGAATTATTACCAAGATTTCACCATCATCCTTCTGAGCTTCCTTGATCCTAGAGAGTAAGTCTGGCTCAACTCTAAGATTAGCCCAGTAGCCATGTTGTCCACGTACCATGATCTCAATATCTAGTCGCTTCAAGTCTCGTATAATCTCTTCCTCTATCCTAATGCCGTTGATTATACCCGACTTCCTACTATAAGCATCTGCCACTACATTCGCTTTACCGGGATGATACTGCAAATTAATGTCATAATCCATTAACAGCTCTAACCACCTTCTCTGCCTCATGTTCAGTTCACGCTGAGTGAAGATGTATTTCAGGCTCTTGTGATATGTGAAGATATCACATTATTCACCATACAAGTAATGCCTCCATATCTTCAGTGCAAACACGACTGCTGCAAGTTCCAAGTCGTGCGTAGGATAGTTCTCCTCATAAGGCTTATGCTGCCGTGATGCGTAAGCAATCACTTTCCCATGTTGCTTGAGAACACAGCCAAGTCCCTTCCCTGAAGCATCACTATAGATCTGAAATCCACCTGTACCAGATGGGAGAGTAAGAATAGGTGCAGATACCAACCTCTGCTTTAGGTCTTCAAAGCTCTTCTCTCTTTCTTCTGTCCAGACGAATTTCTCCCCTTTCCGCATCAGTTTAGTCAATGGTAGTGCTAATCGGGAAAAGTTCTCCACGAACCTACGGTAGTAACCAACTAAGCCTAGAAAGCTACGAACTTCAGTTGTTGACGTCGGTCTTGGCCACTTGGTAATAGCCTCAACCTTCGCAGGATCCATGGTTATACCTTCTGCAAATACTATGTGGCCTAGAAACGCCACCTTACTCAACCAGAATTCGCATTTGGAGAGCTTGGCATACAGCTGCTTCTGGCGAAGTATATGTAATACTGTACGGAGATGGTCTTCGTGTTTTTCTGTTGACTTAGAGAAAATCAAAATAACGTCAATGAAGAAAATGATGAACTTGTCCAGAAACTCATGGAAGATACAGTTCATCAGGTCCATGAAAATTGTTGGAGCATTGGTAAGGTTATATGGCATGACTATGAATTCGTAGTGTCCATATCGTGTACGGAAAGCAGTCTTGACGATGTCCTGCTCTTTCACCTGTAATTGATGATAGCCAGACCTCAGATTGATTTTGGAGAAATGTTTGGCCCCTTGGAGTTGGTCAAACAGATCATCAATGCGTGGTAAAGGATATCGATTTCTGATGGTGATCTTATTAAGGTCATGATAATTAATGCAGAGACGCATACTGCTGTCCTTCTTCTTTATGAATAAAATCGGTGCACCCCATGGAGATGCACTAGGTCGGATGAACCCTCGTTCTAAAATTTCTTGTAGCTGTTCCTTTAACTCCTTAAGCTCGATGGGCGCCATGCGGTAAAGAGCTTTGGTAATTGGCTCAGATCGTGGGATGAGCTCAATATTAAACTCTACTTCACGAGCAGGTGGTATGCCCGGAAGTTCTTCAGGAAACACGTCGGGAAATTCTGACATGATAGGCTGATTCTTGATGGATAGAGATTCCGCCTCCATATCATGAACAGTAGCTAAGTAGCCCTCGCAACCATGTGATAGTAATGCACGTGCTTGTAAGGTTGAAATTAGTTGTACAGACCTTCCAGGTATAAAACCGTTCTGAATGTACTCTGGTGTGTTTACATCATCGAAGATGACCCGATATGAATGGAAGTCAATGGTGGCGTGGTGTTTGGATAGCCAGTCCATGCCTAATATCATGTTGAAATCGCACATGTCCAGTGGAAGTGTGTCAACTGGACAAATTTTGTTGTCAAACTCAAGGGGAAGACCCTTGTACCCATGTGTGATGCGTACAGAGTCTCTTAAGGGCGTGGAAATGTTTAAGACATTTTCTAGTGGCATAGGGGATATCCTAACATGCTTGGGATAAAAAATAGATATGATCGAATGAGTAGCACCCGTGTCAAATAAGACGCATGCAACTTGACCATACATATACAAGATTCCTGTGATGTTACATGTTGACTTGTTGGCCTGATCACGTGAGGTCGTGTACACCCGTCCAGTCGTAGGAGGTGGCTTGGAGTCGAAATGTCCATAAGTGTCCTCAATCTCACCCTTACGGCAATCCTTCATTCGATGGCCTGGCTGGCCACAATTAAAGCAAGCATCACTATCACGGCGACATGACCCTGGGTGTATGTGGTTGCACGTAGTGCAAAGAGGGTGAGTATACCCTCCAACAGGTTCCCTAGCTGGCTGGGAGCCTGTTCAGAAAAGTATACGTGAGACATGATTAATGGGTACAAACAGGACAATGTAGAAAATCGTAATACGTAATACTAGATGTAGCTGCACGGTTGGGCTGTGAACCTCTGCGGTCTTCCTCCCGTCTGTTGCCATTATTCCTGGTAGTAGATGCTAAAGTGTCAGAATTATGAATCATAAAAAATATAACATAAGAAATGAATAAGTTTAGGGACCTGCTACTGTTGGAGTTGTTGGCGTTGTTATGGTAATTGTCATTACCGCCACGCCTATCCAAAGCAGAACGGTCTTGGGTCTGACCGTTACACTTGTGCTGACTCTGCTGTTGGGTGGCCGGTTAGGATCGGTCCCCAGTCTTCTGCCTGAAAGATGCAATTTTATAAAGAAAGATAAATATTTGGATAGTACTGAATGAAATGAAATGATCACCGTTGATGACGAAAATACCTCTTGTCGGGTCTTTCTGCCTCTCTAAACTCATCCCTCTCTTGCAGCATCTCCAACTTGTGGGTTGCGTTTGCCACCTTTGCCACATTATTGAATGTAGCACACACCAAGTTATTGGCGACAGGTGTGCAAAGAGCCCAACGAAAGTGATACGCCTGCTCCTCTACAGTCCCGGATGTTGCGCCAAGGAATATAGCCAGTCGAAGAAACCTCTGCATAAACTCATTGTTGTTTTCCCCAGCTCTCTGCCTAATATCATGATACTCCCTCTTGAGCTTATCTTGCTCCACTTTCGGGAAGAACTGTGTGACACCCCCGAATAGGTCAAATGCCGCGAAAATAATAATTGGGTGTCACGTAGGTGGATCAACAGCAGATATTATGTAGAGCACAAATAAAAGATTATTAAATCAAATATTACATGAACGATAGTACAAATGTTATAAAAATTGTCTTAATCATTATATAACAATTTGTTTATTCCCAAGTTTATAAAACCCAGATGAGCTCTAAAAATTCTGCCTATCATGATGGTTGACTCCATGCACATCAAATACATGCTTCAGTTTCCTGAGAAAAACATGCTTTGAGAGTCAACATAAAGTTGGTGAATTCACAAGTTTAATAAAATAAGTTTGGACAGTAAAACATTCAATTAAGTAGTAATGCACATAGCATCAATACTTAAAGGTAACTACATTTCCTATTGCCCGAAACTGACACTTTACTCATTAAGCCCTCAACAAATGAGGACCCTTCGCATTAATAAAAAATGCACCCAATACAATGTTCCGACATGTTAAACATCTGTTGTCCTGGCCCAGGCACAGTGAGCGCTACTCACCCAGATGGGGATGGTAAGTCCCAAATAGATCTATTTATAACATTCAGGCAAGTCAATAATTTTATCAGTTTCTAGTTCACGTGTAAGTGAGGCATTCTACAATAGGCAAATGTAATCAAAGTTTAACGTAGTTGAGTTTACATCCATAAAATATTTTGCTTGTTTTCTCCCCCATAAAAGGTTTAAAAGTTTGTCAATATATAGTGTGGGGCCATGAACTCACCTCAGTAGTAGTACAGCAATAAATCACAAGTAATCCAACGTAATACTTACGACACAATCAACTGCCTAAATAATTGTGCAATATAAGTATTTGCATAAATTAATGCATAAAAGTCTCTGAATAAATCTGTGCATGCATATACTGGTTTTAAGCATTTTATTATTATCTCCGTATTTTAATTAATCATTGTACAAGTAATAAAATATTTGTTTTAAGTACGTAGTTAATAATATCTTTTAAATAATTAATTCTTTACCTATTATTCTCGTACTTTTATTCTCGTAAGTTAATTTTAATAATTTATAAAAAGAATGATTTATATATATTCAAAAGGATGCAAAAAATAATAAATACATTTATTATGTTTACTTTTATAATTTATTGGCATTCAATTTATATAACTTATATAAATTATTTTTTATAAAATGTATATCATTTAATTTAATTTAAATTAAAGTCCCAGAAGTTTCTATAATTTGTTAAATAGTTCTTAGGTTATAAGTTTGAGGTAATGACGGTTTGGTCCTTATAAATTAGGGTTTAGTCATAATTTTAATATTAAAAATTATATAAGGATTTGGGGTTTAATTAAGTTTCATGAAATTGCAATGAGAGTCCCTCCATTTTATTAATACACGCGACATTTGAATAAAACACCCCTAAGGTTTCTTTAAGATTTGGTTATTTGCAAAACTAGTCCCTCATGTTATAATTTAGGGTTAGGGCTTGTAAATCTTTCAAGTAATGTCACAATTAGTCCTTTAAGTTCGAACTAGGGTTTATAGTGCATACTAATTTACGAAACAACCCCTAGGACTTCAATAACTTTCGGTTTATTAGATGTTTAGTCCTTAGGTATATTTAGGTGTTTATAACTATTGTAAAATGGCAAAACAGTCCCCTAGGGCTCGAATAGGATTTGGTTAAGTACAATAATGGTCCCTAGGGTTATATTAGGGTTTGTAAATTTCGGCTAATTACACAAACAGTCCCTAGGTTTATAAAACATGGATTTACTTTCGAATAATTACAAAAGTGGTCCTTAGAGTTTAATTAAGTCATGAATTTAATTAAATAGCCATTATACTTATGGGTATTTACACTTTTAGTCCTTGCTTTTAATGAGTTGACATATTAAGTTACAAAAGTCACGGTTTTAACCCCTAGAATTTATATAATTACATATTTAGCCCTGAAACTTTATAAGTTATATTTTTGGTATCAAAAAGTTTATTTAAGTTTAAAAAGACTAACTGGGCCTATTAAATAAGTCAAATGAGGTAATGGGCTTTCTTATCTTATTGGGCTTTACAAGTCCCGTTAACCATTTTATTAGATCTAAATGGGCTAAGGGTTTCTAAATGGGCTAAGGGTTTCTAAATGGGCTTAACAACATTATTAAGTCCACTGAAATTACAAGACTAACTTAATGGGCTTATCTAACAGGTATGGGCCTAATAGGCTTAATTACAATTTATTGGGCCTAATAAGTCCATTAACAAATATTTAAGAGATTTACCTATATCTAAGGATTTTAACCAAGTTTAATACAAGTCTAACCAAGTAAACCATAAGCTCCAAAATGAGCTTCATAGCACACGGCTATAATATATATATATATATATATATATATATATATATATATATATATATATATATATATATATATATATATATATATATATATATGGGAGGGTTTCATGATTTTCTAGGTTTATAATGGTTATATGTTCTATGTTTTATAGCTAAGTAAACTGTACATCATTACTTGTGTAATCAATATATAGTCATTACCTTCATATATGTATATTCACTAGTTTTAGAGTTTCAACATGTTCATAGTATGAGTTTATGTGAATGAATAAGTGAATGTAAAATGAATATATATGAGATAGGTATAAGTTCATATGACTTACTTGTTAAGATGATAAAGGTGATGATAAGTAAACCAAAGGAACCTTAAGCTTATAAATCAACAATGGTAAACCCTAGCTTATAAAAATAAGTCGTGACCCTCCATGCTCATATAGGTTCTTAAAGTGTCTTGGACATCAAGCTTTTGTAGGAGTAACCAATGATTACTATTTATGATGTGGGAGACATAGATTTAGGGTAGTAAATGATGAAGTAAATAAGTTTTGGTGGATCTTGGTGTAAAAGAAATGTAAGCCGTGAGTTTGAGAGAGTATAAAGGAGTTTGAGTGAAACTTGAGTGTGTTTGAGAGAAGTGTGTGTGTAAGATTCAGATATATTGCAAGATATAGTGATTTGAATGAACTAGCATAGTACTATGATATCTTACATAGGATATGCAAGATGTTGGGAGGATTTTTCTAGTACATTCCCATAATTGGAAAAACATAGACTTCCCATTTCTTTCTTTCTTGCCGTGTAGTATGAAGTCAAAGGGGAAAAACATTACATGGAATAGTGGCAAGTGTGGAGTGGTATGATTTGTAGTATGGTTTAGGTTGACAAAAAGCAACATAGATCATTTTCAAATGGTATAAGTTAAGTGTAGATAGTTCAAGTGTATGCATGTATATAATATACACGGCTAGATTATAGTTTTAGGGTAGAATTGAGTTTGACTTGTTTAAAGTAGGGAGTTACTACAAGTTTAGGTTATATACTGTAGGTACTTTTGAGGTTTCTAATTATTTTGGTTATGGTTTTAGATAATTTGGTGAAAGTATACAATGAATATAATATTAAAATATTATACTTGTTTATAATAAATAAAATGTCAAAGTGTGGTAACACATGTTGTTTTTATGAAGTCATATGGTTTCTCATAGTATAAGGTATGTAAATATGTATACATATAATATTAAGTCCAGGTACTTAGTAAAATTAAGTATATAGGAGCATTCCAAAATGTGTACTGAGGTGGTGAGTCCTTGTTTATCATGTGGCCAGTCAATTGCCAGAGTAGTCAAAAAAGACTAAAGGTTCATATATATATTAAAAATAAATATGAAATGATAGTATGACAAAGAAAAATAATACTAAATTAATCATGTAAAAGTGGAAATAAATATATTCTATAAATGACGAGTACAATAGTTGACAAAGTCAATGAGAGGTTTCATAGTACATTCCCGTTATTTTAGCTTTGTCCTTAAAGCTTAAGATGAAGTTACTGGTCAGGTGAACAACTGTGGGTACTTGGTTTTGAACGTGTATTCTCGTTCCCAAGTGAACTCGGGACCTCTCCTCGAGTTCCAACATACCTTGATCAATGGAATATGACTGCGTTTCAAATTCTTAACCATTCTCTCCATGATTTCTATTGGTTCTTCTGTAAACTGGAGTTTGTCGTCGAAATGCAATCCTTCCAATGGCATAGCCAATGGTTCTTCATCATATCACTTCTTTAGATTAGCTGAGTAAACTTTACATCATTAGTTGTGTAATCAATATATAGTCGTGACCTTCATATATGTATATTAAATAGTTTTAGAGTTTCAACATGTTCATAGTATGAGTTTATGTGAATGAATAAGTGAATGTAAAATGAATATATATGAGATAGGTATATGTTTGTATGACTTACTTGTTAAGATGATAAAGGTGATGATAAGTAAGAAAAATGAACCTTAAGCTTATAAATCAACAATGGTAAACCCTAGCTTATAAAAATAAGTCGTGACCCTCGATGCTCATATAGGTTCTTGAAGTGTCTTGGAGATCAAGCATTTGTAGGAGTAACCAATGATTAGTATTTATGTGGGGACATAGATTTAGGGTAGTAAATTATGAAGTAAATGAGTTTTGGTGGATCTTGGTGTAAAAAAATGTAAACCATGAGTTTGAGAGAGTATGAGGGAGTCTGAGAGAAGCTTGAGTGTGTTTGAGAGAAATGTGTGTGTATGATTCAGATATATTGCAAGATATAGTGAGATTTGAGTGAATCTATCATAGTACTATGATATCTTACATAGGATATGCAAGATATTGGGAGGATTTTGCTAGTACATTCCCATAATTGGCAAAACATGGACTTCCCATTTCTTTCTTTCTTGCTGTGTAGTATGAAGTCAAAGGGGACAAACATGACATGGAATAGTAGCAAGTGTGGAGTGGTATGGTTTGTAGTATGGGTTAGGTTGACTAAAAGCAACATAGATCATTTCCAAATGGTATAAGTTAAATGTAGTTAGTTAAAGTGTATGCATGCATATAATATACACGGCTAGATTATAGTTTTAGGGTAGAACTGAGTTTGACTTGTTTAAATTAGGGAGTTACTACAAGTTTAGGTTATATAGTGTAGGTACTTGTGAGGTTTCTAGGTATTTTGGTTAAGGTTTTAGATAACTTGGTGAAAGTATACAATGTATATAATGTTAAAATATTATACTTTTATAATAAATAAAATGTCAAAGTGAGGTAACACGTGTTGTTTTTATGAAGTCACATGGTTTCTCAAAGTATAAGGTATGTAAATATGTATACATATAATAGTAAGTCCAGGTACTTAGTAAAATTATGTATATAGGATCATGTTTCCAAAATGTGTACTAAGGTGGTGAGTCTTTGTTTATCATGTGGCCAGTCAATTGCCAGAGTAGTCAGAAAAGACTAAAGGTTCATATATATATTAAAAATATATATCAAATGATAGTATGACAAAGAAAAATAATACTTAATTAATCATGTAAAAGTGGAAATAAATATATTCCAGAAATGAGGAGTACAATAGTTGACAAAGTCAAATAGGTAAAATCAGAGGTTTTACAAACTGCCCCATAACCAACTCCTTAAACTGTGCCCAAGTCCATCCAGTCACCCAATCGCCGCCTGCATTCGACAACTTCAGTGCCTTCCACCATGCAAGCACGTTCACTTCAAACTTGTAACAAGCTAACCTACCCTTAAAGAAAGGGTCGCATCCCATCGTGTCAAAGATCTTCTCAATATGATCTATCCAGCTCTCAGCCTCAACGGGGCTGTCAGTCTGCTCGAAAGATTTCGGACGCTGCTTATTTAATCGCTCCATCCATGTGATCAGGGTAGCTGGTGGTGGAGGAGGAGGATTCTGATGCAGGTGTTGGTGTTGATTGTTGGTAGCTTGCACCTCGGCTTAAATCTCATTCCTTAGTTGAGGAAGCATAGCCTACATAGCATCTTGAATTTCTGCATTCAGTTACTCTTGTTCACGTGTGAGAACCATCTGACAGTATAAAACACAATGCAATGATTAAGTTGCTTAAAACATAATATATATACATGAAAAAAAAGTATGCATAGAAACATGAAAAATAATTATGCACGAAAACAGTGTGTGAATGCATGACAATGAAAATGACATGGGTTTTGGTGAACGCCTGTGGGTCGGTTCACCTAAGTAAAATGACATGACGAGGATGAACGCCTATGGGTCGGTTCATCAAAACAAAATGATTCGATTAAAAGCACATGCGACTAAATATGGCCAGTCCTGTACCACCATTACTTAGTCAAAATTCCTACAACAATGATACATGAACAAATGCATGAAAACAACTATCAGTTCTAGGAAGACCATGTTGATTACCCACTAATCACATGTCATGTTTTAAGAGCCTACAAGTCGAACCCTTGGCTCTGATACCATAATTGTAACACCCCATTTTGGTAAATGGAATATCATAGGATAATTATGACGTGTCATCAAAGCATACAACGTAAATGTCCAAAATCATTAAATGATCATGAATGGAAATACCGGAAAAAACATCGGTAGTCCAAGTAAAAGCTCACACACATGAATATAAGTACTGAAATGCAAAAGGACTAAACAATGTCCAAAGAAATAAAGTAGCGTAATGTATGGAAATGCATAAAGTAATGAAGGCTAGATAGCTTCCATCCGTATGCACATACTGTTAAAGTCTACGAGCGTCCTTGAGTACCTGCCATTTGGGAACATGAAAGGAAAATGGCTGAGCATAACGCCCAGTGAACGGATATATAAGTATAACGTAAAATGACATAAGCATAAAATACTAATAGAAGCGGAAATGTATAAGTCCTAGATAACCTGGAACATGTTCATAAAACTGGTTTTATAGTTTGAAAAGACTTAAGTTTTTATATGAAAACTTTATTAATTAGCCAATAGCCCATATAGGTTATGAGGTTCCACCGTGCATGAATACTTGGAGGGGGAGAACTTATCACGCAATTAGAGGGGTTTCCTCTAATTAATTAGTCTGGGTAGGAGGGATCAACTCCTTGTGAAGGATGCAAGGCACACATTGCATTCACCATGAAAATCCTGTAAAACATGTAAATAGGATGCACCCATACGCCCCACATGATAATATAAATATAAGGCCAAAATTGTAATGGGACGCCACGATCAATCACTCTGCCGTAAGGAAGTCATAACACAGGTGCCTCCAGTGTTATGGTTATGATACCTCCATAACTAGGTGACACTACTCATGCATATATGGCTTAGGCATTTAAAACTAAACATAAGTAATCAAAACATATAAAACATATACTTGGGAAGACAGTTGGCGACAAACGGGGAATCCTAATAAGGAAATAATGTCCATACTGAAGGACGGAAAATCCGTACCTTGTGACCGGTGAACGAGGAAAGATGAAGGGATGCATAGTCCTACTACGACCTCACTAATTCTACATAAATAAGGGATATGTATAAGTTATCTGATTATTGAGTACGTTACTGGTTATAGCATGTTTTTAGCTTTTTTTATATGTTCTTGTCTTATTTTACTGTTTTAAATGATATACTGTACTATTCATGTATTTCATGTACTCTGATTAAGTATTATCTTGTATTCTTGTAATATTGTACTTGTTGTGTAATAGTAAGTAACTTCCTAAAAATAGCAGGTTTACAAAAATAGAAAGTTTACAAAAATAGAAAGTTTGCAAAAAAAGAAAGTTTCCAAAAATAGATCAGTTTCTAAAAATAGATCAGTTTCTAAAAATAGAAAGTTTATAAAAATAGTAAGTTTCCATATTTAGAAATAAGCTGGATTAATAAGCTAATAATATAAGCTATAGTATAGTTTATTTATTAAATACTATAGGTTATAACTGATTATTAATTAATAACAATAGTTCATGTTTTATTAATTAATAATATATCATGATTAATTAATAAACTATAGGTTATACAAACTTAATTAACTCATGGTTTAATTAAATTAAGTCTAATAAAATACTTAAGTTAGCATGCATTATTAATTTTATTAATGAACCTAACTTATGAATTATTAATTAATTATAAGTCCTGGTTTTAGTTATTATTTAATAAACTATAGTCTAAATAAATAATAAAATACTTAGGTTAAAACATGTATTATTTATAAAATAATATAACCTAAGTCCATGATTAAATTAAATTAATTATTATAACATGTTAATTAATTTAATTATCCTTTTAAAAAATAACTTGTAAATAATCCCGAGCCCGAATCCCGAGACAAAAGCAAAAACCCGACACCAACCACCACCCATAGCCACGGCTACGGTGGCGAATGGTGTCTGCGCTGCCAACAGCGGAGGCTGTTGCCGCTGCAGCGCGCCATGGCTACCCACTTTCCGAACAGAGTTCCCACCGACATAAGGCCGATGGTTCCCCCTGTCGACTTCGCTGTCCCCACTGGTCGAGCCAAATAGCCACCGACAACAGCCGGTGGTGCCTGCTGTTGGACCGAGACCCATACAGAGCCCCTTAGGGGGGGGTCTCGGTTGTGGCTACACGATAAACACCAAGAGTCGTAAGACTCTCAGTTGGCTGCCGAACAAACCACAAACCAAACACACCCTTTTCCATGTTTTATTTAAATTCTTAACATGTTTATTTAATTGTTTTTAAGATCTAACATGTGTTTAAACTAAACAAAAGATTTAAAAACAAAGATGAAGGTTTTTGAATATACCCCAATACGTGATTGAAAAGGATTATGAACACGAACACCAATACATAGGAATCCAAGATCGAAATCAAACGAATCCTCCTTGTTCTTGATATGTGTGCCGCGACTATGGGGTCCCAAGGGAGCTAGGGTGATGTGTGTTTTGCAAGTCTTAAATTTATATATTACTAGATGATTACAAAATAAGGGACTAAAAACACAACACGGGCAAGTATACCCTTTCGTGTATAGTATAGTTTAAAGGTAAAGTCCAGGTCGATCCACAGGATTGTTCTTAACAAGTAAAAACAATGATCTCTAGAGTGTCACAAGTTCTAAAGATTTAAACTTCTAATAATTATTTAAAGGTGTGTTTGGTTAAGGTTAAAACATAGAAAAGATAGATGACTAAGATGAATATAAGCACATAAACAATGTAAGACAACATGTGGATTACTAGTCGCACATGCAACATCTATTCAATATAACAACAAATCCGGCTAAAGATCATGTCATACCAAAAGCATTAAGAATGGTTTATGGTGGTTTCAATAGTTCAAGCACTAAACAAAATTATGCAAGAGTCGTTACATATTTCATTCCACCAATCGCGACAAAAGAGAATATCAAGATTCATTTACTAGATGACATGGAATCCATTCAATCATATAAGTACTAGTTATAATCATGAATGAACCAAATACATAACAATGATCAAACATAATAGTATCGAGTACAAGAACAAATCAACCACGCTTATAATAAAGAACCAGGGAGAAAGTGCACCACACAAACCTAATTATGCGCCACACTTCGCCCCTACGAAACTAATACAATCCATTTATAGTTCAATACATGCCTCAACCAAATACAAAAGGTTACTACTCCATAATCAAAGGAATAACAAACATTACGTTCGTAATAATTCCAGAATTGATCATAATAAAAGGGATAAAAGATTATACCAAAGTTATATGATCCAAATTATGATTACAAGTTTTCCCAAATGAAAACTATTGTTGATTAACAAAACTAATTATTCCAAATGTTTCGAACCCTTTGGGTGATGTTCCTCAGCCCAAAATTCGTCCAAAACTACTAAGGAAGAGATGGTAGAAGTTGGAGAAGTGGTTTGTGAGTTGATATGTAATGAGAGAGACAAAGGGTGCTTTTATAGGCTTTCTGCGACCAAAAGTGCGCCACACTTTGTCAAATGTGCGCGACACATTTTCTAAACTTGGAGCCAAAGTTTCATTATTGTTGAGGAAAAGTGCGCCTCACTTTTTAAATTGTGTGTCGCACATTTGGTCATTCTAGCTTGGACCAAATGGAAAAGTTGTACATAATTCTTTCCTCTTTCCGTGGCCGCTTGAATCAACTAAAACGAAGTTCGTATGCTTAAGATATGGCAAAAACAGTGACAGGTGTCGGGAGATCAGAAGCTTGACTTTATTTCTTTGTTTAGGCTTCATGTCTTCGTGTTTTCTTCCATTTCCTTCCACGACACATCCTTAGAACCTATACATCAATTATACTCCATTAAGTATCGATAGTTCACATAATTAACCTAAATATATACAGATAACGCACACGCAAACATGTATATTAGAGCGTTATCAAATTTCCCCACACTTAAACTCTTGCTTGCCCTCAAGCAATGCTAAGAAACTGTTACTTGCCCTCAATCAATGCTATGAAGAGGAAAGTTAAAAATAAATTTACCTAAGTGCCAAAAGAAAAAAAAAGTTATAAAAAATTTGAAATCGATATTTTTGGGTTTTTATAAGAATTTTTGCTCAAAGAGGAAACGCTCCCCCGCACATAAGGGTTTGCTTGTCCTCAAGAAATATAAGGAAAAATAAATATTTTTTTTACATGTTTAAAATTTACCCATGTTGCTAGTCACAAAACGTACCACAAACCATTAAATAATACAACTTTATTCAATCATAATTCGAACAACATACTTATATCACGTCTTGGCACATTGGATAATCGATATCTCAAAAAACTTTGCCTTCCTTCATCTTCATAAATATACATATAGCTCATTGGCTATTTTTTATTCACTATTCTTTTCTTCTTTTTTTCGATTTTGACTTTTTCTTTTTTTTTCGTATTTTTCTCTTTTTTTTCATTTTTTTCATCACGCCCTTCAAAAACGTCACAACTAACAATTCCCTCACACTTGATATAAGCGTGCACCACAGAAAATACAAAATAGAAGGTGATCAATCTCCATACTTGTAGAAATGGTACCATACTCATAACCAACCGCGAAACAACTATTAGCAAAAACAATCAATCATATCGGGTAACTAGCAACCAACCATTTTTTTCTAAGTTTTATTTTAATATATTAACCTACGTGGCAAAAAAAAAGAAAAATAATTTTGATTTTTAAATTACCGAGGGCGAACAAAAGTTTTTATTTAAATAACGAGTCACATTTTCCAATTTATTCCCCCCTCCACACTTAAGTTTAGCAATATGCGTAATTTAGAAAATAACTTAAAAGTAGTACAAATGGGAAAAATAAATATCAGAGAAACGAGACTTCCCGGGGCTCATAAGTTGTAACACCCCCAAATTTACACAATTCAATACAGCGGAAGACTCGTTGGTGTTACGGGATAGCACATTACTCACATCATAGACAACGCTTAAAAATCGCGTCGTTTAATAATAAAGCATTTCCATTCATAAATATCAAATTTACATCGGTCCCAAGTCATATTATTTCATACAAAGTTTTACAAAGTATTTGAATGGAAAATATTGTTTAAGTTGGGGCCATGAATTCTTGTCGTCTTCCTGAGAATTACCTTCAAGTACCTGAGATAAAACATGTTAAAAGAAAAGGTCAGCGATAACGCCGAGTGAATTCATAGAGTTTAATAAAATCCATCAATATAATATCAGTATAAAATTATTACTGAAAATCATTTTGTACAAATCATTTTAATAGGCCATAAAATAGCCAAAATCATTTTATACAAATCTTTATCAAAATCATAATATAGGCGTTTGCCTTAAAAATCATTATACGAGCCAATGTCGTAAAAACGTCATACAATACGTCTTATGACGTTGTATGAAAATAAAAACCGTTATATGAATATGGTTATGAAAACCAAAACACAAACATAATATCAATAGTATGACCCAGTATTGCTAGTCAGGCAATACATCGTAATTCGGAGCGTCTAGTAGTATTTCGTTAGTTTTGGATTATTATAAGCCGCATGACATTGTTACCTTACTAAACCAACAACGGGTAGCTAACCCGATACCAAATTTGCCCATCTAAGTTAGCGTGTCGTCACAAAGGTCACGCTATGGAAATCTTCTCATACATAAATTCGCTTACCAATCAATGTGGCACGATGGGGATCAACCGTCAAGGCGCGAACTGGGGTGATCGTCCCCAAATAGTACTATTAAATGCATAAGCGTCTACCAAATCCCGGTAGTTCACAATTCATGCTAATGGGACTTTTAGTGACATAACCTAACTTTAATAATCCATTTAATTTCATCTATCGGGTCCTTTAATCATTTATCGGGTCATACAATCGGGTCATTCATTCATTCGGGTCCAAATCAATAAACAAACAATCGGGACAAATGGTGTCCTATTTTTATAAAAACTAACATGTTATCTCCCTCTCGGGTTTATAAAACATTTCATAAAAAATTTAAAAGAGTGCGAGGCTATGAACTCACGTTGATGTGGGAAAGCGGGTTATCGGCAACTCGGACGTACGGTACGTGCTTCAATCACGGAAACCTATATAAATAATAATCGGTCTTAGACGTTTGTCCAATGACTTTATAAAAACAATTATGTATACATATGATGATTATATATATGATGATCAAGTGGGTTTACATATTCTCGTCTACTCATTTTAGTGTTATATGTCGATAACTTTTATACTAGTTTACTAGTTTTACCTATTTACGTGTTTTAGGTCCAATAAACTTATTATAAGTTCTTTAACTTTTATTAATCCATGTTATACTTATATTATCAGTATCTATACCTTACAAGTTGGGCCTAAATGGGTTAAGCCAAATAAATAAGTTTATAAGTGTTTTAGCCCATTTTGTTGTATTATTAGTCCGATAACGTTAACTTAGCCCGTTAATGTCCGTATGTTATATAGTTCGGGTTTTATCGGTTTTTACTTGTTGTATATGTTTATATATCAGCATATGAGTTTTATAAAGTTCACATTAGACGGGTCCAACCGTCTAAGTTTTATTTAACAAAAACGTTAATTTTACGGTAATAACCGAAAAAGTCGTAAAATCAAGTTTATAGTTTTTATATCTTATAAATATTATTCCACTACCATTTTTATAATTTATCCATTTATTTAACCTTTAACATATTTATAGAAATAAAATTCATGAGTTAGTGAGTTTTAGTTTTACATTTTATACAATATAATTTTGAGCGCTTATATAATAGTATTATACTTTAATTTCCAAAATCTGATTTTTATTTTTTTCTTCACCAAAACTGCCATATCTAGAGTTCTATATGGAGATAGAAGCTCAAATTTTTATCACATAAACTACATGATATATGCTCCATTTTACTTTTCTATAGCTACTGTTGAATCATCTTCTAAGTATTTTCTAAAAATCGTCCAAAACAGTGAACTCAGATTTGTACTTTAAACTTGTTTTGATCATATCTCACTCATCCTAATGATTCCATTGCATGGCCAACTCTCACATGTGTACAAGACATATTAATTACTGTATATTGCTTCTAATTTGCCATTTTATCAGTCTAACATGTTGTTCTTTACTGTTTTATACAGCCAACAATCTAAACAAGATTTTAGCCTTGTTTCTTATAGTTTTTCATCTTTTTAAGCATGTTTATCAACACCAAATCCCCACACAATATTTTTAATCATCATTCATCATCATATACATATACATAAGTAAAAGAAATACAAGTTTACATAATCAAAAATAACAAGAGGATGAGGAGGACAATCTTTATACCACCAAAGTGATGAAATGATGAGCTTTTGGATGAAGAAGACATGGTTTTGGGTAACAAATCTTATGAGATATCAACACCACTTCTAGGATCACCAAGTATTTGTAGATTCCTCCAAAAATCAGCACTTGTTTTTCATGAAAACTCCTTGAGAAATCAGCCCCAAACTCCCTTGAAAACTCCTTTTTACATGTTATAATCACCACCAATCCATAGAGCTTCAAAAGGGCTTCAACATATGTGTGAATAACACATGATTTTGTGGTTTAAATTGATCAAATGACGGTGTTTAGGGTGGAAGTGGACGAATTTCTAGAAAGAGAGGGAGGAAAGTTGTGTGGTTTGCATGTTGGAAAATGAGAACAATGGTTTGTGTGAGTGGTTTTGTCAAGTGCTAGTTTTTGGTGTAGTAAAAGCTTACTTTGTAAGCTTAACTTACATGTGTAAGTTTTAAGCTATATGTTTCCCACATCTTGTGATGTGGTGTCTAGTGTAGCCATGGGTTTGTGGGGGTGGGGCAAGTGTCCCACTTGTCTCATCCCCATTTAATTACGGGTACTCCTCGATTCTAGTTTCCTCGATTTGCGTGCCCTCGGGTCGTTTTACGAAAAAACGTTTTTATAATTTATGAATCAACGACACAAAAGGAATCTAATAAAAATTGTTTCATCAAAAACGGAGTTCGAAAACGTAAACACGTAATCCTAAGGTTTCTGGTTTAGTCGTAAAGGACGTCAAATTAAAATCGTAGGTCCTAATCTCTTCTCGTAAATTTGTGAGTTTATGAACCAACACAAATTTAAAACTCCAAAATAATATTCACGGATAAATTTATTTTCTGAAATGTCGGACTGTCACCAAAAACGGTGTATGTAAACGTAAGCACGTAACGTTGAATCCTCCGGTTTAGACGTAGTCGACGCTACTCCAAGACGTAAATCCAAATTACTTCCTAAAAATAAGTGAGTTCATATTGTAACATTAAAATAATGTTTTCAAATAAATATTTGAGAATAAAATATCAACCATAAATTGACGGATTGTCACAGCATTTACCCCTAAACAGGATCTTTGTCCTCAAAGATCATCTTACCTTACTACTCGCTTCTTATAGAGTTAAAGCCATGTGGGTATTTCCTCCACATTCGGTCTTTTCTCACAAGTGCAATTCATTACAATACGCGAGTTTCATCAAACATAACTACGGGAATAAGATCAGGCTTAATGTTGACTTACTTTCTCTATCCATGATGTTCACAGGTTTTTGATGAATGCAACTTTTCGCCGATCTAAGCTTTATTAAGAAGAATTCAGATTTTCACTTGATAGACATTTCATCAAGTTCGATATACAAAACATATTTCACGCAGCTCTTGAAGTCCTAGGGTAGATCCAGCTTATATGCCTTTCAAACCAATCTTTTACATCATCTCAATGGTCCCATACAACGGGGACTTATATCCCATGGTTTGTCAGATCATTAATTCATTTCTCCAAGGTTAAAAATTTTGGCATAACTTCGCTACCCATCTAGCACTTCAAGATCTACATTTCAAATTCACATAACCTCTTGCCCACTACCGGCAGTCAATAATCATATCCTAATTTCAACAATCATTTCAGATCTAGCGGGTCGGGTAATTTGTAAGGTTAGGTTCGCCATCATAGGAAACCTTAAACCTAAAAGACATGTCCAACTCACAATGGGTGTATGTCGGGTGTCTTCGTCTCAACTCTTGCTTACAGATGCTCTATTATTTAGATCCTAACAAGATTCGATCTCAATCCTAATACGATAATTATCAATGATAATCTCTCTAAAGGAAAACGATTATACGGTTTATTGCCAAAGGTCAATCATTTAAACATAAAACAACACTTATATTACTTTGCATCGTTACTTTACCTCGTCCCTTCGATTTGGGGTGGTATATAGTACTCTCATCAAGGTTCGTTCTCAATGATTTCTGAGCAGATCTCTAGAAATTTGATGCGAAGCGAGGATCTTGATAAAGATGTTCGATACATGCACACTATGTTTACATAACTCTTTTGCATTTATCATTAATGGGAATGATATTAGCAGATTTGGTCAGTCTGTCGACGATGACCCAAATCGAATCAAATTCAGATGATGACCTTTGTAATAGCTAGACGTTTACTAAGGTATGAGGCGATGTCTGCCCTCACAATTTCCATCAGTACAACTTCTTCAGACAAAGATACTTCTAGTCATAAATGACATAAATATAATACTTATACTTACAAATTTCCAATATAACTATATCTCACAATCTCCATATTTAGACAATCACATGTGGTCTTTAAAACATTTACTGCCATCAGCTCCTTAATTCTAATGGTTCACACTAGCCGCGAACCCCTTTTTATTATCTATATTATCTTTTTACAATCATTGTTTATTTTTATATTGTTCGGCAAATTATTTTGTACCTTCATTATTAAGGAACACATCCTAATTGGTTCTTTATTATTTTTACATAATGCGTCGGTATCTATATTCACTTCTCATGATGATATAATTATCATGTCCACAGTTCACTCAGATATTCTTTCTATATTATGCGTCAGTAATTACGTTCACTTTCTCCTGATGAAATAAATATCATAACTGTATTTATTCAAAATTCTTTCTTCATATCTTTTATGTTTCAGTTTCGTCTCAACTATCTTTTTTTATCAGTTTTTCTCAATCCGGCGTTTTAAAGCGTCGATAATTATTACAAGTAATCAAATAATAATTAGTTAATTTTTATGAAACGTAAACGTAAAAATTTTAAATTTCTTAGTTCGACCAATTATAATAAAATGTTCAAAATAAATTTGACTTTAATTATTAAGATTTTTGCTGATTTATTGAAAATATTTAATGAGATTCGTAAATGTTCGAAAAACCTTTGTTTATACTTTGGTCAAAGTTTTCTTAGTTTGAAAAGCAAAAAGTGTCGTTTCAAATTTCAAGTCATGGTATAAATGGTTTTACTCAATCCTTCTTAAGTTATCTTGAGGTATATACAAACATTTACCCCTAAACAGAAGTTTAGTTAAATGGTTTGTGTATAAGGGAATAATCCCTTTAAAAATCCTTTGTTAAAACATTTGTCAAAACATATTTCTATTTCTTTTTGGTAAAATCCAAAGTCTTAAAAGGGCTCTTAATTTTTGAAGAGTCTATATGCATACATTTTACCATTATTAATCCAACGGTCATTTTATGTAAAGGATTAAGTCTTTAATCATATGTTAAATATTTAAGGTACAGGTTTTTATTGTTCAGCCGATTCAGGGAAATCTATAAATAATTATTAACTCATTCTTATTCTTATAAACAAACAAATGGTCCTTAGTGATCACGAGCATGAATTTATCAAATTACAGCCTACACACGCGATTCATCATATTTATGAATGCTACGTGTGCATTGGGCAATCCAAACGACATCACGTGAAACTCATAATGTTCATTACAAGTACCGGATGTAGTAATTGGAATACATAATCTTTTTCGCGGACGCGACGTTGATGATAACCATGCCGTGAATCAAATCTTTAAAACATATGCTAAAACCTTGTAAATGATCGAACAAATCTTCCATTTCGAGTTATGGATATCGTTTTCGATTGTCAATTTACTCACTTCACAGTAATTTATAAATATAAGGAATGATAACACCATAGCTCTTCATGATGAAAGGCTTGGTATAATAAAATCTTTCTCCGACAACTCTCTCAGTTGTACGGTAATTCCTTAAATTCAGATGGTGCTGACGTACAGTGCACAAGCCACAAGTGTAGCACCGAAAATATAATCAATACCAATTTCAACTTTCCTAAATGGCAAAAGTCTAGGTAATTTATCAACAAATACTTACTAAAGTTTCAGATAACATAAACATCTTTTAATAATTTTAGTTTATGTTCTTTCTAGATTATAATATCTATGATTAATTCACAACCATTCACGGTATAATTTTAAGTCTAAATGCAGGATACGGGCATCCATCAAGAATTATTTAGATCACTTTTGATAATCAGCATCTTATCATTTAGGGGAATTCTATTCGAGTTCCCATCAATTAAGACAATGTCGTCATGTCATAATCAATCAATCCATTCTACTGGCACTGTCAACTTTCCAGTTTTATTGCCGTTGATAAGATGTGAACTTCTCAAAAAGTCTAATAATAACTCATAATCCTTCACAGATTCAAGGATATCAGGAGACATAACTAACCTTAAAAGAGTAAGGTCAACGCATAATCTATGCGAGAGAATTTCAAATCAGATACAGACGAAAACATTTAACGAATATGAAATATCCCATGTTTTCATAAATTGGAGTACGCATTCGAAAGCTCCTCGGATCGTTACCCAGGTCATTCAAATGAAATCAAATCATAAGAAATGATAAGAACGTCAATACATCCAGTCGGGTATCAACACTCGGTAATCAAATACTTTTCCTAAGAATCTCACTACGGGAGAATTGGACAAGAAAGAATCGTCAATTGTCAAATAACACAATTTCCACAGATGAGTAAATTCGACTCAGAAGAATAGATGCTACAGGCACATATGTAGGTGTCCCTAACACTATGTCCCTATTTTTCACTTCTTGCAGAACTCATAAAATTTAATCTTTCACAATCTTCAAAGAAAATGTAGTGTTTATTCATTAGTTTTATGGTGACTACTAATCAGTCTTGCATGGTCCATTCCAAATTGTATGTAGGCGCGCAACTATATACAATTTCAAGATTAACGATGCAATACTCAGTTCGTCAAAACTTTGTCATCATGTTTATAATAAAAACATTTTCATGCTTAATTCTTAAACAAGAATCAAAAATATATTTACAAAGGTTTTCTTTGTTATGGAAATAATTAAGTTTCCAAAGCGTCTCATAAACAACTTCATTTTGATATCAATCACTTATAAATCTTACTTTGAATAATCCTTATTGTGTTGAAAATTAAATTTTCTCAAAGGATTCCGTTTTAACTTTATAAAAACAATGTGTGATCTGCAAAGGAGTGATGAAGAGTTGTTCACCAAGAGCTTAACTACAATATGATAGGAAATGAGCTTTAGCCAAATAATCATGAGGTTCATGATCTCGATGGCACTCAATAAGAATAATCCACAACGTAACTCAAATAGAGATGAGTACTTGCTCAATGGTTGCATCACTAATGCGAACACTAGGATGAAGCAATAAAGATAGATAACATCGATACATGTAGGATTTAGCAATCAAAGGTAGCCTTTTTCATTAATCACAAACAAGTCAGAATTGTACCGTAACACATTACGCGTCACTATGTCATACAATTCTCAGAACTCATCCTACCAACTGATATCTAGTTAAGTTAGGGATTTTTAAAAGATACCACAATGAATACTAATCTACAAGAGTCATTAGGTGTTCCATATGTCCCGGAAGATCCATCGGTCTCAATTCAGAAGAAGATTTCTTCAATTTATTTCTTGGACACTGGGAATCCTCATTAGTGGACAATGGCCTAGGAACAACACTTAACACGAATCAATAATCAATTAAAATCTTATAATTCAATCACACGACTTAACGACTTCCTCTTAACAATTTCTTATTCCATACAGGTTAAATTTTACTTTATTCAAGTTTCAATCAACTTACACTCAATTCGATATCCTACCTCATTCTCCAATACTTACAACCTTATTCTTCGGCCTTGTAAAGGCAATAAAAGCTCAATATGATCAAC
This sequence comes from Glebionis coronaria, assembly GCA_025667525.1. NCBI lineage: Eukaryota > Viridiplantae > Streptophyta > Magnoliopsida > Asterales > Asteraceae > Glebionis > Glebionis coronaria. Next base: position 785,510 of record JANFOE010000647.1, on the reverse strand, counting down.
ACTTAATTCCAATCCTATAGCTCTTACAACAACAATTATCAAATGAGTCACTAGCATGAGATGACTCACACATTCAATTAGATTTCTCGGAAAGGTACTAGTGGCATGAGGCTTTTGGGTAATGGTTCCAATGACAGTCTCAAGTGCAACATTCACCCTTTCGATTTCAATTTAAGAATTGGATGACAACGAATCAGATGACATCTTTCTAGGTGGTAATGTTTTGTCAAACTCCACTCTATAAGAAAAGATCGTCATGACATCGATATCAGATTTAATCTCGCCAATTCTTTTTCAATATCACAATCAACTAATATCTACATTTCTATGAATATCAACCATTTGTTGGGATCATAAATATCCACAACTTGGTTTAGATCTAGGATAGCTAGAATTCCTACGAGAATAGCTTCGATTAATTTACTAGGGGATTTAGGGTTTCTTGTGACAATCTACGTCGTATAAATACCTCGTATAAAAATCAAAATAATCATCAAACAATCATGTAATAAAATTACATCAAATATATATATATATATATAATCCAAGTTATATATATATTAAAATAATACTTCTCAGTCTTGCCTTGTCGGTAACTCGAGAATTCTTCGGCACCGTTATAGTCAAAAGATTTTTAGACATTTTTAGAAAAATGTTTATAGTTAAAAGATTTTGAAAAGTTTTATTCAAAACCTTGGTTTTAAAAATCTTTCGTTCTCTATAACGAGAGCTCTGGTACCAAACTGTAACACCCCCAAATTTACACAATTCAATACAGCGGAAGACTCGTTGGTGTTACGGGATAGCACATTACTCACATCATAGACAACGCTTAAAAATCGCGTCGTTTAATAATAAAGCATTTCCATTCATAAATATCAAATTTACATCGGTCCCAAGTCATATTATTTCATACAAAGTTTTACAAAGTATTTGAATGGAAAATATTGTTTAAGTTGGGGCCATGAATTCTTGTCGTCTTCCCGAGAATTACCTTCAAGTACTTGAGATAAAACATGTTAAAAGAAAAGGTCAGCAATAACGCCGAGTGAATTCATCCATCAATATAATATCAGTACAAAATTATTACTGAAAATCATTTTGTACAAATCATTTTAATAGGCCATAAAATAGCCAAAATCATTTTATACAAATCTTTATCAAAATCATAATATAGGCGTTTGCCTTAAAAATCATTATACGAGCCAATGTCGTAAAAACGTCATACAATACGTCTTATGACGTTGTATGAAAATAAAAACCGTTATATGAATATGGTTATGAAAACCAAAACACAAACATAATATCAATAGTATGACCCAGTATTGCTAGTCAGGCAATACATCGTAATTCGGAGCGTCTAGTAGTATTTTGTTAGTTTTGGATTATTATAAGCCGCATGAAATTGTTACCTTACTAAACCAACAACGGGTAGCTAACCCGATACCAAATTTGCCCATCTAAGTTAGCGTGTCGTCACAAAGGTCACGCTATGGAAATCTTCTCATACATAAATTCGCTTACCAATCAATGTGGCACGATGGGGATCAACCGTCAAGGCGCGAACTGGGGTGATCGTCCCCAAATAGTAATATTAAATGCATAAGCATCTACCAAATCCCGGTAGTTCACAATTCATGCTAATGGGACTTTTAGTGACATAACCTAACTTTAATAATCCATTTAATTTCATCTATCGGGTCCTTTAATCATTTATCGGGTCATACAATCGGGTCATTCATTCATTCGGGTCCAAATCAATACACAAACAATCGGGATAAACGGTGTCCTATTTTTAAAAAAACGAACATGTTATCTCCCTCGCGGGTTTATAAAACATTTCATAAAACATTTAAAAGAGTGCGAGGCTATGAACTCACGTTGATGTGGGAAAGCGGGTTATCGGCAACTCGGACGTACGGTACGTGCTTCAATCACGGAAACCTATATAAATAATAATCGGTCTTAGACGTTTGTCCAATGACTTATAAAAACACTTATGTATACATATGATGATTATATATATGATGATCAAGTGGGTTTACTCATTCTCGTCTACTCATTTTAGTGTTATATGTCGATAACTTTTATACTAGTTTACTAGTTTTACCTATTTACATGTTTTAGGTCCAATAAACTTATTATAAGTTCTTTAACTTGTATTAATCCATGTTATACTTATATTATCAGTATCTATACCTTACAAGTTGGGCCTAAATGGGTTAAGCCCAATAAATAAGTTTATAAGTGTTTTAGCCCATTTTGTTGTATTATTAGTCCAATAACGTTAACTTAGCCCGTTAATGTCCGTATGTTATATAGTTCGGGTTTTATCAGTTTTTACTTGTTGTATATGTTTATATATCAGTATATGAGTTTTATAAAGTTCACATTAGACGGGTCCAACCGTCTAAGTTTTATTTAACAAAAACGTTAATTTTACGGTAATAGCCGAAAAAGTCATAAAATCAAGTTTATAGTTTTTATATCTTATAAATATTATTCCACTACCATTTTTATAATTTATCCATTTATTTAACCTTTAAAATATTTATAGAAATAAAATTCATGAGTTAGTGAGTTTTAGTTTTACATTTTATACAATATAATTTTGAGTGCTTATATAATAGTATTATACTTTAATTTCCAAAATCTGATTTTTATTTTTCTCATCACCAAAACGGCCATATCTAGAGTTCTATATGGAGATAGAAGCTCAAATTTTTATCACATAAACTACATGGTATATGCTCCATTTAACTTTTCTATAGCTACTGTTGAATCATTCTCTAAGTATTTTCTAAAAATCGTCCAAAACAGTGAACTCAGATTTGTACTTTAAACTTGTTTTGATCATATCTCACTCATCCTAATGATTCCATTGCATGGCCAACTCTCACATGTGTACAAGACATATTACTTACTGTATATTGCTTCTAATTTGCCATTTTATCAGTCTAACATGTTGTTCTTTACTGTTTTATACAGCCAACAATCTAAACAAGATTTTAGCCTTGTTTCTTATAGTTTTTCATCTTTTTAAGCATGTTTATCAACACCAAATCCCCACACAATATTTTTAATCATCATTCATCATCATATACATATACATAAGTAAAAGAAATACAAGTTTACATAATCAAAAATAACAAGAGGATGAGGAAGACAATCTTTATACCACCAAAGTGATGAAATGATGAGCTTTTGGATGAAGAAGACATGGTTTTGGGTAACCAATCTTATGAGATATCAACACCACTTCTAGGATCACCAAGTATTTGTAGATTCCTCCAAAAATCAGCCCTTGTTCTTCATGAAAACTCCTTGAGAAATCAGCCCCAAACTCCTTTGAAAACTCCTTTTTACATGTTATAATCACCACCAATCCATAGAGCTTCAAAAGGGCTTCAACATATGTGTGAATAACACATGATTTTGTGGTTTAAATTGATCAAATGAGGGTGTTTAGGGTGGAAGTGGACGAATTTCTAGAGAGAGAGGGAGGAAAGTTGTGTGGTTTGCATGTTGGAAAATGAGAACAATGGTTTGTGTGAGTGGTTTTGTCAAGTGCTAGTTTTTGGTGTAGTAAAAGCTTACTTTGTAAGCTTAACTTACATGTGTAAGTTTTAAGCTATATGTTTGCCACATCTTGTGATGTGGTGTCTAGTGTAGCCATGGGTTTGTGGGGGTGGGGCAAGTGTCCCACTTGTCTCATCCCCATTTAATTACGGGTACTCCTCGATTCTAGTTTCCTCGATTTGCGTGCCCTCGGGTCGTTTTACGAAAAAACATTTTTATAATTTATGAATCAACGACACAAAAGGAATCTAATAAAAATTGTTTCATCAAAAACGGAGTTCGAAAACGTCAACACGTAATCCTAAGGTTTCTGGTTTAGTCGTAAAGGACGTCAAATTAAAATCGTAGGTCCTAATCTCTTCTCGTAAATTTGTGAGTTTATGAACCAACACAAATTTAAAACTCCAAAATAATATTCACGGATAAATTTATTTTCTGAAATGTCGGACTGTCACCAAAAACGGTGTATGTAAACGTAAGCACGTAACGTTGAATCCTCCGGTTTAGACGTAGTCGACGCTAATCCAAGACGTAAATCCAAATTACTTCCTAAAAATAAGTGAGTTCATATTGTAACATTAAAATAATGTTTTCAAATAAATATTTGAGAATAAAATATCAACCATAAATTGACGGATTGTCACATAAGTTCTTCAGTTAGATTCTGAAAATATATTGCAAAATGGAGCGTCATCACACGCATGTGAATTCAACAATATCTACAACGATCCAAATATATATGTCACATCCCCAAGTGATAAGAATCACTAATCCACACCAAGCTCCACTTATAATTAAATATACAAAAATAGACAAAACTAAAAAGAAACCGTAAAATTCTAAAGTACACTTTCGTAGGCACCACGATTGCATTTAGCGTATGCAACAAGCCTTAAAGCCCTCGGTGTACCGAGCAGATGATTTATAGTATCGTGAGGGTTTCCAGGGAACACACCCATAAAGTTCGTGACATTTCTTTGGTGCAATAATCAATTTATGAACTACACGGGCCTATGCACGTCACACTAATCAAATTCCAAAGTTTTCGGTTTTTTTTATTTTCTTAAAAGTTTATTTATTTACATTTCACTAATAACAAACAAACATTACGAAGTAAAAAATAAAGGTGATATAAAATATTTATAAATTTTTATTTTTTTAAGCAAACACTCTTCAGACACATATTAACAAAGATGTAGTATACAAGACAATCAAACAAACACTTTGGTTAAAAACAAAACGATATTGTTACAAAAGTGTGCCTCACAACATTATATGTACGGCGTTTTTCTACGATAGAAAACACTCTTTATTTTTTAAGAGATTTTATTAATTAAAAACATATATTACCTATTACAAACAAATAAACAAACACATAAACGAAATGGAAGTAAAAAAGATATATAAGAAAACTTTTTTTTCGATTTTATATTTTATATGTTATAGTTCTAATATTATTTCGACTTATTAGACTAATACTACTATTACTATTTTTTTTTATTTTAGCTAGATTTAAGATACCTTTATGATACGGTTCAAGTGGGAAGCATCCATTTTCAAACGTTGAGGATACGATATTTTTGGTATATACTCCAAAAATGGGTATTCTTTTGATTTGACCACGTAAAAATCCTTTTTCGTTGTTTTAAATAGTTTACTTTTTTCGATTTTATTGTTAACGATGATAGGAGGTAGAGGATCAACTTGGGTTTTCAGAGGGTCTTCGTACTTTTCACTCCACGTGAATACGACATTCACGTGCTCAACTTGAGCAAATGGAGGAGGAGGTGGGCCAGTCCTAACGGTCTGATCAAAAGAGACATGAGTTTGAGACTTCGACAAATCACTAATTTTTGTTTCCCTGTTTTCTAAAAAACTTTGGAAATTCTTTTCAATTTGCTTCATCTTAAAACTCATAACGTTAACGATCTCTTTCAAAAAATTGTTTGCAACTCTTTGGCTATCCAAAAATTTTAGTGATTAACTTTTCGAGATCGATTTCAGATTGAGGTTGAGGTTGAGACTGAGACTTGTGACAATACCAATCATGAGAATTTTTGTTCACAACCATCGAGTTGATTTGATTCATGACGTTCACACATCAGCGTGTCATCATTCATGCGATTCTTAGAAGCGAGATTACCTTCGAGATCGTTATATTTTTCATGCATCCCGTGTAATTCTTCTTTTAAGATTTGGAAATGAGAATCCATTTTAGCTTCAAGAGCGTCTAACTTCTCCATTAATCGAGAGTTATTAATGCTACTTTCATCGGCGAAAGAAGGTGATTTCCGATTATCTTTGTTTCGATACTTTTTGGGCCTATTAAGTTCAAAAAGAACTTTGTCCTCAAGAAATTGAAAAGCTTGGTTTAGAGTATTGTAGAGGAAGATTCCTCCAGTTGATCCATCAAGTATTGCTTGTGTGGATTCGTCTAAACTGTGATAAAATATTTGAATAATAGCTCTTTTGGTTAGACCATGCCCATGGCATTTTCGAAGCATGTTCTTAAGTCGTAACCATGCTTCGGTTAGACTTTCACTTGTGGTTTGAGAGAAATTTCTGATTTTGAGTAAAAGACGTTCAAATAACAAAGGTGGAAAGAATCAGTTTATAAAAGCTATTCGCATTTGTTTCCACGATGTTATAGAATCTTCATTAAGCTTATCGAAACAGATTTTAGGATCATCGGCTAAGGATAATTGAAACATCAAAAGTTTGACAACTTTGCTTCGAGTTTCACCATATTAGAACATGTCACAAATTACGAGAAATTCACGAATGTGTTCATGCGGATCAGCCCACAAATGAGCATCGAATTTGTTCTCTTGAATCATTTTTAAGTGGGTACTGTTAATAACAAAGTTGTCATCAACATCGGTTCGAACAATGGCGGAATTAGGAGTCGGTGCTACGGTACTAACACTATTCGACAAAAGTTGATCATCAGGATCAATAACTATGATATGTTCGGGTGAATTGTGTTGAGTTTTGACATCCTCTTCATATATATATCTATAATGACAAATTCATTATTGGATGGATTTTGGGTTGAAAATTTGGGTGATGTAATGTGAAGGCATTCTTTTGGGATCGTTTGAAAATCATAACTACTCGTTATTAGATTTTTATTTAATTTAAATAAAAGATTTACAAGTTCTTTTCCCCACGATCGAGGATTTACACAAATGTTTAAAATTTTGCAAAAAAACATTTTTTATTTATTATTTTTTTTATTAATATTTTATTTTATTTTATTATTATTGCTTGTTTTATTTTTGAGATTGTAACAAGATGAGAAGATAAATCAAAATGAAAGCAAAACTAATATTTTTGGTTTTTTTATTATGATGATGTTAAACTATATATTTACAAAACCACAAGGCATATAATCAAATAAATATAACTTCAAATGATCACAAAGCCTAAAGAGCAGTTGGGTGGGTTTTTGAAAAGCGTTGAACTTAATCAGTTAAAGGAAAATTTCGTTCATGTAGAAAGTGCAGCGCACAATGGTTATGTGCATCGTACTTTGACATCCTCCAGAAAGTGCGGTGCACAAATGAAATGTGCGGCGTACTTTCTACAATTTTTAGGACATAAAGGTTTGAGATTGCCAGAAATCTCTATGGCGATGCTTTAGTCTTAAAAGAAGTTTCTCAGAAAGCTTTAACAAGTAATGAAACAATCCCCGACAGCGGCGCCAAAAACTTGATGTTGCGAATGCGAGTTTTAAATTTATATATTACTAGATGATTACCAAACAAGGGACTAAAAACACAACAAGGGCAAGTATACCCTTTCGTGTATAGTATAGTTTAAAGGTAAAGTCCAGGTCGGTCCACGGGATTGTTGTTAACAAGTAAAAATAATGATCTCTACAGTGTCACAAGTTCTAAAGATTTAAGCTTCTAATAATGATTTAAATGTGTGCTTGGTAAAGGCTAAAACATAGAAAAGATAGATAGCTAGGATGAATATAAGCACATAAACAATGTAAGACAACATGTGGATTACTAGTCACACATGCAACATCTATTCAATATAACAAGAAATCTAACTAAAGATCATGTCATACCAAAAGCATTAAGAATGGTTTACGTTGGTTTCAATAGTTCAAGCACTAAACAAAATGATGCAAGAGTCGTTACTTATTTCGTTCCACCAATCGCGACAATGTCGAATACCAAGTTTCATTTACTAGATGACGTGGAATCCATTCAATCATATAAGTACGAGTTATAATCATGAATGAACCAAATACATAACAATGATGAAACATAATAGTATCGAGTACAAGAACAAATCAACTACGCTTATAATCACGAACCAGGGAGAAAGTGTGCCGCACAAACCTAATTGTGCGCCGCACTTCGCCGCTACGAAGCTAATACAATCTATTCATAGTTCTATACATGCCTCAACCAAATACACAAGGTTACTACTCCATAATCAAAGGAATAACAAACATAACATTCATAATAGTTCCAGAATTGATCATAATAAAAGGGATAAAATATTATGCTAAAGTTATATGATCCAAATGATGATTACATGTTTTCCCAAATCAAAACTATTGTTGATTAACAAAGCTAATTATACCAAATGTTTCGAACCTTTTGGGTGATGTTACTCAGCCCAAAATTCGTCCTAAACTATTGAGGAAGAGATGGGAGAAGTTGGAGAAGTGTGTTGTGAGATGATATGGAATGAGTGGGCCAAAGGGTGCTTTTTATAGGCTTTCTATGACCAAAAGTGCGGCGCACTTTGTCAAATGTGTGTCGCACACTTTCTAAACTTGGAGCCAAAGTTTCATTATTGCTAAGGAAAAGTGCGCCGCACTTTTTTAATTGTGTGCCATACATTTGGTCATTTCCAGTATGGACCAAATAAAAAACTTGTAGATAATTCTTTCCTCTTTTTGTGGCCGCTTGAATCAACTAAAATGGAGTTCGTATGCTCAAGATATGGCCAAAACGTTGACCGGTGTCGAGAGATCAGAAGCTTGACTTTATTTCTTTGTTTAAGCTTCATGTCTTCGTGTTTTCTTCCATTTCCTTCCACGGCACATCCTTGGAACCTCTACATCAAATATACTCCATGAAATATCAACATGCATGAATACTTGGAGGGGTGACCTTGTCATGCAATTAGAGGGGCTGCCTCTAATTAATATAAGTTTTTGGGTAGGAGGGATCAGCTCCTTATGAAGGATGCAAGGCACACACCACATTCACCTGAATAATCTATAAAAACATGTAACCTAGGATGCACCCATACCCCCCACATGAGAATAATAATATGGCCAAAAGCTGAAGGGACGCCGCGAGCTATCACTCCGCCGTGGTGAAGTCATAACACTGGTGCCTCCAGTGTTATGGTTATGGTACCTCCTAACTAGGTGAAACTGGTCATGCATGTATATGGCTTTAGGTATCTAATTAAACATAAGCATTTCAAAAACATATAAAACATATACTGGGAAAACAGTTGGCTGCATACGGGGAATCCTAATAAGGAAAGAATGTCCATACTGAAAGGACGGAGAATCCGTACCTTGTGTCCAGTGAACGAAGAAGACGAACGGAAGAGAGTCCTACTTCGATATCACTAACGCTACATAAATAATATACGTGTTTAAGTATTCTGACTACTGTATACGTAACTGGTTTTATATCATGTCTTAGCTTGTTGTACATGTTCATGTCATGTTTTACTGATTTTATCGTTATGCTGTGTTTATCATGTATTCTGTCTATACTGATTAAGTATTACTTGTATTTCTTGTATTATTATACTAGTTTTGTAATAATAGGTAACTTTATAAAAATAGCAGGTTTCCAAAAATAGAAAGTTTGCAAAAATGGAAAGTTTCCAAAAATGGAATAGCTGCCTAAAATAACTAAGTTTCTAAAAATAGAAACTTTCCATAAATAGATTAGCTTCTTAAAATAAATAAGTTTGTAAAAATAGAAAGTTTCCATAAATAGAATTAAGCTGGTTTATTAAGCTAATAAGATAAGTTTAAGTGGTTACTAATTAATATTCTAAGTCATGTGATTAAATAGGATAGTTTATTATACATGTAAATTTAATAAACTATATGTTATAAGATTTAATTAAATATAGCATGATTTAATTAAATAAAGTGTAAATAATACTTAGGTTAAACATGTATTAATATTTATTATTAATATAACCTAAGTCATGAAAATTAATTAATTATAAGCCATGAGTTAATAATTAATTAATTACTTTAGTCTAAAATTAAATCTTAAAATACTTAGGTTAAAACCATGTATTATTTCTAATAATAATTAACCTAAGTCATGTCTAAATTAAATTAATTATAAAGCATGATAAATTAATTTAATTAAACCTTGTAATTATTTAACATGAAAAAAAATAATTAACTTGTAAAGTTAAACCATGAACCGAACCCGTGTTTTAATACTAAACATGTCATGAACCGGACCGGTTTAACCCTTCAACCGGCCAAACAAACAATCCCTTTAACAGTGGCAAACCGGCTTGGCCGGTTGCCACTGTTTTCGCAAAACAGCCATCGGCCTACGCCGGTGGTTCCCTTGGTTCTCGGCTAGCCGCCGGCTAGCAAAAGTTCCCACCGACAGTTAGCCGGTGGTTCCCCTGCTGCCGCGGCTTGGTACCCCCTGCTTGGTCATATTAGCCACCGGATTTAGTCGGTGGTGTTTGTTTTGTTTTACAGCCGATACCCCCAAAACACAAGGACAACCCTGACATGCGTCGGGGTCCCTTGGTTTGATTACAGCCGAGCCACAAAGCCCACACCGAGACCACTTGGTCTCGGTTGTGGTTACACGAGCCACAACGATAGCATAGGCTCTTGGTTTGTGTGCGCCAGCCGAACCAAACACCCCTTAAAACCATGTATTTTTAATACCCCATGTTTAGATCTAGTTAATTATTAACTTGTTTAATAACTTCATGATTTCATGTGTCTAGATCTAATAAACAATTAAAAAGAAAAGGTTTAAAAGATTACCGATTCGTGAATAAAAGAAACAAATACACGAACGACCCTGCTTGAATTGGATCAACCAAAAATCACAAACACACCCTGTTGGTGTGTGTAACACCCCCAAATTTATACAACTCAATACAGCGGAAGACTAGTTGGTGTTACGGGATAGCACATTACTCACATCATACACAACGCATAAAAATCGCGTCGTTTATTAATAAAGCATTTCCATTCATAAATATCAAATTTACATAGGTCCCAAGTCATTATATTTCATACAAAGTTTTACATGTATTTGAATGGAAAATATTGTTTAAGTGCGGGCCATGAATTCTTGTCGTCTTCCCGAGAATTACCTTCAAGTACCTGAGATAAGACATGTTAAAATAAAAGGTCAGCGATAACGCCGAGTGAATTCATAGAGTTTAATAAAATCCATCAAAATAATATCAGTATAAAATTATTACTGAAAATCATTTTGTACAAATCATTTTAATAGGCCATAAAATAGCCAAAGTCATTTTATACAAATCTTTATCGAAAATCATAATATAGGCATTTGCCTTAAAAATCATTATACGAGCCAATGTCGTAAAAACATCATACAATACGTCTTATGACGTTGTATGAAAATAAAAACCGTTATATGAATATGGTTATGAAAACCAAAACAGAAACATAATATCAATAGTATGACCCAGTATTGCTAGTCAGTCAATACATCGTACTTCAGAACGTCTAGTAGTATTTCGTTAGTTTTGGATTATTATAAGCCGCATGACATTGTTACCTTACTAAACCAACAACGGGTAGCTAACCCGATACTCAACTTGCCCATCTAAAGTAGCGTGTCGTCACAAAGGTCACGCTATGGAAATCTTCTCATACATAAATTCGCTTACCAATCAATGTGGCACGACGGGGATCAACCGTCAAGGCGCGAACTGGGGTGATCGTCCCCTAATAGTACTATTATATGCACAAGCGTCTACCAACTCCTGGTAGTTCACAATTCATGCTAATGGGACTTTTAGTGACATAACCTAACTTTAATAATCCATTTGATTTCATCTATCGGGTCCTTTAATCATTTATCGGGTCATACAATAGGGTCATACAATCATTCGGGTCCAAATCAATAAACAAACAATCGGGACAAATGGCGTCCTATTTTATAAAAACTAACATGTTATCTTCCTCGCGGGTTTATAAAACATTTATAAAAACATTTAAAAGAGTGCGAGGCTATGAACTCACGTTGATGTGGGAAGACGATTATCGGCTATTTGGATGTTCGGTACGTGCTTCAATCACGGAAACCTAGACAAATAATACTCGTCTTAGACTCATGTCTAATGACTTTATAAAAATAACAATTATGTATACATATGATGATTATTTATATATGATGATCAAGTGGGTTTACATATTCTCATTAACTCGTTTTAGTGTTTACGTATTGATATATTTTTACTAGTTTACTAGTTTTACCTATTTACGCGTTTTAAGTCCAATAAACTTATTATAAATTCTTTAACTTGTATCAATCCATGTTATACTTATATTATCAGTATCTACACTTTACAAGTTGGGCCTAAATGAGTTAAGCCCAATAATAAGTTTATAAGTGTTTTAGTCCATTTTTGTTGTATTATTAGTCCAATAACGTTAATTTAGTCCGTTAACGTCCGTATGTCCTATAGTTCGGGTCTTATCGATTTTTACTTGTTATACATGTTTATATATCATTATATAAGTTTTATAAAGTTTACATTAGACGGGTCCAACCATCTAAGTATTATTTAACAAAAACGTTAATTTTACGGTATTAGCCGAAAAAGTCGTAAAAATCATGTTTATAGTTTTATAACTTATAAAACTTAACAAGTTACCATTTTTATAAAATGTCCACTTATTTACCATTGTAAATATTTATATAATTGTATTATATAAGTTAGTGGGTTTTAATTTATATTTTATACTATTATATTTTGAGTGCTTATATAATAGTATTATACTTTAATTTCCAAAATCTGATTTTTATCTTCACTTTCACCAAAACTGCCATATCTAGAGTTCTATATGGAGATAGAAGCTCAAATTTTAATCACATAAACTACATGATATGTGCTCCATTTAACTCTTCTATAGCTACTGTTGAATCATCCACTAAGTATTTTCTAAAAATCATCCAAAACAGTGAACTCAGATTTGTATCTTAAACTTGTTTTGATCATATCTCACTCATTACAATGATTCCATTACATGGCCAACTCTCACATGTGTACAAGACCCATAGCTTACTGTATATTAATTCTACTTCATAATTTTATCAGTTCATGACATGTTTCTTTACTGTTTTATACAGCCAACAAATTTAGACAAGATTTTAGCCTTGTTTCTTATAGTTTTTCATCTCTTTAATCATGTTTATCAACACCAAATCCCCACATAACATTTTTATCATCATATACATATACAATAGGAAATAAAATACATGTTTACATAATCAAAATAACAAGAAGATGAGGAGGACAATCTTTATACCACCAAGTTGATGTAGGTTATGATTTGGACATGATTTTTGATGGAGAAACTTGTGGATAATCATGACCATCTTCAAGACCACCATTCTTCATAGACTCCTTGTGGAAAATCAGCCCCAAGACACCATGAATACTCCTCCTTGGATGTTATAAGTTTCACCAATCTTCATCTTTTTGAATGGAGATTAACATATGTTAATTATAACATATGTTTGTGGTTAAAAATTGTATGAATGGGATGTTTGGATTGAGATATGGGACGGCATCAATGGAGGAAGAAGAGAGAATTTTGAGTAGTTTGCATGTTGGAATGGATGGTATGTGTGTTAGCTAGTGGTTTTGAGACTTAGTGGGGTGAAGTAGCTTCAAAATGAAGCTTTAAGCAACAAGTGTCTTGCTTACTTTGTAAGATTGACACATAAGAGTGTTGGCTTGCTAGTTAGGGCCGGTTTTGAGTGGGGGTGGGACAAATTTCCCACTTGTCTCATCCCCATTTATTTACGGGTACTCCTCGATTCTAGTTTCCTCGATTTGCGTGCCCTCGGGTCGTTTTACGAAAAACGTTTTTATAAATTATGAATCAACGGCACAAAACGAATCTAATAAAAATTGTCTCATCAAAAACGGAGTTCGAAAACGTAAATACGTAATCCTAGGGTTTCCGGTTTAGTCGTAAAGGACGTTAAAATAAAATTGTAAGTCCTAATCTCTTCTCGTAAATTTGTGAGTTTATGAACCAACACAAATTTAAAACTCCAAAATAGTATTCATGGATAAATTTATTTTCTGAATTGTCAGACTGTCACCAAAGACGGTGTATGTAAACGTAAGCACGTAACGTTGAATCCTCCGGTTTAGACGTATTCGATGCTACTCCAAGACGTAAATCCAAATTTCTTCCCAAAAATAAGTGAGTTCATAAAATAATATTTTCAAATAAATATTGTGAATAAAATATTGACCATAAATTGACGGATTGTCACAACATTTACCCCTAAACAGGATCTTTGTCCTCAAAGATCATCTTACCTTACTACTCGCTTCTTATAGAGTTAAAACCATGTGGGTATTTCCTCCACATTTGGTCTTTTCTCACAAGTGTAATCCATTATAATACGCGAGTTTCATCAAACATAACTACGGGAATAAGATCAGGCTAAATGTTGACTTACTTTCTCTATCCATGATATTCACGGGTTTCTGATGAATGCAACTTTTCGCCGATCTAAGGTTTACTAAGAACAATCAGATTTTAACTTGATAGATATTCCATCAAGTTCGATTTACGAAACATAATTCACGCAGTTCTTGAAGTCCGAGGGTAGATCCAGCTTATATGCCTTTCAATCCCAACTTTTACATCATCTCAATGGTCCCATACAACGGGGACTTATATCCCATGATTTGTTAGATCATGAATTCATTTTTCCAAGGTTAAAAATTGTGGCATAACTTCGCTACCCATTTGGCACTTCAAGATCTACATTTCACATTCACATAACCTCTTGTCCACTACCGGCTGTCAATAATCAGATCCTAATTTCAACAATCATTTCAGATCTCGCGGGTCGGGTATTTTGTAAGGTTAGGTTCGCCATCATAGGAAACCTCAAACCTAAAAGACATGTCCAACTCACTATGGGTGTATGTCGGATGTCTCCATCTCAACTCTTGCTTATAGATGCTCTAAGATTTAGATTCTAACAAGATTCGATCTCGATCCTAATACGATAGTTATCAAGGATAATCTCTCCAAAGGAAAACGATTATACGGTCTATTACCAAAGGTCAATCATTCAAACATAAAACATCACTTGTATTACTTTGTATCGTTATTTTACCTCGTCCCTTCGATTGGGGTGGTACATAGTACTCTCATCAAGGTTCGTTCTCAATGATTTCTGAGCAAATCTCAGAAATTCGATGCGAAGCGAGGATCTTGATATAGATGTTCGATACAGGCACACTATGTTTACATAACTCTTTTTGCATTTATCATTAACGGGAATGATATTATCAGATTTGGTCAGTCTGTCGACGATGACCCAAATCGAATCAAATTCAGATGATGACCTTTGCAATAGCTAGACGTTTACTAATGTATGAGGCGATGTCTGCCTTCATAATTGCCATCAGTACAACTTCTTCAGACAAAAATACTTTTAGTCATAAATGACATAAATAGAATACTTATACTTACAAATTCCAACATAGCTATATCTCACAATCTCCATATTTAGGCAACCACAAGTGGCCTTTAAAACATTTAACGCTATTGGCTTCTCAACTCTAATGGTTCACATTAGCCGCGAACCCCTTTTATAATCTATATTATCCTTTTTACAAACATCATTTATTTTTTTTATATTGTTCGGCAATTTATTTGCACATTCATTATTAAGGAACACATCCTAATTGGTTCTTTATCTTTTATACATTATGTGCCAGTGATTACGTTCACTTTCCTGCTGAAATAAATATCATGACTGTATTTATTCAAAATTTCTTTCTTCATAATTTCTAAGTTTTGGTTTCGTCTTTACTATTATCTTTATCTGTTTTACTCAATCTGACGTTTTAAAGCGTCAATAATTATTACATGTAAATTATCAATAATTATTTAATTTTGATGAATCGTAAACGTAAAAATTTTAAATTTCTTAGTTCGACCAGTTATATAAAATGTTCAAAATAAATTTGAATTTAATTAACAAGATTTTTGTTGATTTATTGAAAATATTTAATAAGATCCGTAAATGTTCGAAAAACCTTTGTTTATATTTTGGTCAAAATTTTCTTAGTTTAAAAGCAAAAATTGTCGTTTCACATTTCAAGTAATAAGTTATATAGTTTCCTAAATTCTTCTTAGGTTGTCTAAAAGTATACACAAACATTTACCCCTAAACAGAAGTTTAGTTAAATGGTTTGTGTATAAGGGAATAATCCCTTAAAAATTTTTTGTTAAAACATTTGTCAAAATATATTTGCGCTTTCTTTTTAGTATAACCCAAAGTCTTAAATGACTTCTAATTTTTGAAGAGTCAATTAATATTCCATTATCTATTAATCACATGGTTAAATCATGTAAAGTATTAAGTCTTATGTTAAATATTTCAAGGTACAATTTTTAATTGTTCGGCCAATTTAGGGCAATCTATAAATAATCATTAACTCATTCTTATTCTTATAAACAAACAAATAGTCTTTAATGATCACAAGCATGAATTTATCAAATTACAGCCTACACACGTGATTCACCAAATTTATGAATGCTACATGTGTATAGTCAATCCAAACGACATCATGTGAAACTCATAATGTTCATTACAAGTACTGGATGTAGTGATTGGAATAGATAATCTTCTTTGCGGACGCGAAGTTGATAATAACCATGCTGATGACGTATAGTCCCCAGCCGGGTCATGAACCCGACCCATGGGTACTACCCGTGTCCGGCCCATCACAGATGGGTGGAATAATGTCATTCAGGCTTATGGGCTTGGATGAACAGTGACCGCACACATGAGTGCGGCCCACGGGCCGGTACGGCCGACATAGGGTTAGACAAAATAATATTCTGTCTAGGAATATCTTTATCCCAATGGAGGAGGATGTTCACTACCAAAATTAGAAGATAACAATCATTCTAATTTTGATAGTTATCTCTTCCTTGGGGCCGAAGCATCAGTGAAAGCCCATTAGGGTTTCACTGCCTATAAAAGGAACCCTCAAAGGTTCCACAAAGGTTTTTACGACTTATACTCTCAACTCACATAAACCCTAATCGATTACTTACTCTCACGCCGGAGTCTAATCGTGGGAAACCTTCCCACGGTAAGCCTAACGCGTGCTGTTTAGTGTGTAGGATCCCAACCAAACGATTCACTTGGTTCAGGAGCCGGAGCCCAGCCAACCCGAATTAAGCCTAATTCGGGTCTAGCAAGGATCAACCAACTTTTGCATCAACAAGTTGGCGCCATCCGTGGGACCCATTACACTAAGCTAGAACAAAACCTCATTCTGAATCTCCAATGACGAAGGGGCATCAGCCAACCAATCCCAGGAATACGAATCCTGGAAATCGGAAGTCCCAAGGGGAAGGGATACTCATCCCCAATCAATCACCTAGCCGCCTTGCAGGCGGACCTGGTAACCGTGGCGGTTTCCAGCCCTTCGGGGTGACGAGCACGATCTCCATGACACCCCCACCTACTTCCACCCTGGACAATCCGGACCCAGGGAGTGCGCCCAACCCTCCTAACAAGGAGCCGCGCAGACCATCGGTAGAGGAAGAGGTAGAGGTCCTGCCACTCAGCGAGGAGGATCTTACTCGAGTTCTCACGCAGAACTTCG
Organism: Glebionis coronaria; assembly: GCA_025667525.1. Lineage (NCBI taxonomy): Eukaryota > Viridiplantae > Streptophyta > Magnoliopsida > Asterales > Asteraceae > Glebionis > Glebionis coronaria. Next base: position 768,029 of record JANFOE010000647.1, on the reverse strand, counting down.
ATAGGATCGTCCCAGGGATCGCGTCAAGATTGAATCTGGGGAGGAACCTCCAATCCAGACTCAATTTTGGTGACACCGGACCAATCACCTCTTCCCAAAATCAGAGGAAAAGGAGAGCTCGGCCTCAGGAGCAGAGCATTTTTTAGAAAACCCCTCAACCCAGGAATGTGTTTGAGCGCATAGGAGATCGCCTCATACAGGAACTAACGCAGTCTCGGGAAGGAGGAGATAAGTCGGATGGCTCACCCGAGCGGCCAGATCGAGACTTGGCCAAAACCGCTCGTCGCCCAAGCGTGTGGGACAGGATGAACACTGGGAGGAAGGCTTCCGGTTCGTCCCAAAAAAGTGGTCCCTACCCAAAGGATTGGGCACCACCACTGTCTCCAGACCCGTCAGGGGAGGACTCAGATGACCATCCGCCTAAGCGTCGCCGACCTAGGCGAACCCCTCCACCACCACAAAACAATGATGAGTATTATGGTGGTCCTTATTATCGAGATGCAGAAGCGGAGGATCTTTCGCGTCCATGGTGTGAACCATGGGATGACCCTAGGCTCACCCGGCCATGGGCGGATCCCAGAGAAGACCCGTTCACCCTCCGCATACGGAACTATTCTGAGGACACCAAACGTCGCATGCCGGTGTGTATCAAGACTTACGATGGATCTGGTGATCCGGTTGATCACCTTAAAATATTTGATACGCAGGCTAAAATTGAGCGATGGCCCATGCCTATATGGTGCCAAATGTTCAATTCGACTTTGATCGGAAATGCCCGTGACTGGTTTGAGGCACTCCCTCCATGGAGCATTGATAGTTTCACGGAACTATGCACTGCGTTCGAGAACAATTATACCCAGAGGTAGAAGTATAATAGGGATCCGGTCTCATTGGCAACTGTCAAACAACGGCCGGGGGAGTCCACAGAAGCCTTCACTGAACCCTTCAATGATGAGTGCACGCGCACAAGAACAATGCCGGAGCTCCTGAAAATCTCTGACTACATGCACGCCATAACAGACAGGGAATTGATCAGGCGCCTCAATGACAAGCGTCCAGAGAGATATGATGACCTCATAGAAAGGGTCAGAAATTTCATAGAAGGAGAAACGGCGGTTGCCGCGGCTTACCCATCCAGAGGAAATGGGTACCGGTCAAACGACCAGTCTCGGAGACAGTCGGGCGGCCAAGGCAATCAGAACAGTAGCAAGGGCTCGGACTATAAGAGCCAGAACAAAGGAGGACGGCCGGATGATAAGTTTACCCCCCTTAAGATGTCCTACCGGGAGATCTTGCTGATGGAAGGGGCAAACTTTCCAAGGCCTCCCCCAATGACAACTCCGCCAGAACGTCGGCAAGGAAATCGCTTCTGTGAGTTCCATAATAACAAAGGCCATGGTACGGAGGAGTGCATCCAGCTCAAGAAGCATATTGAGTCGCTGATCAAATCAGGTAAACTCAAGCACCTAGTTAAGGATTGGAAGGATGGAAAAGACAACAACAAGAAGTATGATAAGAAGGATCTCCAAAAGGACAAACCTTCGACTATCTACATGATCCAATCCAGACAGCGCCGCACGAGGCAGAAAGTTGGCCAAAAATTTTCATGCGGCAGGGAAATCTCATTCCCTCCCATCACAGCAAGCGATGTGATTGATGCGCCTCTCACTATTGAGATAAGCATTGGAACACACAATGTTCGTCGCATGTATGTGGATGGAGGATCGTCAGCAGAGGTACTGTATGAACACTGTTTCGTGCAGTTATGCCCAGAAATAAGAAGCCAATTGGTACCGGCCACGTCGCCGCTTACTGGCTTTAGTGGAGACACTATCTGGCCGATAGGGCAACTACGTTTGCTTGTAACCATTGGAAATGAGGAACATTCCACTACTGCGTGGATGAACTTCATGGTGATACGCTCACACTCTCCATACAATGGGATCATAGGCAGACCAGGTATTTTGGCCATACGGGCGGTACCCTCCACGACGCACGGAATGATCAAATTCTCCGTTGAGGGAGGAATTGTTACCATTTACAACACAATCGTACCGGCATCCGAGTGTCACACCGTGACAACACCGGCTCCACCTGTTCCACCCAAGGATGGATCACCACCTCCCAATTGGAAGGTAGCCATTCACCCTGACTATCCGGAACAGGAGGTATCCATAGGAGGGGCGCTCTCGGATAGCGGCAAAAGGGCCATGTGCTCTCTTTTAAGTGCAAACCTAGATATATTTGCATGGGAGCCAAAGCATATGACAGGCGTGCCACGTGCGATAGCAGAGCATAAGCTCCAGATCCGCCAAGGGTACCAACCCATCAAGCAAAAGAAGCGCGACCAGGCACCTGAGCGCAGCCAAGTGATATTGGAGGAAGTACGGAAGCTAGTGGATGCAGGCATCATGCGTGAGGTATACTACCACGAGTGGTTATCCAATCCGGTCATGGTCAAGAAACATGACGAAAGTTGGCGCATGTGTGTGGATTTTACGGATCTAAACAAGGCCTGCTCACAGGACTGTTACCCGTTACCGGAAATCGACTAGAAGGTGGAGTCCCTATGTGGGTATCCTTTTAAATGCTTCTTGGATGCATATAAAGGGTATCACCAAATCCAGATGGCGGAGGAGGATGCAGAAAAAACGGCGTTCCATACGAGCCAGGGCGTGTATTGCTATACGAAAATGCCGTTTGGGCTGAAGAACGCCGGTGCTACATATCAGCGGTTGGTGGACAAAGCTTTTGAATCACAGATAGGCCGCAACTTGGAAGTCTATGTTGATGACTTGGTGATAAAAAGTCACACGGAGGAGGCACTTCTCCGGGCTGTCCAAGAGACATTCGACACGCTGAGAAGGATTAACATGAAGTTAAATCCAAAGAAATGTACGGCATCAAACCTTGCCCAGAGAAGACGGACGCAGTGATACAACTGCCGTCCCCTCAGACACGAAAGGAGGTGCAATCCTTAAATGGGAAGCTAGCCGGGCTGAATAGGTTCCTATCTAAATTCGCAGAGAAGTCATTACCCCTATTTAAGACACTCAAGAAGTGCATTAGAAAGGGAGACTTCCGGTGGACGAAGGAAGCCGAAGAAGCCTTCGGCCAACTCAAGCAGCATCTTGCATCCCTCCCTATGCTAGTAGCTCCCCGGCCAAAGGAGGAACTCATTATGTATCTCTCAGCCACTCATGGCGCAATAAGCGCGGTACTTATGACAGATAGAGATACAATGCAAACTCCGGTCAATTTTATAAGTAGAACGCTACAAGGGCCGGAGCTGAATTACTCTTCTATGGAAAAACTGGTGCTAGCACTAGTGTTTGCTACAAAGCGGCTGCGCCGATACTTTCAGGCGCACCCAATTGTGGTCATTACGGATCAGCCAATTAAGCAGGTTATTTCTAGACCGGACGTAGCAGGGAGGCTACAACAATGGAGCATCCTATTGGGGGAGCACAATATATCTTACAGGCCAAGGACGGCTGTTATAGGCCAGATCTTGGCAGATTTCCTGATCGAGAAGCCGGATGAGGAAGGGCCAATCATTAAACAAGACGAGATCCCAACAGAACCATGGGTGTTATTCACGGACGGATCTTTGTGTACGGACGGGTCCGGAGCAGGTCTCATCCTCACAAATCCAGAAGGAATGGAATTCACGTACGCCCTCCGTTTTGAGTTCACGGCCACCAACAACGAAGCGGAATATGAAGCATTAATTGCGGGTTTAAAAATCGTCGCTAGAATGGGAGTCCGCAACCTTGAGGCCTACGTAGACTCACGGCTTGTCGTGAACCATATTCTAGGTGGGTATGTGGCTAAGGAGGACAACATGGTCAGGTACTTGGAAAAAGTCAAGTCGCTAATCGCGACTTTCTGTAAGTTTTCCATCAAGCAGGTGCCAAGGGGCGAGAACAAGAAGGCGGACGCTCTTAGCAAGATCGCATCCACAAGCTTCGCTCACTTGTCTAAACAAGTCTTGGTGGAAATACTCAAGGAGAAATCTATAACGGAGGGGGAGGTTGCTGCTATAGTTGAGGAGGATGGACCTACATGGATGACCCCGATTATCAACTATTTGACTAGTGAAACCCTTCCAGACGAGGAAAAGGCAGCACGGCGCATCAGAAGGAAGTCGCAGCATTTCGAACTTCGAGAGGGCATCCTTTACAAGCGCTCTTTCTTGCAGCCATGGCTGCGGTGTGTGGGACCACGACAAGCCGCATACGTAACCAGTGACATACATGAAGGATTGTACGGCATGCATGCAGGTCCACGGTGCTAGAGCCCTACGGACAGGATACTATTGGCCTACCATGCACAGAGACGCGCGCGACATGATTCGCAAGTGTAGTGATTGCCAAGTGCATAGGCCAGTGCCGCGACACCCGCAACAGGAGCTTACACCTATCACGTCCCCATGGCCATTCTACAAGTGGGGAATCGATATTGCAGGACCATTTCCTGTAGCTACGGGGGGAGTTAAATTCTTGATTGTTGCGATGGACTACTTCACACGATGGGTAGAGGCCAAGGCAGTCAAGTCTATCTCAGGCAAACAAGTTAAGAAGTTTGTTTGGGAACATATTGTGTGCCGTTTTGGTCTACCGGGAGAAATCATCTCGGACAACGGCAAGCAGTTCACTGACAACCCATTCAAAGATTGGTGTGCATCATTGAACATCAAGCGGCGCTTCGCATCTGTTAAGCATCCGCAGACAAATGGCCTTGTCGAACGGGCAAATAGAAGCTTGGGGAATGGCATCAAGGCGCGTCTGGATGAACGAAGTGGCAAATGGGTTGATGAGTTATCACATGTGCTGTGGGCGCATAGAACTATGATCAAAACAGCCAACGGAGATACTCCATTTGCATTGGCTTACGGCACTGAAGCTGTTATACCAGCAGAAATAGGAATGCCTACCATCCGCACGGCGGAGGTTAATGTCGTCACGAACGATGAACAACTACGAATCAACCTGGATCTGTTGGAAGAAAAAAGGGAAATAGCAGCCATCAATGAGGCTAAGTCCAAGGCTAAGATGAAGGCTTATTATGACGCCAAGGTCAAGGGTGTTTCTTTTCGACCGGGAGACTACGTCTATCGTGCTAACGAAGCAAGTCGAGCGGAGAATACAGGAAAGCTGGGCCCAAAGTGGGAAGGACCGTATGAAGTCACTGAAGCCTTGGGACGAGGCGCGTACAAGTTACGTGACATGGATGGCCGCGACCTAGAGCGCACATAGAATATTTCCAATCTCAAAAGGTGCTATCTCTGAAAGCTACGGCTTCCGCATGGGTACTTCGCTATATGCGGTCTCAATAAAGAACCATGCGGTCTATCTGTTTTGTTTTTCTTATGTTTGTTTAGTTTCCTTTCTTGTTTTTTAGGACTTGTCATTATTGTTCAAACAAAAGTGTAAACGTTCTAATAAAATGCCGTGGTGCCTAGCTAGCCCCACGGCTTGTTTTGTGCAAATCATTTTTTATATTTTTTGTTAGTCGTATGAATTTTACTTATATTATAATATGCCATGTTTCATTCATATGCATTCTTTCAATTACTGTACATGTACTATACACCTCCAGGCGAGGTAAGAGGATTAAGTGAACCTACTAATTCAACTTGCCGCGTAAGAGGGATGCAACCCCAGCCGCACGGATCATGTATCCTTACTAGACACCTTACTCACAAGACGTTGGGGTAAGTTTCATATGTTGTAGTCACACAGTGATCCGTATAGTAAAGACGCACGTCGCATGTCTAGTAAATTATAGACTTGTATGTATTTTCTCTCTTTGTGTGTAAGACGTGATATATCATGCAGTATTGAGGTACAATATTTAACACAGTCAAATTACACAAGTTTCCAAATAGATCACAAAATGGCCGTGGCCCATCACGGAATTACATGCAAAATGCAAATGTCGTTAGCCGTGTACATGGACGGACGAATAGAAACAACAAATATTCAGCGGTTACAAACCAAAGTGTCTGAAAGGGATCATAAAGTAGGAGCATTCTACATAGGGGGGAAAAACATACCCATTTCCACTTGTTCTTCGACCAGACACGACAACCACTCATCACTTTCTTTCCGCTTCTGGGCTTGAGCCTCACTCCTCTCCAGCACTACACTTAAGGGTTCTTCTTCAAGCACGATCCTGGTTACGTCCTCGTATATGGGGAGCGTCAGGTGGCTGGGCGATGGAGTGAAGGAAGCACGGGAGTGACCCTCACCTTGGGAGAACGCACTAAGACTTAGCCTTTCCATAATTTCCATATTTGATGCATCTTTGGTGGCCTCCAGCTCATCCAAGAATGGATAGTGCAGATCTCGCATCACGGCCATAGAAGCAGTCATCTTGGTAGCGGCTTCAGGATTAAAGAAGGCATGAGTGGTAACGTTTTTCCCTTTCTTGATCAGCTCAACGACCTCAACCATTCCCTCATGACGTCCATGGTCAATGCCATCGGACACAAGGCTTACAAATTGTTGCACAAATTCAGGGGCCTCCAGTACTTTCATGACGGCCAAGCGTGCTCCATGCCCTACCATCCACCTACGGCCGGCAATAGCCGCTAGCAGTTGGGGGTATAGCACGTCGTCACACTCAGCGGTGAGGGTGTTGATCATCAAATCTTTTTGGGCAAACGCCTCTTTCAGCTCTTGGGTGACAGCCCTCTCATCAGCAAGCTCTCCTTGTACCTTCTCCATACTTTGGACGGCCAGGTGCGCGTCTTCTAGTTTCTTGTTAAGCACGTGTACCTGGCTGACGTACGACTGGGCAGATGCTTCCGCCGTGGCTACCTATAAGAGATAAAACGTTAGAAAATATTTCTTTTAGATAATGGGTGCTCCGGCACGGATATGTACCTTGGTGGTCGCATCATCTAGCTGTGACTCAAGGTTGGCCACTTGTTGGTCGTATTCATTCGCGCGGGCCGATTGCTTTTTTATGGTCGCCTCGGCGCTAGCCAGTTGGGATTGAAGGTCTGCAATTTGAGCTTCATTATCCATGATCATCTTCTCCCTCCGTCCTACCTTCCTCTTGAGAGATTCAACATGCCTAAGTGCGGCTTCAAACCTTACCCTCATCGAGGTGCCCATCGCCATTTGGTGTACCAAAGCACCATTGTACTCATCCACCAAGTCCGCATGGTTGAGCACGTTCACCTCTCGCACCAAGCCTGGCGGTATGCAGTTGTTGAGGTACTCTCGGCACTCATCGGCGTCCCTCATTCGTGATGCAGTCGTAATATTCCATATCGGGTTGAAAGATTGACGGGGCCGGACGTTGGGAGGTCTTGGGAAGCCGTGGGTGAACCTTCTTCAAAAACAGGGCCGGACTTCTGGGCGGCTGTGTGAAGCACGGGGTTTATTTCCCCTTCTTTTCCTTTTCCCTTATCCATTTGAGTATCAATAGGAGGCGCGACACCAGTTTGTTCATCCCTATGAAAACAATCATGTGGATACATATTAAGTGTTACTTCAAAAAGGAGTTGTCATTCTTACGTGTTAGGATGGAGCCTTACATGTCATTTCTCGCTAATTCTGATGCGGTGGGGGCAATCTGAGTGACGGGATCGACATGTGCGGCCCGGATAGTCTCGGAACCCTGGGTAGTACTACCAACAGTTTGGTACAAGGGGTGGTCTTCTCGAAGTTTCTTGGCAGGGGCGTTGTGTTCGCCAATCTCAACTAAAGCAGTTCGCCTTGCTCGTTTGTTTCTTTTACGGGTACGCCTGGCGACGGGCTGAACTGTTGCTTCGTCAGTCTCCTCCTCGACTTCTTCTTCCACTTCTTCTTCCTCTTCCAGATTGACTTGTTGTACTTCTTCATCATCATCGCCCATCATTCGGCGAAGGCTGGAGGTGGTTAGGTCAATATTATCCGCCTGCTGTTCCCTATGTGGTGAGGAGGGCCCGACTCCTCCTTCATTCATCTGGTTATCACCACCACCATTGTCTCCATGCTCTTCCTCGTCCGAGTGGGGATCTGGCACGGCTTCGAGAGTAACCGTCACGTTTCGAGTATGCTCAAGAAGGGGTCGTTCATTCTCACGGAGAGGTCAGTAACCCTCCTGTACAAGCTTCGGGTCGCCCTGGCGCAGGAGTCCAAAGAAGTTCATTTCTGACCAATACGAAACAAAATGTGTTAGCCATTTATCAAATAATTGAATACATTTTTGCGTACGGATGATAGCCTACCTTCACCCTGCCTTCTCCAAAACACAGGATACCTATTGGACGGACCAAAGTAATTGCGGCTAATCCCTAGCAAACATAGGAATGACTAGGGAAGACTTCTATGGAACCCGGTCCTATTCAGATCTAATTCTTGGGAATGTCGGGGGTTGTATGTACTTGTGTGCGGCTTGGGGTCGTGGGGTATCCTAGTTCTAAAGGTGTAATCGGCCGGCCATACTACTGCGTCAATGAAAAAGTAGTGGTCATACCAGTTTTTCAATGAATCCATTGGCTTATTGTGCGATTGGGGACTGTTAGGGGATCGTTTCTTAAAAAATACCCAAACGTTTACTATGTTGGGAACGTAAAAGAGCCGGAATAATTCTACGGTTGGGGGGATTCTCCTAGCACGGCAGAGGATCTCGAATTGACTAATCTTACAGGCACCTATACAATGGAGCTGACTAATATGTACATCATAGTATCCTAACAGATCTACAAGGAAATGGGTGAAGGGAATGCGGTAATTAGCCGCATCAAAGAGGCGAGTGTACAGGCCAATCTTACCCGCTGGAGCCTCAGTTATGAGGTCTCCGGCGCCAGGAAGTGAGGGGTGTAGGTTGGTAGGGATGAAATAGTTTGTACAAAAGTGGTTTAATTGGTGTTGGGTCATAACATTCAGCACGGATCCAACGGTAGGGTTGTTTCTGTGATCCATTACTAAATAAAAGTGTAAGGACGTGGTGTTCTAACCTGCGTTTGGAAGGGATCCGTGCGTAATTGGTTCAAGCTCAGAGGAAAGCTTTAATGGCATAAATGAAGGTTATAACTGTGTGTTTCACACAGCCGTAGGGGTGGCTTATTTATAGGGTTGCCTCGTGGGTCACGACCTGTTGGATGTGTGACACGTGTCTGCCAATATTCTTGATCGTGTGGTTAGGGGGCAAGTGGCAAGTGAAACGTCAGGCGGGACCCACGGGTCACTTCTGACTCAAACGTTTGCACTGCTCAAGGTTCTGACTGTCTGCACTTTTGTCAGTCAACATGTCAGATGAACAGTTATTAATGTCGGGATATGCGGCTCTTACGTAAGACTTGACATTTATTGCTATATTTAATTTGTCTCGGTCGCTATATGCGGCTGAGATACTGATGAAATAACTTCCTAAGCCAGGTTGCCACGTGCGGCCAATACAAATTCTTGAACAACTTATCATTCCCTGTTGTTTCCTTGGTACGTCCGGGGAGCATCTTGGTAGTCTAGAGGTTACGCCTATGGTTGTAACAACTAGACTGGGGGGACATGATGACGTATAGTCCCCAACCGGGTCATGAACCCGGCCCATGGGTACTACCCGTGTCCGGCCCATCACAGATGGGTGGAATAATGTCATTCAGGCTTATGGGCTTGGATGAACAGTGACCGCACACATGAGTGCGGCCCACGGCTCGGTACGGCCGACATAGGGTTAGACAGAATAATATTCTGTCTAGGAATATCTTTATCCCAATGGAGGAGGATGTTCACTACCAAAACTAGAAGATAACAATCATTCTAATTTTGATAGTTATCTCTTCCTTGGGGCCGAAGCATCAGTCAAAGCCCATTAGGGTTTCACTGTCTATAAAAGGAACCCTCAAAGGTTCCACAAAGGTTTTTACGACTTATACTCTCAACTCACATAAACCCTAAATCGATTACTTACTCTCACGCCGGAGTCTAATCGTGGGAAACCTTCCCACGGTAAGCCTAACGCGTGCTGTTTAGTGTGCAGGATCCCAACCAAATGATTCACTTGGTGCAGGAGACGGAGCCCAGCCAACCCGAATTAAGCCTAATTCAGGTCTAGCAAGGATCAACCAACTTTTGCATCAACAGATGAAGGCTTATCTGGGGACTTGTCTGTTAGCTATTTCATCAACCCTCATTCTGCTTAATCCTGTAGCCCAGCCAACCCGAATTAAGCCTAATTTGGGTCTAGCAAGGATCAACCAACTTGTCATTCTAGCAGGAGTGTCGGGTGAGCCACCTACTTCCACCCTGGACAATCCGGACCCAGGTAGTGCGCCCAACCCTCCTAACAAGGAGCCGCGCAGACCATCGGTAGAGGAAGAGGTAGAGGTCCTGCCACTCAGCGAGGAGGATCTTACTCGAGTTCTCACACAGAACTTCGATAGGATCGTCCCAGGGATCGCGTCGAGATTGAATCTGGGGAGGAACCTCCAATCCAGACTCAATTTGGTGACACCAGACCAATCACCTCTTCCCAAAATCAGAGGAAAAGGAGAGCTCGGCCTCAGGAGCAGAGCATTTTTGAGGAAACCCCTCAACCCAGGAATGTGTTTGAGCGCATAGGAGATCGCCTCATACAGGAACTAACGCAGTCTCGGGAAGGAGGAGATAAGTCGGATGGCTCACCCGAGCGGCCAGATCGAGACTTTGCCAGAACCGCTCGTCGCCCAAGCGTGTGGGACAGGATGAACACTGGGAGGAAGGCTTCCGGTTCGTCCCAAAAAAGTGGTCCCTACCCAAAGGATGGGGCACCACCACCGTCTCCAGACCCGTCAGGGGAGGACTCAGATGACCATCCGTCTAAGCGTCGCCGACCTAGGCGCACCCCTCCACCACCACGAAACAATGATGAGTATTATGGTGGTCTTTATTATCGAGATGCAGAAGCGGAGGATCTTTTGCGTCCATGGTGTGAACCATGGGATGACCCTAGGCTCACCCGGCCATGGGCGGATCCTAGGGAAGACCCGTTCACCCTCCGCATACGAAACTATTCTGAGGACACCAAACGTCGCATGCCGGCGTGTATCAAGACTTACGATGGATCTGGTGATCCGGTTGATCACCTTAAAATATTTGATACGCATGCTAAAATTGAGTGATGGCCCATGCCTATATGGTGCCAAATGTTCAATTCGACTTTGATCGAAAGTGCCCGTGACTGGTTTGAGGCGCTCCCTCCACGGAGCATTGATAGTTTCACGGAACTACGCACTGCGTTCGAGAACAATTATACCCAGAGGAAGAAGTATAATAGGGATCCGGTCTCATTGGCAACTGTCAAACAACGGCCGGGGGAGTCCACAGAAGCCTTCACTGAACGCTTCAATGATGAGTGCACGCGCACAAGAACAATGCCGGAGCTCCTGAAAATCTCTGTCTACATGCACGCCATAACAGACAGGGAATTGATCAGGCGCCTCAATGACAAGCGTCCAGAGAGATATGATGACCTCATGGAAAGGGTCAGAAATTTCATAGAAGGAGAAACGGCGGTTGCCGCGGCTTACCCATCCAGAGGAAATGGGTACCGGTCAGACGACCCGTCTCGGAGACAGTCGGGCGGCCAAGGCAATCAGAACAGTAGCAAGGGCTCGGACTATAAGAGCCAGAACAAAGGAGGACGGCCGGATGATAAGTTTACCCCCCTTAAGATGTCCTACCGGGAGATCTTGTTGACGGAAGGGGCAAACTTTCCAAGGCCTCCCCAAATGACAACTCCGCCGGAATGTCGGCAAGGAAATCGCTTCTGCGAGTTCCATAATGACAAAGGCCACTGTACGGAGGAGTGCATCCAGCTCAAGAAGCATATTGAGTCGCTGATCAAATCAGGTAAACTCAAGCACCTAGTTAAGGATTGGAAGGATGGAAAAGACAACAACAAGAAGTATGATAAGAAGGATCTCCAAAAGGACAAACCTTCGACTATCTACATGATCCAATCCAGACAGCGCCGTACGAGGCAGAAAGTTGGCCAAAAATTTTCACGCGGCAGTGAAATCTCATTCCCTCCCATCACAGCAAGCGATGTGATTGATGCGCCTCTCACTATTGAGATAAGCATTGGAACACACAATGTTCGTCGCATGTATGTGGATGGAGGATCGTCAGCAGAGGTACTGTATGAACACTGTTTCATGCAGTTATGCCCAGAAATAAGAAGCCAATTGGTACCCGGCCACGTCGCCGCTTACTGGCTTTAGTGGAGACACTATCTGGCCGATAGGGCAACTACGTTTGCTTATAACCATTGGAAATGAGGAACATTCAACTACTGCGTGGATGAACTTCATGGTGATACGCTCACACTCTCCATACAATGGGATCATAGGCAGACCAGGCATTTTGGCCATACGGGCGGTACCCTCCACGGCGCACGAAATGATCAAATTCCCCGTTGAGGGGGGAATTGTTACCATTTACAACACAATCGTACCGGCATCCGAGTGTCACACCGTGACAACACCGGCTCCACCTGTTCCACCCAAGGATGGATCACCACCTCCCAATTGGAAGGTAGCCATTCACCCTGACTATCCGGAACAGGAGGTATCCATAGGAGGGGCGCTCTCGGATACCGGCAAAAGGGCCATGTGCTCTCTTTTAAGTGCAAACCTAGATATATTCGCATGGGAGCCAAAGCATATGACAGGCGTGCCACGTGCGATAGCAGAGCATAAGCTCCAGATCCGCCAAGGGTACCAACCCATCAAGCAAAAGAAGCGCGGCCAGGCACCTGAGCGCAGCCAAGTGATATTGGAGGAAGTACAGAAGCTAGTGGATCCAGGCATCATGCGCGAGGTATACTACCACGAGTGGTTATCCAATCCGGTCATGGTCAAGAAACATGACGGAAGTTGGCGCATGTGTGTGGATTTTACGGATCTAAACAAGGCCTGCCCACAGGACTATTACCCGTTACCGGAAATCGACTGGAAGGTGGAGTCCCTATGTGGGTATCCTTTTAAATGCTTCTTGGACGCATATATAGGGTATCACCAAATCTAGATGGCGGAGGAGGATGCAGAAAAAACGGCGTTCCATATGAGCCAGGGCGTGTATTGCTATACGAAAATGCCGTTTGGGCTGAAGAACGCCGGTGCTACATATCAGCGGTTGGTGGACAAAGCTTTTGAATCACAGATAGGCCGCAACTTGGAAGTCTATGTTGATGACTTGGTGATAAAAAGTCACACGGAGGAGGCACTTCTCCGGGATGTCCAAGAGACATTCGACACGCTGAGAAGGATTAACATGAAGTTAAATCCAAAGAAATGTACGTTCGGGGCAACGGAGGGAATGTTCCTTGGATATTTGATTGATCCAAACGGCATCAAACCTTGCCCAGAGAAGACGGACGCAGTGATACAACTGCCGTCCCCTCAAACACGGAAAGAGGTGCAATCCTTAAATGGGAAGCTAGCCGGGCTGAATAAGTTCCTATCTAAATCCGCAGAGAAGTCATTACCCCTATTTAAGATCAGGAAATCTGCCAAGATCTGGCCTTTAACAGCCGTCCTTGGCCTGTAAGATATATTGTGGTCCCTCAATAGGATGCTCCATTTTTGTAGCCTCCCTGCTACGTCCGGTCTAGAAATAACCTGCTTAATTGGCTGATCCGTAATGACCACAATCTCCCTTTCTAATGCACTTCTTGAGTGTCTTAAATAGGGGTAATGACTTCTCTACGGATTTAGATAGGAACCTATTCAGCCCGGCTAGCTTCCCATTTAAGGATTGCACCTCCTTCCGTGTCTGAGGGGACGGCAGTTGTATCACTGCGTCCGTCTTCTCTGGGCAAGGTTTGATGCCGTTTGGATCAATCAAATATCCAAGGAACATTCCCTCCGTTGCCCCGAACGTACATTTCTTTGGATTTAACTTCATGTTAATCCTTCTCAGCGTGTCGAAAGTCTCTTGGACATCCCGGAGAAGTGCCTCCTCCGTGTGACTTTTTATCACCAAGTCATCAACATAGACTTCCAAGTTGCGGCCTATCTGTGATTCAAAAGCTTTGTCCACCAACCGCTGATATGTAGCACCGGCGTTCTTCAGCCCAAACGGCATTTTCGTATAGCAATACACGCCCTGGCTCGTATGGAACGCCGTTTTTTCTGCATCCTCCTCCGCCATCTGGATTTCTTGATACCATTTATATGCGTCCAAGAAGCATTTAAAAGGATACCCACATAGGGACTCCACCTTCCAGTCGATTTCCGGTAACGGGTAACAGTCTTGTGGGCAGGCCTTTTTTAGATCCGTAAAATCCACACACATGTGCCAACTTCCGTCATGTTTCTTGACCATGACCGGATTGGATAACCACTCGTGGTAGTATACCTCGCGCATGATGCCTGCATCCACTAGCTTCCGTACTTCCTCCAATATCACTTGGCTGCGTTCAGGTGCCTGGCCGCGCTTCTTTTGCTTGATGGGTTGGTACCCTTGGCGGATCTGGAGCTTATGCTCTGCTATCGCACGTGGCACGCCTGTCATATGCGTTGGCTCCCATGCGAATATATCTAGGTTTGCACTTAAAAGAGAGCACATGGCCCTTTTGCCGCTATCCGAGAGCGCCCCTCCTATGGATACCTCCTGTTCCGGATAGTCAGGGTGAATGGCTACCTTCTAATTGGGAGGTGGTGATCCATCCTTAGGTGGAACAGGTGGAGCCGGTTTTATCACGGTGTGACACTCGGATGCCGGTACGATGGTGTTGTAAATGGTAACAATTCCCCCCTCAACGGGGAATTTGATCATTCCGTGCGCCGTGGAGGGTACCGCCCGTATGGCCAAAATGCCTGGTCTGCCTATGATCCCATTTTATGGAGAGTGTGAGCGTATCACCATGAAGTTCATCCACGCAGTAGTGGAATGTTCCTCATTTCCAATGGTTACAAGCAAACGTAGTTGCCCTATCGGCCAGATAGTGTCTCCACTAAAGCCAGTAAGCGGCGACGTGGCCGGTACCAATTGGCTTCTTATTTCTGGGCATAACTGCACGAAACAGTGTTCATACAGTACCTCTGCTGACGATCCTCCATCCACATACATGCGACGAACATTGTGTGTTCCAATGCTTATCTCAATAGTGAGAGGCGCATCAATCACATCGCTTGCTGTGATGGGAGGGAATGAGATTTCCCTGCCGCGTGAAAATTTTTGGCCAACTTTCTGCCTCGTGCGGCGCTGTCTGGATTGGATCATGTAGATAGTCGAAGGTTTGTCCTTTTGGAGATCCTTCTTATCATACTTCTTGTTGTTGTCTTTTCCATCCTTCCAATCCTTAACTAGGTGCTTGAGTTTACCTGATTTGATCAGCGACTCAATATGCTTCTTTAGCTGGATGCACTCCTCCGTACCGTGGCCTTTGTCATTATGGAACTCACAGAAGCGATTTCCTTGCCGACGTTCCGGCGGAGTTGAAATTGGGGGAGGCCTTGGAAAGTTTGCCCCTTCCGTCAGCAAGATCTCCCGGTAGGACATCTTAAGGGGGGTAAACTTATCATCCGGCCTTCCTCCTTTGTTCTGGCTCTTATAGTCTGAGCCCTTGCTACTATTCTGATTGCCTTGGCCGCCCGACTGTATCCGAGACTGGTCGTTTGACCGGTACCCATTTCCTCTGGATGGGTAAGCCGCGGCAACCGCCGTTTCTCCTTCTATGAAATTTCTGACCCTTTCCATGAGGTCATCATATCTCTCTGGACGCTTGTCATTGAGGCGCATGATCAATTCCCTGTCTGTTATGGCGTGCATGTAGTCAGAGATTTTCAGGAGCTCCGGCATTGTTCTTGTGCGCGTGCACTCATCATTGAAGCGTTCAGTGAAGGCTTCTGTGGACTCCCCCGGCCGTTGTTTGACAGTTGCCAATGAGACCGGATCCCTATTATACTTCTTCCTCTGGGTATAATTGTTCTCGAACGCAGTGCGTAGTTCCGTGAAACTATCAATGCTCCGTGGAGGTAGTGCCTCAAACCAGTCACGGGCATTTCCGATCAAAGTCGAATTGAACATTTGGCACCATATAGGCATGGGCCATCGCTTAATTTTAGCCTGCGTATCAAATTTTTAAGGTGATCAACCGGATCACCAGATCCATCGTAAGTCTTGATACACGCCGGCATGCGACGTTTGGTGTCCTCAGAATAGTTCCGTATGCGGAGGGTGAACGGGTCTTCCCTGGGATCCGCCCATGGCCGGGTGAGCCTAGGGTCATCCCATGGTTCACACCATGGACGCGAAAGATCCTCCGCTTCTGCATCTCGATAATAAGGACCACCATAATACTCATCATTGTTTTGTGGTGGTGGAGGGGTGCGCCTAGGTCGGCAACGCTTAGGCGGATGGTCATCTGAGTCCTCCCCTGACGGGTCTGGAGACGGTGGTGGTGCCCCATCCTTTGGGTAGGGACCACTTTTTTGGGACGAACCGGAAGCCTTCCTCCCAGTGTTCATCCTGTCCCACACGCTTGGGCGACGAGCGGTTCTGGCCAAGTCTCGATCTGGCCGCTCGGGTGAGCCATCCGACTTATCTCCTCCTTCCCGAGACTGCGTTAGTTCCTGTATGAGGCGATCTCCTATGCGCTCAAACACATTCCTGGGTTGAGGGGTTTCCTCAAAAATGCTCTGCTCCTGAGGCCGAGCTCTCCTTTTCCTCTGATTTTGGGAAAAGGTGATTGGTCTGGTGTCACCAAAATTGAGTCTGGATTGGAGGTTCCTCCCCAGATTCAATCTCGACGCGATCCCTGGGACGATCCTATCGAAGTTCTGCGTGAGAACTCGATTAAGATCCTCCTCGCTGAGTGGCAAGACCTCTACCTCTTCCTCTACCGATGGTCTGCGCGGCTCCTTGTTAGGAGGGTTGGGCGCACTCCCTGGGTCCGGATTGTCCAGGGTGGAAGTAGGTGGGGGTGTCATGGAGATCGTGCTCGTCACCCCCAAGGGCTGGAAACCGCCACGGTTACCAGGTCCGCCTGCAAGGCGGCTAGGTGATTGATTGGGGATGAGTATCCCTTCCCCTTGGGACTTCCGATTTCCAGGATTCGTATTCCTGGGATTGGCTGGCTGATGCCCCTTCGTCATTGGAGATTCAGAATGAGGTTTTGTTCTAGCTTAGTGTAATGGGTCCCACGGATGGCGCCAACTTGTTGATGCAAAAGTTGGTTGATCCTTGCTAGACCCGAATTAGGCTTAATTCGGGTTGGCTGGGCTCTGGCTGCTGCACCAAGTGAATCGTTTGGTTGGGATCCTGCACACTAAACAGCACGCGTTAGGCTTACCGTGGGAAGGTTTCCCACGATTAGACTCCGGCGTGAATATTATTCTGTCTAACCCTATGTCAGCCGTACCGGGCCATGGGTTGCACTCATGTGTGCGGTCACTGTTCATCCAAGCCCATAAGCCTGAGTGACATTATTCCACCCATCTGTGATGGGCCGGACACGGGTAGTACCCATGGGCCGGGTTCATGACCCGGCTGGGGACTATACGTCATCATGTCCCGCCAGTCTAGTTGTTACAACCATAGGCGTAACCTCTAGACTACCAACATGCTCCCCGGACGTACCAAGGAAACAACAGGGAATGATAAGTTGTTCAAGAATTTGTATTAGCCGCACGTGGCAACCTGGCTTAGGAAGTTATTTCATCAGTATCTCATCCGCATATAGCGACCGAGACAAATTAAATATAGCAATAAATGTCAAGTCTTACGTAAGAGCCGCATATCCCGACATTGATAACTGTTCATCTGACATGTTGACTGACAAAAGTGCAGACAGTCAGAACCTTGAGAAGTGCAAACGTTTGAGTCAGAAGTGACCCGTGGGTCCCGCCTGACGTTTCACTTGCCACTTGCCCCCTAACCACACGATCAAGAATAGTGGTAGACACGTGTCACACATCCAACAGGTCGTGACCCACGAGGCAACCCTATAAATAAGCCACCCCTACGGCTGTGTGAAACACACAGTTATAACCTTCATTTCTGCCATTAAAGCTTTCCTCTGAGCTTGAACCAATTACGCACGGATCCCTTCCAAACGTAGGTTAGAACACCACGTCCTTACACTTTTATTTAGTAATGGCTCACAGAAACAACCCTACCATTGAATCCGTGCTGAATGTTATGACCCAAGACCAATTAAACCACTTTTGTACAAACTATTTCATCCCTACCAACCTACACCCCTCACTTCCTGGCGCCGGAGACCTCATAACTAAGGCTCCAGCGGGTAAGATTGGCCTGTACACTCGCCTCTTTGATGCGGCTAATTACCGCATTCCCTTCACCCATTTCCTTGTAGATCTGTTAGGATACGATGATGTACATATTAGTCAGCTCCATTGTATAGGTGCCTGTAAGATTAGTCAATTCGAGATCCTCTGCCGTGCTAGGAGAATCCCCCAACCGTAGAATTATTCCAGCTCTTTTACGTTCCCAACATAGTAAACGGTTGGGTATCTTTTAAGAAACGATCCCCTAACAGTCCCCAATCGCACAATAAGCCAATGGATTCATTGAAAAACTGGTATGACCACTACTTTTTCATTGACGCAGTAGTATGGCCGGCCGATTACACCTTTAGAACTAGGATACCCCACGACCCCAAGCCGCACACAAGTACATACAAACCCCGACATTCCCAAGAATTAGATCTGAATAGGACCGGGTTCCATAGAAGTCTTCCCGAGTCATTCCTATGTTTGCTAGGGATTAGCCGCAATTACTTTGGTCAGAAATGAACTTCTTTGGACTCCTGCGCCAGGGCGACCCGAAGCTTGTACCGGAGGGTTACCGTCCACTCCGTGAGAATGAACGACCCCTTCTTGAGCATACCCGAAATGTGACGGTTGCTCTCGAAGCCGTACCAGATCCCCACTCGGACGAGGAAGAGCATGGAGACAATGGCGGTGGTGATAACCAGATGAATGAAGGAGGAGCCGGGCCCTCCTCAACACATAGGGAACAGCAGGGGGATAATATTGACCTAACCACCTCCAGCCTTCGCCGAATGATGGGAGATGATGATGAATAAGTACAACAAGTCAATCTGGAAGAGGAAGAAGAAGTGGAAGAAGAAGTCGAGGAGGAGACTGACGAAGCAACAGTTCAGCCCGTCGCCAGGCGTACCCGTAAAAGAAACAAACGAGCAAGGCGAACTGCTTCAGTTGAGATTGGCGAACACAACGCCCCTGCCAAGAAACTTCGAGAAGACCACCCCTTGTACCAAACTGTTGGTAGTACTACCCAGGGTTCTGAGACTATCCGGGCCGCACATGTCGATCCCGTCACTCAGATTACCCCCACCGCGTCAGAATTAGCGAGAAATGACATGTAAGGCTCCATCCTAACACGTAAGAATGACAACTCCTTTTTGAAGTAACACTTAATATGTATCCACATGATTGTTTTCACAGGGATGAACAAAATGGTGCCGCGCCTCCTATTGATACTCAAATGGATAAGGGAAAAGGAAAAGAAGGGGAAATAAACCCCATGCTTCACACAGCCGCCCAGAAGTCTGGCCCTGTTTTTGAAGAAGGTTCACCCACGGCTTCCCAAGACCTCCCAACGTCCGGCCCCCCTCAATCGTTCAACCCGATATGGAATATTACGACTGCATCACGAATGAGGGACGCTGATGAGTGTCGAGAGTACCTCAACAACTGCATACCGCCAGGCTTGGTGTGAGAGGTGAACGCGCTCAACCATGCGGACTTGGTGGATGAGTACAATGGTGCTTTGGTACACCAAATGACGATGGGCACCTCGATGAGGGTAAGGTTTGAAGCCGCACTTGGGCATGTTGAATCTCTCAAGAGGAAGGTAGGACGGACGGAGAAGATGATCGTGGATAATGAAGCTCAAATTGCAGACCTTCAATCCCAACTGGCTAGCGCTGAGGCGACCATAAAAAAGCAATCGGCCCGCGCGAATGAATACGACCAACAAGTGGCCAACCTTGAGTCACAACTAGATGATGCGACCACCAAGGTACATATCCGTGCCGCAGCACCCATTTTCTAAAAGAAATATTTTCTAACGTTTTATCTCTTATAGGTAGCCACGGCGGAAGCATCTGCCCAGTCGTACGCCAACCAGGTACACGTACTTAACAAGAAACTGGAAGACGCGCACCTGGACGTCCAAAGTATGGAGAAGGTACAAGGAGAGCTTGCTGATGAAAGGGCTGTCACCCAAGAGCTAAAAGAGGTGTTTGCCCAAAAAGATTTGATGATTAACACCCTCACCGCTGAGCGTGACGACGTGCTATGCCCCTAACTGCTAGCGGCTATTGCCGGCCGTAGGTGGATGGTAGGGCATGGAGCACGCTTGGCCGTCATGAAAGTACTGGAGGCCCCTGAATTTGTGCAACAATTTGCAAGCCTTGTGTCTGATGGCATTGACCATGGACGTCATGAGGGAATGGTTGAGGCCGTTGAGCTGATCAAGAAAGGGAAAAACGTTACCCCTCATGCCTTCTTTAATCCTGAAGCCGCTACCAAGATGACTGCTTCTATGGCCGCGATGCGAGATCTGCACTATCGATTCTTGGATGAGCTGGAGGCAACCAAAGATGCATCAAATATGGAAATTATGGAAAGGCTAAGTCTTAGTGCGTTTTCCCAAGGTGAGGGTCACTCCCGTGCTTCCTTCACTCCATCGCCCAGCCACCTGACGCTCCCCATATACGAGGACGTAACCAGGATCGTGCTTGAAGAAGAACCCTTAAGTGTAGTGCTGGAGAGGAGTGCGGCTCAAGCCCAGAAGCGGAAAGAAAGTGATGAGTGGTTGTCGTGTCTGGTCGAAGAACAAGTGGAAATGGGTAAGTTTTCCCCCCCCTATGTAGAATGCTCCTACTTTATGATCCCTTTCAGACACTTTGGTTTGTAACCGCTGAATATTTGCTGTTTCTATTCGTCCGTGCATGTACACGGCTAACAACATTTGCATTTTGCATGTAAGTCCGTGATGGGCCACGGCCATTTTGTGATCTATTTGGAAACTTGTGTAATTTGACTGTGTTAAATATTGTACCTCAATACTGCATGATATATCACGTCTTACACACAAAGAGAGAAAATACATACAAGTCTATAATTTACTAGACATGCGACGTGCGTCTTTACTATGCGGATCACTGTGTGACTACGACATATGAAACTTACCCCAACGTCTTGTGAGTAAGGTGTCTAGTAAGGATACATGATGCGTGCGGCTGGGGTTGCATCCCTCTTACGCGGCAAGTTGAATTAGTAGGTTCACTTAACCCTCTTACCTCGCCTGGAGGCGTATAGTACATGTACAGTAATTGAAAGAATGCATATGAATGAAACATGGCATATTATAATATAAGTAAAATTCATACGACTAACAAAAAATATAAAAATGATTTGCACGAAACAAGTCGTGGGGCTAGCTAGGCACCACGGCATTTTATTAGAACGTTTACACTTTTGTTTGAATAATAATGACAAGTCCTAAAAAACAAGAAAGGAAACTAAACAAACATAAGAAAAACAAAACAGATAGACCGCATGGTTCTTTATTGAGACCACATATAGCGAAGTACCCATGCGGAAGCCGTAGCTTTCAGAGATAGCACCTTTTGAGATTGGAAATATTCCATGTGCGCTCTAGGTCGCGGCCATCCATGTCACGTAACTTGTACGCGCCTCGTCCCAAGGCTTCAGTGACTTCATACGGTCCTTCCCACTTAGGGCCCAGCTTTCTTGTATTCTCCGCTCGACTTGCTTAGTTAGCACGATAGACGTAGTCTCCCGGTCGAAAAGAAACACCCTTGACCTTGGCGTCATAATAAGCCTTCATCTTAGCCTTGGACTTAGCGTCATTGATGGCTGCTATTTCCCTTTTTTCTTCCAACAGATCCAGGTTGATTCGCAGTTGTTCATCGTTCGTGACGACATTAACCTCCGCCGTGCGGATGGTAGGCATTCCTATTTCTGCTGGTATAACAGCTTCAGTGCCGTAAGCCAATGCAAATGGAGTATCTCCGTTGGCTGTTTTGATCATAGTTCTATGCGCCCACAGCACATGTGATAACTCATCAACCCATTTGCCACTTCGTTCATCCAGACGCGCCTTGATGCCATTCCCCAAGCTTCTATTTTCCCGTTCGACAAGGCCATTTGTCTGCGGATGCTTAACAGATGCGAAGCGCCGCTTGATGTTCAATGATGCACACCAATATTTGAATGGGTTGTCAGTGAACTTCTTGCCGTTGTCCGAGATGATTTCTCCCGGTAGACCAAAACGGCACACAATATGTTCCCAAACAAACTTCTTAACTTGTTTGCCTGTGATAGACTTGACTGCCTTGGCGTCTACCCATCGTGTGAAGTAGTCCATCGCAACAATGAAGAATTTAACTCCCCCCGCAGCTACAGGAAATGGTCCTGCAATGTCGATTCCCCACTTGTAGAATGGCCATGGGGACGTGATAGTTGTAAGCTCCTGTTGCGGGTGCCGCGGCACTGGCCTATGCACTTGGCAATCACTACACTTGCGAATCATGTCGCGCGCGTCTCTGTGCATGGTAGGCCAATAGTATCCTGTCCGTAGGGCTCTAGCCACCACAGACCGTGGACCTGCATGCATGCCGCACAATCCTTCATGTATGTCACTAATTACGTATGCGGCTTGTCGTGGTCCCACACACTAAACAAGATGCTCATGTCGAACAAACACGAGCCCATTAATGGTATCACTCTGGGGACCCAATCCGGCTAGCTTGTCTTGTCTGCCACGCAGTAGTGCATATGAGTGATGAACTAATACTTAATTCGGGTCTAGCAAGGAACAAACACGAGCCATTCGTCATTGAGGTTTTGTTCTCTGCGGATTTAGATAGGAACCTATTCAGCCCGGCTAGCTTCCCATTTAAGGATTGCACCTCCTTATAAGCCTTCATCTTATAAGTTCATGATAGTGGCAGACACGGGTTCATTACACTACCATCAAGTTGGCGCCATCAAGTTGAGTCTGGATTGGAGGTAACTATTCAGTGGGCTCGTGTTTGTTACAAGTTTAATGAATCCCGGATTGGAGGTTACACCTATGAGCATCTTGTTTATGTCCAAATCTTTAAAACATACGCGTAACCTCGTAAATGATCGAACAAATCTTCCATTTCGAGTTATGGATATCGTTTTCGATTGTCAATTTACTAAGTTCACATTAATTTATAAATATAAGGAATGATAACACCATAGATCTTCATGATGACAGGCTTGGTAGAATAAAATCTTTCTCCGACAACTCTCTCAGTTGCACGGTAATTCCTTAAATTCAGATGGTGCTGACGTACAATGCACAAGCCACAAGTGCAGCACCGGAAATATAACCAATACCAATTTCAATTTTCCTTAATGGCGAAAGTCTAGGTAATTCACCAACAAGTACCTCCTAAAGTTTCAGATAACATAAACATCTTTTAATAAATACATATTAGGTTCTTTCTAGATTACAATATCTATGACTAATTCACAACCATTCACTTTATAATTTCAAGTCTAAATGCAGGAAAAAATCATCCATCAAGAATTATTTAGATCACTTTTGATAATCAACATCTTATCATTTAGGGGAATTCTTTTCGAGTTCCCATCAATTAAGACAATGTCGTCATGTTATAATCAATCAATCCATTCTACTGGCACTGTCAACTTTCCAGTTTTATTGTCGTCGATAAGATGTGAACTTCTCAAAAGTCTAGTAATAACTCATAATCCTTCACAAATTCAGGGATATTAGGAGACACAACTACTATTAAAAGAGTAAGGTCAACGCATAATCTACGCGAGAGAATTTCAAATCAGATACAGACGAAAACATTTAACGAATATGAATATATCCCATGTTTTCATAATTTGAGTACGCATTCGAAAGCTCCTCGGATCGTTACCCAGATCATTCAAATGAAATCAAATCATAAGAAATGATAGGAACGTCGATACATCCAGTCGGGTATCAACACTCGGTAATCAGATACTTTTCCTAAGAATCTCACTACGGGAGAATTGGACAAGAAAGAATTGTCAATTGTCAAATAAGACAATTTCCACGGATGAGTAAATTCGACTCAGAAGAATAGATGCTACAGGCACATAGATAGGTGTCCCTAACACTATGTCCCTATTTTTCACTTCTTGTACATCTCATAAAATTTAATCTTTCACAATCTTCAAAGAAAATGTAGTGTTTATTCATTAGTTTTATGGTGACTACTAATCAGCCTTGCATGGTCCATTCCAAATTGTATGTAGGCGCGCAACTATATACAATTTCAAGATTAACGATTCAATACTCAGTTCGTCAAAATTTTATCATCATGTTTATAATAAAAACATTTTCATACTTAATTCTTAAATAAGAATCAAAAATAAATTTATAAAGATTTTCTTTGTTATGAAAACAATTAAGTTTTCCAAGGTGTTTTATAAACAACTTCATTTCGATAACAATCACTTATAAATCTCACTTTGAATAATCCTTATAGTGATGAAAATTAAATTTTCTCAAAGGATACCGTTTTAACTTTATAAAAACAATGTGTGATCTGCAAAAGAGTGATGAAGAGTTGTTCACCAAGAACTTAACTACAATATGATAGGAAATGAGCTTAGCCAAATAATCATGAGGTTCATGACCTTGATGGCACTCAAAAAGAATAATCCACAACGTAACTTAAATCGAGATGAGTACTTGTTCAATGGTTGCATCACTAATGCGAACATTAGGATGAAGCAATAAGAGACAGATAACATCGATACATGTAGGATTTAGCAATCAAAGGTAGTCTTTTCATTAATCACAAACAAGTCAAAGTTGTACCGTAACACATTACGTGTCACTATGTCATACAATTCTCAGAACTCATCCTACCAACTGATATCTCAGTTAAGTTAGGGATTATTTTTAAAAGATACCACAATGAATACTAATCTACAAGAGTCATTAGGTGTTCCACATGTCCCAGAAGATCCATCGGTCTCAATTCAGAAGAAAATTTCTTCAATTTATTTCTTGGAAACTGGGCATCCTCGTTAGTGGACAATGGCCTAGGACAACCTTTAACACAAACTAACAATCAATTAAAACCTTATAATTCAATCACAGAACTTAATGACTTCCTCTTATCAATCTCATATTCCACACGGGTTAAATTTTACTTTGTCCAAGTTTTAACCAATTTTATACTCAATTCGATATCCTACCTCGTTCTTCAATACTTTCAACCTTATTTATAAACCTTAAAAAGGGCAATAAAAGCTCGATATGAATCAATACTTAATTCCAATCCTATATCTCTTACAATAACAATTATCAAATAAGTCACTAGTATGAAATGACTTGATCATTCAACTAGACTTCTAGGAAAGGTACTAGTGGCATGAGGCTTTTGGGTAATGGTTCCAATGACAGCCTCAAGTGCAACATTCACCCTTTCGATTTCAATTTTAAGAATTGGATGACAACGAATCAGATGACACCTTTCCAGGTGGTAACATTTTGTCAAACTCCACTCTATAAGGAAAGATCGTCATAACATTGATATCAGTTTGAATCTCGCCAATTCTTCTTCAATATCACAATCAACAAACATCTACATTCCTATGAATATTAACCATTTGTTGGGATCATAAATATCCACAACTTGGTTTAGATCTAAGATAGCTAGAATTCCTACGAGAATAGCTTCGATTAATTACTAGGGAGGTTAGGGTTTCTTGTGACAATCTACGTCGTATAAATACCTCGTATAAATATCAAAATAATCATCAAACAATCATGTAATAAAATTACATCATATTTATAATCCAAGTTATATATATATTAAAACAACACTTTTCAGTCTGGCCTTGTCGGTAACTCGGGAATTCTTCGGCACCGTTATAGTCAAAAGATTTTTAGACATTTTTAGAAAAATGTTTATAGTTAAAATATTTTGAAATGTTTTATTCAAAACCTTAGTTTTAAAAATATTTCGTTCTCTATAACGAGAGCTCTGATACCAAACTGTAACACCCCCAAATTTATACAACTCAATACAGCGGAAGACTAGTTGGTGTTACGGGATAGCACATTACTCACATCATAGACAACGCATAAAAATCGCGTCGTTTATTAATAAAGCATTTCCATTCATAAATATCAAATTTACATAGGTCCCAAGTCATTATATTTCATACAGAGTTTTACAAGTATTTGAATGGAAAATATTGTTTAAGTGCGGGCCATGAGTTCTTGTCGTCTTCCCGAGAATTACCTTCAAGTACCTGAGATAAGACATGTTAAAATAAAAGGTCAGCGATAACGCCGAGTGAATTCATAGAGTTTAATAAAATCCATCAATATAATATCAGTATAAAATTTATTACTGAAAATCATTTTGTACAAATCATTTTAATAGGCCATAAAATAGCCAAAGTCATTTTATACAAATCTTTATCGAAAATCATAATATAGGCATTTGCCTTAAAAATCATTATACGAGCCAATGTCGTAAAAACATCATACAATACGTCTTATGACGTTGTATGAAAATAAAAACCGTTATATGAATATGGTTATGAAAACCAAAACAGAAACATAATATCAATAGTATGACCCAGTATTGCTAGTCAGGCAATACATCATACTTCGGAACGTCTAGTAGTATTTCGTTAGTTTTGGATTATTATAAGCCGCATGACATTATTACCTTACTAAACCAACAACGGGTAGCTAACCCGATACTCAATTTGCCCATCTAAATAGCGTGTCGTCACAAAGGTCACGCTATGGAAATGGTCTCATACATAAATTCGCTTACCAATCAATGTGGCACGGCGGGGATCAACCGTCAAGGCGCGAACTGGGGTCATCGTCCCCAAATAGTACTATTATATGCACAAGCGTCTACCAACTCCCGGTAGTTCACAGTTCATGCTAATGGGACTTTTAGTGACATAACCTAACTTTAATAATCCATTTGATTTCATCTATCGGGTCCTTTAATCATTTATCGGGTCATACAATCGGGTCATACAATCATTCGGGTCCAAATCAATAAACAAACAATCGGGACAAATGGCGTCCTATTTTATAAAAACTAACATGCTATCTCCCTCGCGGGTTTATAAAACATTTATAAAAATATTTAAAAGAGTGCGAGGCTATGAACTCACGTTGATGTGGGAAGACGATTATCGGCGATTTGGATGTACGGTACGTGCTTCAATCACGGAAACCTAGACAAATAATACTCGTCTTAGACTCATGTCCAATGACTTTATAAAATAACAATTATGTATACATATGATGATTATTTATATATGATGATCAAGTGGGTTTACATATTCTCATTAACTCGTTTTAGTGTTTACGTATTGGTATCTTTTTACTAGTTTACTAGTTTTACCTATTTACGTGTTTTAAGACCAATAAACTTATTATAAGTTCTTTAACTTGTATCAATCCATGTTATACTTATATTATCAGTATCTACACTTTACAAGTTGGGCCTAAATGGGTTAAGCCCAATAATAAGTTTATAAGTGTTTT
This sequence comes from Glebionis coronaria, assembly GCA_025667525.1. Taxonomy (NCBI): domain Eukaryota; kingdom Viridiplantae; phylum Streptophyta; class Magnoliopsida; order Asterales; family Asteraceae; genus Glebionis; species Glebionis coronaria. Next base: position 740,466 of record JANFOE010000647.1, on the reverse strand, counting down.
AGTCCATTTTTGTTGTATTATTAGTCCAATAACGTTAATTTAGTCCGTTAACGTCCGTATGTCCTAAAGTTCGGGTCTTATCGGTTTTTACTTGTTATACATGTTTATATATCAGTATATAAGTTTTATTAAGTTTACATTAGACGGGTCTAACCATCTAAGTTTTATTTAACAAAAACGTTAATTTTACGGTATTAGCCGAAAAAGTGGTAAAAATCATGTTTATAGTTTTATAACTTATAAAACTTAACAAGTTACCATTTTTATAAAATGTCCACTTATTTACCATTGTACATATTTATATAATTGTATTATATAAGTTAGTGGGTTTTAATTTATATTTTATATTACTATATTTTGAGTGCTTATATAATAGTATTATACTTTAATTTCTAAAATCTGATTTTTATCTTCACTTTCACCAAAACTGCCATATCTAGAGTTCTATATGGAGATAGAAGCTCAAATTTTTATCACATAAACTACATGATATGTGATCCATTTAACTCTCGTATAGCTACTGTTGAATCATCCTCTAAGTATTTTCTAAAAATCGTCCAAAACAGTGAACTCAGATTTGTATCTTAAACTTGTTTTGATCATATCTCACTCATTACAATGATTCCATTGCATGGCCAACTCTCACATGTGTACAAGACCAATAGCTTACTGTATATTAATTCTACTTCATCATTTTATCAGTTCATGACATGTTTCTTTACTGTTTTATACAGCCAACAAATTTAGACAAGATTTTAGCCTTGTTTCTTATAGTTTTTCATCTTTTTAATCATGTTTATCAACACCAAATCCCCACATAACATTTTTATCATCATATAATCATCATATACATATACAATAGGAAATAAAATACATGTTTACATAACCAAAATAACAAGAAGATGAGGAGGACAATCTTTATACCACCAAGTTGATGTAGGTTATGATTTGGACATGGTTTTTGATGGAGAAACTTGTGGATAATCATGACCATATTTAAGACCACCATTCTTCATAGACTCCTTGTCGAAAATCAGCCCCAAGACACCATGAATACTCCTCCTTGGATGTTATAAGTTGCACCAATCTTCATCTTTTTGAATGGAGATTAACATATGTTAATTATAACATATGTTTGTGGTTAAAAATTGTATGAATGGGGTGTTTGGATTGAGATATGGGACGGCATCAATGGAGGAAGAAGAGAGAATTTTGAGTAGTTTGCATGTTGGAATGGATGGTATGTGTGTTAGCTAGTGGTTTTGAGACTTAGTGGGGTGAAGTAGCTTCAAAATGAAGCTTTAAGCAACAAGTGTCTTGCTTACTTTGTAAGCTTGACACATAAGAGTGTTGGCTTGCTAGTTAGGGCCGGTTTTGAGTGGGGGTGGGACAAGTGTCCCACTTGTCTCATCCCCATTTATTTACGGGTACTCCTCGATTCTAGTTTCCTCGATTTGCGTGCCCTCGGGTCGTTTTACGAAAAACGTTTTTATAAATTATGAATCAACGGCACAAAACGAATCTAATAAAAATTGTCTCATCAAAAACGGAGTTCGAAAACGTAAATACGTAATCCTAGGGTTTCCGGTTTAGTCTTAAAGGACGTTAAAATAAAATTGTAAGTCCTAATCTCTTCTCGTAAATTTGTGAGTTTATGAACCAACACAAATTTAAAACTCCAAAATAGTATTCACGGATAAATTAATTTTCTGAATTGTCAGACTGTCACCAAAGACGGTGTATGTAAACGTAAGCACGTAACGTTGAATCCTCCGGTTTAGACGTAGTCGATGCTACTCCAAGACGTAAATCCAAATTTCTTCCCAAAAATAAGTGAGTTCATAAAATAATATTTTCAAATAAATATTTAGAATAAAATATTGACCATAAATTGACGGATTGTCACAGTGTGTGTATACCCGGCGGCCAAAGGGAGACAAGATGAGAGTTAGGGTTTTGTATTTTTCTAACTTTTATGTATTATGAAAAATATGATCTTCTTCTTTTCTTATTTAGTTAAATTTCAAAGTGGGCTTGGCCCCTTGTTTTGTTTATGTCGCTGGTATTAGGGGCCCACAAGGGGAAACCCGGTGTTTTTCAGTGTTCTAAAATATTACGTGTTCTCGTGTCTTGTTTACGTGATTTAATTATTAATCGTTCGTTCTAATATATATTTATACGTAATCGTAATAAATATACATAAATACATAATAATAGGTTCGTGATTATTTACGTTCATGATTTTCATGTTCGTGATTATAATTATTGTTGATAATAATTATCATGTCTTAATACGTAATAAATACTTATCGTGTAATAACACGTACGTAATACTTGAAATTCCTATTCGTGAAACGAAAACGTGCTATTTAAGGAAAGTACTAATCATGTACGTACGATCATAAGGGTACTATTCAAGCTAAAAGCATGCGGGTTTTACGACTCTTCCCCCTAAAAAGAATAATTTGTCCCCGAATTATGGATAATATAAACTGGAAAAGAAGAACATACCCGAATTCAAAATATGAAATGAGGGTAAGAAGCCCGGATAGACTCCTCTGTTTCCCAAGTGGCTTCCCGCTAGGTATGATCCCTCCAAAGGATTTTGACGAATGGAATCGTCTTCCTTCTCATGACTCGTTCTTGTCTGTCAAGAACTCGTTCGGCTTCTTCTATGAAAGTAAGATCTTCACGAATCTGTTCTATTGGATACTGAACCATGTGAAGGGGATGATACTTGTACCCTCTGAGTAAGGAAATATGGAAAACATCGTGAACATGAGAAAGTTGTGGAGGTAACGCTAAACGATAAGATACTTCACCGACTCGCTTAATGACATCAAACGGTCCGATGAATCGAGGGCTGAGCTTCCCTTTGATTCCAAAACGTCTAACACCACGTGCCGGCGATACCTTAAGGTAGACGTGATCTCCTACCTTAAAAAGTAAGTCCATACGATGCTTGTCGGCATAACTCTTCTGACGTGACCGTGCTTCTTGCAATTTCTTCTTAGCTACTGCGACTTTCTCATTGGTCAACTCAATCATTTCTAGTCCTTCAAGTGTTCGCTCACCAAACTGATCCCAGCAGATTGGGGCGCGACATTTTCTGCCATACAACATCTCGAACGGAGCACACTGGATACTTGCGTGCCAACTGTTGTTGTATGCAAACTCTACCAAACAGATGTAATCGTCCCAATCTCCCGTCCATTCCAACGCACATGACCTTAACATGTCTTCTAATGTCTGAATCGTTCGCTCCGAGTGCCCGTCTGTTTGAGGATGAAAAGCCGTGACTTCTCCAGAATCGCGAAGTGAAACGAGGGTCTCTGTCTGAGACGATGCTGGATGGAGCACCATGAAGTCTCATGATCACTTTCTTTTAAGTATCAGCGAGTTTACTAACCGAATCTTCCTTGCAGATAGGTAAGAAATGAGCTGACTTAGTAAGTCGATCAACGATAACCCAAATCACATCGTGCTTCCTCTTTGTCTGCGGAAGACCGGTAACAAAATCCATGGTGATCTTGTCCCACTTCCACTCTGTAATATCTAACGGTTGAAGAAGACCGCTAGATCGCTGATGCTCGATCTTAACCTGCTGACAGGTAAGACATTTGGAGACGTAAGTCGCAACATCCTGTTTCATACCACTCCACCAAAAGTATTGCTTGATGTCATGGTACATCTTGGTGGAACCAGGATGAATAGAGAATGGGGAGCTATGAGCCTCAGCTAACAATGCTTCCCGGAGTTCTTGATCATCAGAAACACAAAGTCTCGTGCCCTGCCATAAGATACCATCTATGTCTACTCAAAATTCTGTCTGCTTCTCTAAATTCTGAATTATCGCCCAGATTTCACCATCATCCTTCTGAGCTTCCTTGACCCTAGAGAGTAACTCAGGTTCTACTCTAAGATTAGCCCAGTAACTGTGTTGTCCACGTACGATGATCTCAATGTCTAGTCGCTCCAAGTCTCTTATAATTTCCTCCTCAATTTTAATGCCGTTTATCATTCCGAACTTTCTACTAAGTGCATCTGCCACTACATTCGCCTTGTCGGGATGATACTGCAGATTAATGTCATAATCCTTCAACAACTCTAACCATATCCTCTGTCTCATGTTCAATTCACGTTGAATGAAGATGCACTTCAAGCTCTTGTGCTCCGTGAAAATGTCACATAATTCTCCATACAAATAGTCCCTCCATATCTTCAATGCAAACACGACTGCTGCAAGTTCCAAATCATGCGTAGGGTAATTTTCCTCATAAGGCTTAAGCTGCCGTAAAGCGTACGCTATCACTTTCTCATGTTGCATTAGAACACAGCCAAGTCCCTTCCCCGATGCATCACTGTAGATCTAAAATCCACCTGTACTAGATGGGAGAGTAAGAATCGGTGCAGATACTAACTTCTGCTTTAGGTCTTCAAAGCTCTTCTCTCTTTCTTCAGTCCAGACGAGTTTCTCCCCTTTCCGCATCAGTTTGGTCAATGGTAGTGCTAAACGGGAAAAGTTCTCCACGAACCTAAGGTAGTAGCCAGCTAAGCCTAGGAAACTGCGAATTTCAGTCGCTGATGTCTGTCTTGGCCACTTGGTAATAGCCTCAATCTTTGCTGGATCCATAGTGATTCCTTCTGCTGATACAATGTGACCTAAGAATGCCACCTTGTCTAACCAGAACTCACACTTGGAGAAATTAGCATACAACTGCTTCTTGCGAAGAATCTACAATACTGTACAAAGATGGTCTTCGTGTTCCTCCTTGGACTTAGAGAATATCAGGATGTCGTCAATGAAGACAATGACGAACTTTTCCAGAAATTCATGAAAGGTTTTGTTCATCAAATCCATGAACACTGCTGGAGCATTGGAAAGGCCAAATGGCATGACTACAAATTCATAGTGGCCATAGCGTGTACGGAAAGCAGTCTTGGCGATGTCCTGATCTTTAACCGGTAGCTGATGATAGCCCGACCTTAGATCAATCTTGGAGAAATGTTTGGCCCCTTGGAGTTGGTCAAACAGATCGTCTATGCGTGGTAGAGGATACCAATTCCTGATGGTGATCTTGTTGAGCTCGCGATAGTCTATGCAAAGACGCATACTACCGTCCTTCTTCTTCATGAATAAGACCGGTGCACCCCATGAAGATGCGCTCGGTCGAATGAACCCTCGTTTTAGAAGTTCTTGCAATTGATCCTTCAGCTCCTTCAACTATATGGGAGCCATGCGATAAGGAGCCTTGGAAATCGACTCAGCTCCTGGGATGAGCTCGATATTAAATTCTACTTCACGTACAGGAGGTATGCCCGGAAGTTCTTCTGGAAATACATCTGGAAATTCTGACACTAGAGCCAAATTGATGGAGATTCAGCCTCCATGTCATGAATAGTAGCTAGATAGCCCTCGCAACCATGTGAAAGTAATGCACGTGCTTGCAGGGTTGATATGATTTGTACAGACCTTCCGGGTACGAACCCGTTGTGAATGTACTCTGGTGCATTAACATCACCGAAGATGACTCGATATGAATGGGAGTATATGGTAGCATGATGCTTGGATAGCGAGTGCATGCCCAATATCACGTCAAAATCATTCATGTCCAGCGGAAGTGCGTCAACAGGACGAATCTTGTCATCAAACTCTAGGGTGCCTACGGTTGCAGGTAGTGCAAAGAGGATGAGTATATCTTCTAGCAGGCGTCCTTGCTGGCTAAGAGCCTGGTAAGAACAATATACATGAGACATGATAATAGGTACAAAGGACAATGCGAATAATTCGTAAGATGGAATACCAGTGAAAGCTGAACGGTTAGGCTGTGAACCTCTCTAGTTCTGGTCCCTCACGTTACCATGATTTCTAGTAGAAGATTCTCTAATGTGTCAGAATTAAGAACTATGGCATGTAATCATAAGAAAATGATTAAGTATAAGGACCTGCTGCTGTTGGAGTTTCCAGCGTAGCTACGGTAATTATCATTACCACCACGCATATCCTTAGAAGAACGGTCGTGAGTCTGACCGTTTCCCTTGGGTTGAGTAGGCTGTTGTTGAGTAGCCAGCTGAGACCGGTCCCTAGTCTTCTGCCTGGAAGATACAGTTTAAAGGATATGTAAATATTGACATATGCTGAAAGAATACGGTTTGGTTACCGCTGATTAATGAATGTTTACCTCTTCTCGGGTCTCTCTGCTTCCCTGAACTCTTCTGATTCTTGCAGCATCTCCAGCTTACGTGCTGCATCGGCCACTTGTGCAACCGTATTGAAGGTAGCACACACCAAGTTGTTTGGGACCGATGTACGAAGAGCCCACCGAAAGTGGTATGCTTGCTCTTCAGGAGTACCTACTGCTGCACCAAGAAAACCAGCCAAACAAAGAAAGCGCTGCATGAACTCGTTGCTGTTCTCTCCAGCTCTCTGTCTGATTTCACGGTACTCTCTCTTCAGATTGTCTTGCTCAACCTTGGGAAAGAACTGTCCCATCACCAAATCCCTGAACTGAGCCAAAGTCAAACCAGCCACCCAACTATCACCTCCCTAAGACTGCTTGGCTTCCACCATGATAACATATCACCATCGAAATGGTAACAGGCCAACCTCGACTTGAAGACGGGGTCACATCCCATGGCATCGAAGATCTTCTCAATGTGAGCCAACCAGCTTTCAACTTCACTGGGGCTATCTGTCTTCTCGAAGGATCGAGGGCGTAGCTTGTTGAATCTCTACAACCATGTGACCAATATCGCTGGAGGAGGAGGATGAGGTACTGGGTGCTACTGCTGATTGTTAGAAGCCTGCACCTCAGCCTTGATTTCGTTCCTCAGCTGAGGAAGCATAGCTTGTATTGCAGCTTGGACTGCTGCATTGAGTTGTTCCTGCTCGCGTGTGCGAACCATCTGACAGTATAACATAAAAATACATGATTAAACTGATCAAAACATAAAATATATACATGAAAAAAAAAATATACCAATAAATCATGAGAAAAAATTTTATGCAGGAAAAACTAGTACATGAATGCATGATGCAGTTTTATGAAAACTTTTATATGCGTGAGAGTGAACACCTATGGTCAGTTCACTCAAAACGAAAGACATGGCGAGGGGACGCCAATGGGTCGGTCCCAAAGTTAAAAGTTTTGATAAACACATGCGACTAAATAGGGCCAGTCATGTACCAACCATTACTTAGTCATAAAACTGCGACATTTGACATATACATGTATGCATGAAAACAATGAATGAATGAAAACCGACTGTCAGTTCTAGGAAGACCATAGTGACTACCCACTAATCACATGTCGTGTTTTGGGAGCCTACAGGTCGAAGCCTTGGCTCTGATACCATAATTTTAACACTCTATTTTGGTAAATGGAATGTCAGGCGTGATTATGGCGTGTCATCAAAGCATACAAGGATAAATGTATTAAACATTACAAGACCATAAAGGAAATACCAGAAACAAACATCTGTACCCTAAAGTAAAGCTCATCACACACAAACATAAGTACTGTAAATGAAAAGGACTAAACAATGTCTATAGAAATGAGTAACAAAGTATGAAGAAATGCATAAAGTAATGAAGTCTAGAAAGCTTCCAATCCATATGCACGTACGCTTAAAGTCTATGAGCGTCCCAGAGTACCTGCCGTTTTAGGAACATGAAAGGAAAACGGCTGAGCATAACTCTCAGTGCACGGATATATAAATATAGAATGAATATATAAGCATATAGCAGCGGAAAAGACTAAGTCCTGGATAACCCGACATAGCTTAGTAAAACTGGTTTTATAGTTTGAAAAGCCTTATCTTTATCTTATAAAAACTGTTTAACATGTTTACCATTAGCCAATATAGCTCATGAAATATCAACGTGCATGAATACTTGGATGGGTGACCTCGTCATGAAATTAGAGGGGCTGCCTCTAATTAATATAAGTTTTTGGGTAGGAGGGATCAGCTCCTTGTGAAGGATGCAAGACACACACCACATTCACCTAAATAATCTGTAAAAACATGTAACCTAGGATGCACCCATACGCCCCACATGATAATAATAATATGGCCAAAAGGTGAAGGGACGCCACGAGCTATCACTCCACCGTGGTGAAGTCATAACACTGGTGCCTCCAGTGTTATGGTTATGGTACCTCCAGAACTAGGTGAAACTGGTCATGCATGTGTATGGCTTTAGGTATCTAATTAAACATAAGCAATTCAAAAACATATAAAACATATACTAGGAAAATAGTTGGCTGCATACGAGGAATCCTAATAAGGAAAAATGTCCATACTTAAAGGACGAAGAATCCGTACCTTGTGTCCAGTGAACGATGAAGACGAACGGAAGAGAGTCCTACTTCTATATCACTAACGCTACATAAATAATATACGTGTATAAGTATTTTGACTACTGTATGAGTAACTGGTTTTTATATCATGTCTTAGCTTGTTTTACATTTTCATGTCATGTTTTACTTATTTTATCGTTATGCTGTGTTTATCATGTATTCTGTCTATATTGATTAGGTATTACTTGTAATTCTTGTATTATTATACTAGTTGTGTAATAATAAGTAACTTTCTAAAAATAGTAGGTTTCCAAAAATAGAAAGTTTCCAAAAATAGACTAGCTGCCTAAAATAACTAAGTTTCTAAAAATAGAAAGTTTCCATAAATAGATTAGCTGCTTAAATTAAATAAGTTTCTAGAAATAGAAAGTTTTCATATATAGAATTAAGCTGTTTTATTAAGCTAATAAGATAAGCTTAAGTGTTTACTGATTAATATTCTAAGTCATGTGATTAAATAACATAAGTTATTAATTATTACATGTAAATTTAATAAACTATATGTTATAAGATTTAATTAAATATAGCATGATTTAATTAAATAAAGTGTAAATAATACTTAGGTTAAAAATGTATTAATATTTATTATTAATATAACCTAAGTCATGAAAATTAATTAATTATAAGTCATGTTTTAATAATTAATTAATTACTTTAGACTAAAATTAAATCATAAAATACTTAGGTTAAAACCATGTATTATTTCTAATAATAATTAACCTAAGTCATGTCTAAATTAAATTAATTATAAAGCATGATAAATTAATTTAATTAAACCTTGTAATTATTTAACTTGAAAAAAATAATAAACTTGTAAAGATAAACCATGAACCGAACCCATGTTTTAAACCTAAACATGTAATGAACCTGACCTGTTTAACCCTTGAACCGGCCAAACAAAGAATCCCTTTAACAGTGGCAACCGGCTTGGTCGGTTGCCACTGTTTTCGCAAAACAGCCACTAGCCTACGCCGGTGGTTCCCTTGGTTCTCGGCTAACCGCCTGATATGAGTGATTTTACTCATATCATTTGTATCTTAAAACAATGAAATTATGCATGAAATGTATGAAATTTGCTTTGTATTTGTATGTTTCTTGTTTTAATGTGTGTAGGTACCAAGTTCGCGAAAACCGGCAAAGATCGACACGAGTTTGAAGAAAAGATCAACGAAGCCAAAAACGAGCTCGATTTTAGCGGATTTGAATTTATTGAAGACTATTTGCACCAAGTGGGTCCGACACTTTCTATTTGGGCCTGATAGCCCATTATGGGAATTAATATTGCCACATTTGAGCAAAAGCCCAAGATATGGCCCAATTTGCTAATTAAAGACACGGATGGGAAATATAATTTGGGCCAAAAGCCCAAACTCCTCAAACAAGTAAACGAATGAAGTAAAGTAACGGGCTTTTAGGTTTTTGCTACAAACGAATGTGTAAAGTGTATTTAACTCAAAAAACAGTCAACTCACAAAACGTTGTACCACACACGTTTTCCATCTTTTCACACAATAAATAAAAGGTTTCGATACAACCTATGCATATTTATCTCTCACCTTTCATCCCCAATAACCAGTAACTTCATTTTCCACTGTTCACAAACCCTAGCCTAATAAATTTCTCAAATTAAAATAGGGCTTTTGGTTCATACGTGCGATTCACACATGGGGGAAATAAATCCCCTAAGTTTTAGGAAGAGAAGAGTGGGCTAGCAGGGATACGTGGCAGTTTTCTATTGGAGATTACACCTCATTTTCCCCACTCCACCAATCAAGAGGCATCAAAGAAACACAACTAGCACAAACGGATGCCACGTTGGCAATCCGTGTGCTAGTTGTGTCCTCTCAACCGTAGGATCAACAACAAGAGAGAGAAAGATGATCTAAGGGCTTAAATTGAAGAAGGAATATACCAAAAAGATCTGGATATTCGCTCCTCAACAGCCTTGGGATGGCTATGAAAACCCCCCATTTATCTTGTAATCATTATCCTTTTCTTTATTTACTGTTATAATGTTAAAATTAGTGTAGACTTGTAATTTTCTTTTCGATAATGTAATGTTGATTTGAATTAATGAAAAGTTTAGTTTTAAAGTTTTGAGTTCCTGAGTATAATCTTTTATATACTGTCTTTGCAATCTTATTAATTTTGATATTGATAACTGATAAAATTATTTAATTAAGCTAAATAATAGCTTTAATTAATTAATTAAATAAAAATTGGGATTTAAGTTTTTTTCCCCACTGGAAGAAATTATACCAAATCTGCTCGGTTCGAGAAGTTGGTTCGAATAGATGGTGTTTGTGGTTTATTTTAAGATGGTGGTCGATCATGGTGGTATTGTTTCCGGTTCATAAGGTAGCACAGCGCTATCCTTCGTCTCAAAGGATATCGACAATAGGTTCGATTCAATTTAATTTTTGTTTTATTTTTGTTTAAGTTTGATGTTATATAATTTCCACTGCTTAGTTTGGTTAGTTTTATATAATATGTCTGAATATTTAAATGTTTAGTTAACTTACTATTTGAATTTAAAAGTTTGAGTTATTTTAAGAATCTGTTTAAGGTAACTGCTCCAGATGATTTGGTTTGATTTAAACAGATCTAATAATCTGTAAAGATAGTATAAACTTGTTCTTTGGTATAATTTTTATTGATATACTGTCTGTTTTTACCTTGTAACTGCTTTGAAAGTTTTGGTACAAGCGGATGTTGAGTATACTGATATAGGCTGATGAGTAAATTAGATGATCAATGATACGGTTAGCCTGTTAGAGTTTAGTCTGTCATCATTTTTCTGCTTTTCAGAATTGCATATTAAGATTACTGTTTGTTTGAAGTTGAATCGTTGGGGTGTTTGCTTTTAGATTTTAACAATATTATTCATGAATGATTGTTAATTTTATTCTTTTTGTACGCAATTGTAATGAAGTTAAGGAGCTGCTGCGTTTGAATCTTAGTTGTTACGAGTTTGTTAGTTAATTTTAGTATGGTTGACGTAATTTTATAAGCTGTTAGGATTCTTAGACTTGCTTGACTGGTAATAGATCTGATATTAGTGTACTGAGTAATTCTATTTTGGTTTAGTTCTTTTAAATTTTGCTGGTTTTTCTTTTATGATTTGCTGAATGTTTTGAGCCGTTTTAGGCTGTGTAGTTGTTTGTTTTCTTTGAGTATTTTTTATGTTTAATTGTTCAAGCAAATAGCTTATCAGATCCCTTTGATCTGGTTAGCTCATAAGCTGAAATCCTTTTCAGCTCTTCATATAACTTAACAAAAGTCACCTACCTGTGACTTGTATTTTTACTGTAAAAAAATTATTGTCCAAAAAATTGTTACTCATGGGGTTCGAACTCGAGACCCCAGGTTCACAGCCAAACATGTTAACCATTAAGCTTACTAGCTCTTTTGAGTTTTCTTTCAGTTATTTAGTTAATATATTAGATCTTAGTTTGGCAGTCTTTTACTTAAAACGTGTTTTAATTTGATTTAGGTTTTTAAAATAAATTTTAATTAATGTTTTTATTAAAGTAAATTTTGGTTTAATAATAAAAAAAAATAATGTTTTTATTAAATTTAAGAGTTTAATTAGTTTTTATATAATTAGATTTTTATTGTTTTAGAATAATATAGTTTTTAAAATAGATTTAGTTGAATTAAATTTTAATAGATTTAATTAGTTTAAAAAGTTTAGTTAGATTTTTAAATAGAATAAAAGTCATTTTTAATTAAATAGAATTATTTTTATAGATTTTTAAAATGGTTTAAATTTTAAATAGTCTTTATTTTTAAGTAATTGTTTTTAGTTTAAATAATAGCGGGGTTTACGATTCATGCACTTTAGGTTAAGATTAAATAGAATTAAAATTGGTAGATTTATTTTTAGTTTAAAAACCGAAGACCAATTCAAATCGATTGTCCAAATCAAAGCTAAAACGTCTCAAATTCACTCGATCTTCGTGTACAACGAACTTGGTTCATCACGTGTTTAATTGAATTCGTCATTGGTAATATTAGTCTATTACTTTTTCCTAAATGTAATTTTCTAATTTACCCTATAATGTATCCAAATTATCACTATACTATCACGATCACATCAAAAATTTTGGTGCCGCCGCCGGGGATCTTGTGTACGATTCGTTTTTGTGGAGATTTGTTGATCGTTGATTTGAAGACCCTTTCCGTCCTCGGAAAGTTTGTTATTTTTCTATTATATAGTATGTATCGTTTTTCTCGTTTTTTGTGAATAATATATTGTATTACGTAGCACAATAAATTTACATACTTTTCAAATAAGGCCTTAGTTGGGATTTCATCACCTAGCTATTGTAGTCGAATCCAAAACAAAAATAAAAGGCAAAATAGATAACTATTAATAAGAAGTTTGAACTCGATTTATACAAACTATAAGGTGGGTATAAGGCGACGTGCTATAAAAGCCGTCTAAAGAAAAAATGTTTTTAAGTGCTTTGTGCCACCTCGTTTCCCCGCTTGCTTGTGCGTATATTGAGAGGGACGACCTATTATTGGTTTGCCGACTCAAGTAGTAATAAATCTTACTTTTGTTGTTTACTTATTGAACCTCGAGACGTTTAGGTTTTCACCTATCGTTTCAAAGTCGACCGAGGGTAACTTACTTCCATAGTAGTTATCCTTATTCCTTGTTTTTTATCGATCATTTTTGATTCAGCAATACCAAATAAAATATAAAAAATAATCTTCTTCTTGCCTAATTTCTTTTCTTCAATCCTCTAAATTATCGTCTTTGTAGTGCATGCAATTACGTTCTTCTCGTCTTGTGATGGCCGATAACTGAACAACGGAGGAATTGCTCCGTGCACCCACCAAAGGGTATGGGGAAGCAATCGTTGTGCCGGCTATTCTGGCGGATTATTTTGAGATTAAGACGGGTCTTTTATCGCTCATTCGTGCTGACCAATTTCATGGCAATGAGACCGATAACCCGCATTCTCACATTCGGATTTTTCTTCGAATTACCTCGACTCTCAAGTTTAGAGATGTGCCGAATGACGCGATTAAGCTCATGATTTTTCCGTACTCGCTCGAGGGTAATGCTAAGCTTTGGTATGAGAAAGAACCACCGGGTTCGATCTTAACATTGGATGATTTAGTGTCTAAGTTTATGGATTATTTCTTTCCACCATCTAAGACAACACTTTAAGAACGAGATCACTAAATTTGAACAAAAAGTACATGAATCGTTTGGGGTTGCTTGGGAAAGATTTAAAGGTTTGTTAAGACAATGTCCACACCACGGTTTCTCGGAATTGCATCAAATAAATACTTTTTATAATGGGCTTAATATGATTGAACAAGATTCTTTAAATGACGCCGCGGGTGGTAATCTTTTAAGAAAAACTCCGAGAGACGCGTGGAGAATAATTGAGGATAAGTCTAGAACACAATATTCACGAAACACACCGGTTGTTTCCAATTTGAATTTATTAAATCCCGAGATTGCTAGATTGGACTCTAAGATTGATAGTGGATTCGCGACTTTGTTGAATGAGATTTGGACGAATCCTCATGGATCCATTAATATGGTTGAGAATGTTTGTGTATCATGTGGTGGAGCACATCCTAATTATGCTTGTTCAACCATGGGGTTTGATCAAGCTAGTGCTTTTTCCGCGACGGGAACTTATGGCTCCAACGGTCAAGTTCCTCGTCAAAATCATGTTGCTCCACCGGGTTTTCCACCGGTTCAAAATAGGTACAACAATGGAAACAATGGGAATAATTTTAACCGTGGTAACCAAGGAAATTGTAATCAAGGAAATGTGTTTAATGCTAATCAAAACAATCAAGGTTTTCAAAGTAATAATCAAAATGATTTGTCAAGCTACATTAAGTCAAATGAGGCAAATTTGAAAGCTTTTCAAAATAATCTTCAAGGACAAATGGCAACTTTGAAAAATGAGTTTCAAAATACGATTAAAGGGCAAAATAATAAGATTGAGCTTAATCAACAAAGACTTGAACAAAACCAAAACTGTTTTGAGCAAAGATTAAAGCAAAGTCATAATCGTATGCAACAAAGTTTGGAACAAGGTCAAAATAAATTGCTTTCGATGTTTGATGGTTTTATGTCTAAACCATCTACTTCTTCGGGTTTCTTACCTAGTAATACCATTCCAAAACCAAAGGGAGAGCTTAAGGCCATAACCGTTTATGATGATTGTGAAAATTTAGATGAAGTTGAAGTGATTGAGTTTAGTCCTCCACCTAAGGAAACTTTTCTAGATGTCACCAAGGCTACTTTAAATGTGATTAGTACCTCGGTTTTCTTTGATTTCTTTCCCGAGAAATATAAAGATCCGGGTCAATTCTTGATACCTTGTGTTTTCAATGAGCTTGGGGTTTGCAAAGGCCTAGCCGATCTAGGAGCTAGCATTAACATAGTGCCCCTAGCCGTTTGGAAGACTATTGACTATACACCACTTAGTACCACTCGAATGATCATTGAGCTTGCTAATGGTTCCACCACTCGACCGGTTGGTATAGCGGAAAATGTCATTACGGAAGTGGGGAATTTCTTGTACTTAGCCGATTTTGCTATAGTTGATTATGAGACCAATCCTCGTGTGCCTATTATTTTAGGACGACCATTTTTGTGCACGGCTGAAATTCAAGTTGATATGAGGAAAGAGGAATTTAAATTGTTTTATGCAGATAAAAGCATTGTTTTCAAACCGGAAAAGATTCCAAGATTTGCTTCTAAGAAAGTTGAAAGTGTAAAACGTGTTGAAACAATTGAAAGTAATAAGAAAGCTCTTTTTGATAAAGGTGTTTTTCCAATTTTGGAAACTCCATTTTGTGAAAGTAAAAAGTTAAATTCAAATGAAGAAGCTTGCTTTGTTGAGACATGCTGTAACCTTTCCTCATCTACACTCACTCCACACAAGGATGATATGATTGAAAAAAAAATTGATGAATACCTAAGTGAGCCTTTTGATGCTAGTGAGTTTAATAGTGAGAATTTTGATCCCGAGAGTGATATTGCTTTAATTGAACAATCTTTGAAAATGGACTCATTTTCACTCTCTTCGAAGGATCAATTTAATGTTCCTAAGGCACAATCTTTAATTGAAGAGCCTTTGATTCCTAACTTCACACCGAGTGAGGTTAGTGACTATTCATGTGATAAGTTCATCGATGAACTTTTTGCTATTATTGATCCACTTCCACGGGGAAGTGAAGACGTTATCGATCTCGAGATCGAACGTGATTCTCGTTTTTTACCTACCATTCTCGAGGAATTCACTGATGAATTGCCTTCAAATGAGAATCATGATCTTGTATCCGAGTGTGATACACTCGATACTTTGTCGGATATTTCTTGTGATGACAAGGATGACGACACTTTTGTGACTTACTCAAATCCTCTCTTTGAAGCTTCATTGAACAATAATCCATTGTTTCAAGAGGATTTTGAGAGCATCATACCTCCTACATCTCACAACCTTTGTGATGATGATCTTCTCATGAAAGAGGTTGATGAGTTTCTTTATATAGACATTCCTTCGGAATTTGAGGAAGAGTCTAATGACGGTGATGAAGATTCTTGGTTTGATCATCCGATTTATGATGATGATAATGTTGACCCGGAGGGAGAAATTACTTTTGCTCCAATTATCCTTCCCACTCGCTTTGATCTTAATGTATGGGTTTTTCATGCGACTCGTTTTGAGTACCATGACCCATTTGTTCACATTCCTAAGAGTGATAAGGTCAACAAAGTCATGCAAGTTGATACCACTAGTGTTGAGACTCTTATACCACCTTTACCATGTGCTTCATATGATTTAGGATTAGCATGGGGGACGACACCTTGTTGTCTATTCCTTTCTCCACCGAGGACGAGGTATTCGACCCCGGAATCGTTGATTTAGGGAAATCTCAGCCTTTCACCGATGCAATAATTGAAAGACTTTTCGATCATCTTGGTGCGAGTTTATCTCGGGTAGCATGCTACATACATACCATTATTTGTGACTACCATCTCTTGTTAGAGATTTGTGTTGGAGTTTTATCCTTTCGTTTGTCATCCGACAACGAGGATGTAATCTTTGACCCCGGCATCGTGCTTTATTATGGATTTTATTCCATTATCCCGGATCTTCAAACTTTTCCTAAGGACCAATGAATACGGGGATCGAGTCGAGCTCATGACTCGGTGAACAAAAACGAGGTACCTTGTGGGGGAGTACCATACATTCTATCTTCTTTCTATATTCTAACACTAATAAGGCTTGATCTTTCAAGCTCGTGCTCGTGTTTTGTTGTGTTGTGAATCTTAGGTATGACCCTAATATTTGAAGACTCTCGTGTTTGGTTTTTGCCGGTCCACTTGATCTTCCATTCTTTGAATGCCAAAAAGGGGCACACTCTTTATCCCTTGATTTTTATCGACTAACGTTTTATCTTGAGGCATAATTAATAAACGGCTTATAGATTTGCGTGCTCTTTCCATGCTATGATTTTGCATTAGACTCTTCGTGTTTTAGCATGGGGGTGTCACTCTTGAGCTAAGAAACATTAAGGACAATGTTTGGTTTTAGCATGGGGGAGTCACTCGATATAATCGCTTGCAATTGCTTTTGTCGTGTCTAATCGTATTGTGTTTCTCATTTTTCAATAAAATTTTAAATTTTTAGTGTTATTTTTAAGTTTTAATTAATAAAATAAGTGCTTTTGACACGAATGTAGGCTTCCCGTTGGTGAAAATAAAAATAGTTTTTGACTCGACTCGGTTTTTAACCTTAGCTTTTCCTTAACGTATTTGAACTAAGTTTTGCTAGGCTTTTATATAGGGAGCTTTAAAACGCGAAAGTCTTAGTTCATACGAATTAAGAACAAGAACTTTTCGCAAGTTCCTATAATTGATCCTAGAAAGTCGTTTATCAAGGGAACTTTAAAACGCAAATTCTAAAACTTGAAAAAGTATAAGAATCCATTGATTTAATAGGCTAAGTATCCATTGATTTCATTTTTGAAATTTTACAATATGGAGAACAAGAGACGATAGAGCTCAATCATAAGTTTCTAAGGTTAAATTCTTCTTTGTGCAAGTATTTTTGTGTTTGATTTAATCTCCTCATATTTACTTTCCACACTTGAATAATAATTGCTTAATAAATGAAGTTTTTAGCGGTCTAGGATTGATATCTTAACTCGTAACTCCTTCTTTTTCTTCCCTCGTAATTAAAGTGAGAACACATTGAGGGTGTCAGCGTCATGGACTTTTGATCATGGGATTGCGGAAATTTGGCTTACTATAAATATCATACTAATAAGAAGAATAAATAAAAACATGTTCTCTAGGAGCCTTCGGGTGGGAGTCATGTAGCACTAACCTTGTCATTAGAGCCTTAGGGTGTATGTCAAGGGGCGTGTTGAATAAAAATTGCTTCATCATCATGATCCGTAAGGTGGGATGGTGAAGTCAATTCCCTTATTTTTGTCCAAGGAGCCTTAGGGTGTGGATTTTAAATAAGGAACACAAATGCATCTTAAAGAGCCAAAAGGTGTTATGATGTAGTTGTTGCTAACTCCATTAATAAGGTCATAATTGACTTTGGAGGTTTTTATTGTTGCTTTTAAGTAGCCATATTAGCCAAATTTCGGGTCCGGGATTTAACCCTAAATCGTGTTAAGTTATCCTTGATGTGGGCTTTCTTTAGTAACAACGGTTTTTGAAGTCGAGGTTAGGTTTTGGGTGTTGAGTTTACACCGTTCTTGCCTTCATTTTTGGACGAATAAATATAAAAATAAAGTCAAATGAGCCTTTGGGTGAATGACAAATAAAATCTAGAGATACAATTAGGAATAATAGGAGATTGAGTATAACACAAATTACTTTTATGAGTTGGTTTAATTTTAGGGCTTATGATTGACAATGATCTTGTTTTTGCACTTGGCATGGAAAAGTGAAAAGTCGGGGACGATGAATCTATTTGAGTTTTATGATCCTTAAAGTTATTTTTCAATAATGAAAGCAATACATTATGTCTTTGCAAAATAAAATGTCAAGAGTTGAATAATGGTGTAGTTAGTATTTTATTTTATCATTGCGTGAGGACACGGCAATAGCTTAGCAAGGGGGAATTTGATATGAGTGATTTTACTCATATCATTTGTATCTTAAAACAATGAAAAAATGCATGAAATGTATGAAATTTGCTTTGTATTTGTATGTTTCTTGTTTTAATGTGTGTAGGTACCAAGTTCGCGAAAACCGGCAAAGATCGACACGAGTTTGAAGAAAAGATCAACGAAGCCAAAAACGAGCTCGATTTAGCGGATTTGAATTTATTGAAGACTATTTGCACCAAGTGGGTCCCACATTTGCTATTTGGGCCTGATAGCCCATTATGGGAATTAATATTGCCACATTTGAGCAAAAGCCCAAGATATGGCCCAATTTGCTAATTAAAGACACGAATGGGAAATATAATTTGGGCCAAAAGCCCAAACTCCTCAAACAAGTAAACGAATGAAGTAAATTAACGGGCTTTTAGGGTTTTGCTAGAAACGAATGTGTAAAGTGTATTTAACTCAAAAAACAGTCAACTCACAAAACGTTTTACCACACACGTTTTCCATAAAAGGTTTCGATACAACCTATGCATCTTTATCACTCACCTTTCATCCCCAATAACCAGTAACTCCATTTTCCACTGTTCACAAACCCTAGCCTAATAAATTTCTCAAATTAAAATAGGGCTTTTGGTTCGTACGTGCGATTCACACATGGGGGAAATAAATCCACCAAGTTTTAGGAAGAGAAGAGTGGGCTAGCAGGGATACGTGGCAGTTTTCTATTGGAGATTACACCTTATTTTCCCCACTCCACCAATCAAGAGGCATCAAAGAAACACAACTAGCACAAACGGATGCCACGTTGGCAATCCGTGTGCTAGTTGTGTCGTCTCAACCGTAGGATCAACAACAAGAGAGAGAAAGATGATCTAAGGGCTTAAATTGAAGAAGGAATATACAGAAAAGATCCGGATATTCGCTCCTCAACAGCCTTGGGATGGCTATAAAAACCCCCCATTTATCTTGTAATCATTATCCCTTTCTTTATTTACTGTTATAATGTTAAAATTACTGTAGACTTGTAATTTTCTTTTCGATAATGTAATGTAGATTTGAATTAATTAAAAGTTTAGTTTTAAAGTTTTGAGTTGCTGAGTTTAATCTTTTATATACTGTCTTTGCAATCTTATTAATTTTGATATTGATAACTGATAAAATTATTTAATTAAGCTAAATAATAGCTTTAATTAATTAATTAAATAAAAATTGGGATTTAAGTTTTTTCCCCACTGGAAGAAATTATACCAAATCTGCTCGGTTTAAGAAGTTGGTTCGAATAGATGGTGTTTGTGGTTCGTTTTAAGATGGTGGTTGATCATGGTGGTATTGTTTCCGGTTCATAAGGTAGCACAACGCTATCCTTCGTCTCAAAGGATATCGACAATAGGTTCGATTCAATTTAAATTTTGTTTTATTTTTGTTTAAGTTTGATGTTATATGATTTCCACTGCTTAGTTTGGTTAGTTTTATATAATCTGTCTGAATATTTAAATGTTTAGTTAACTTACTGTTTGAATTTAAAAGTTTGAGTTATTTTAAGAATCTGTTTAAGGTAACTGCTCTAGATGATTTGGTTTGATTTAAACAGATCTAATAATTTGTAAAGATAGTATAAACTTGTTCTTTGGTATAATTTTTATTGATATGTTGTCTGTTTTTACCTTGTAACTGCTATGAAAGTTTTGGTACAAGCGGATGTTGAGTATATTGATATAGGCTGATGAGTAAATTAGATGATCAATGATACGGTTAGCCTGTTAGAGTTTAGTCTGTCATCATTTTTCTGCTTTTCAGAATTGCATATTAAGATTACTGTTTGTTTGAAGTTGAATCGTTGAGGTGTTTGCTTTTAGATTTTAACAATATTATTCATGAATGATTGTTAATTTTATTCTTTTTGTACACAATTGTAATGAAGTTAAGGAGCTGCTACGTTTGAATCTTAGTTGTTACGAGTTTGTTTGTTAATTTTAGTATGGTTGACGTAATTTTATAAGCTGTTAGGATTTTTAGACTTCCTTGACTGGTAATAGATCTGATATTAGTGTACTGAGTAATTCTATTTTGGTTTAGTTCTTTTAAATTTTGCTGGTTTTTCTTTTATGATTTGCTGAATGTTTTGAGCTGTTTTAGGCTGTGTAGTTGTTTGTTTTCTTTGAGTATTTTTTATGTTTAATTGTTCAAGCAAATAGCTTATCAGATCCCTTTGATCTGATTAGCTCATAAGCTGAAATCCTTTTCAGCTCTTCATATAACGTAACAAAAGTTACCTACCTGTGACTTGTATTTTTACTGTCAAAAAAAATTATTGTCCAAAAAATTGTTACTCATGGGGTTCGAACTCGAGACCCAGGTTCACAGCCAAACATGTTAACCATTGAGCTTACTAGCTCTTTTGAGTTTTCTTTCAGTTATTTAGTTAATATATTAGATCTTAGTTTGGCAGTCTTTTACTTAAAACGTGTTTTAATTTGATTTACGTTTTTCAAATAAATTTTAATTAATGTTTTTATTAAAGTAAATTTTGGTTTAATAATAAAAAAATAATGTTTTTATTAAATTTAAGAGTTTAATTAGTTTTTATATAATTAGATTTTTATTGTTTTAGAATAATATAGTTTTTAAAATAGATTTAGTTGAATTAAATTTTAATAGATTTAATTAGTTTAAAAAGTTTAGTTAGATTTTAAATAGAAGAAAAGTCATTTTTAATTAAATAGAATTATTTTTATAGATTTTTAAAATAGTTTAAATTTTAAATAGTCTTTATTTTTAAGTAATTGTTTTTAGTTTAAATAATAGCGGGGTTTACGATTCATGCACTTTAGGTTAAGATTAAATAGAATTTAAAATTGGTAGATTTATTTTTAGTTTAAAAACCGAAGACCAATTCAAATCGATTGTCCAAATCAAAGCTAAAACTTCTCAAATTCACTCGATCTTCGTGTACAACGAACTTGGTTCATCACGTGTTTAATTGAATTCTTCATTGGTAATATTAGTCTATTACTTTTTTCTAAAGGTAATTTTCTAATTTACCCTATAACGTATCCAAATTATCACTATACTATCACGATCGCATCAAAAATTTTGGCGCCGCCGCCGGGGATCTTGTGTACGATTTGTTTTTGTGGAGATTTGTTGATCGTTGATTTGAAGACCCTTTCCGTCCTCGGAAAGTTTGTTATTTTTCTATTATATAGTATGTATCGTTTTTCTCGTTTTTTGTGAATAATATATTGTATTACGTAGCACAATAAATTTACATACTTTTCATATAAGGCCTTAGTTGGGATTTCATCACCTAGCTATTGCAGTCGAATCCAAAACAAAAATAAAAGGCAAAATAGATAAATACTAATAAGAAGTTTGAACTCGATTTATACAAACTATAAGGTGGGTATAAGGCGACGTGCTATAAAAGCCGTCTAAGGAAAAAGGTTTTTAAGTGCTTTGTGCCACCTCGTTTCCCCGCTTGCTTGTGCGTATATTGAGAGGGACGACCTATTATTGGTTTGCCGACTCAAGTAGTAATAAATCTTATTTTTATTGTTTACTTATTGAACCTCGAGACGTTTAGGTTTTCACCTATCGTTTCAAAGTCGACCGAGGGTAATTTACTTCCATAGTAGTTATGCTTATTCCTTGTTTTTTATCGATCATTTTTTATTGAGCAATACCAAATAAAATACCAAAAATAATCTTCTTCTTGTCTAATTTCTTTTCTTCAATCCTCTAAATTCTCGTCTTTGTAGTGTATGCAATTACGTTCTTCTCGTCTTGTGATTGATTTTAATAGGCTTAAAAATATTCCTCGTAGAAATAGAAATCGTCAACAACGAATTGTGGAACCCGAGCTTCCACCTATTGTTGTAGAGATGGCCGATAACCAAACAATGGAGGAATTACTCCGTGCACCCACCGAAGGGTATGGGGAAGCAATCGTTGTGCCGGCTATTCTGGTGGATCATTTTGAGATTAAGACGGGTCTTTTATCGCTCATTCGTGCCGACCAATTTCATGGCAATGAGACCGATAGCCCGCATTCTCACATTTGGAATTTTCTTCGAATTACCTCGACTCTCAAGTTTAGAGATGTGCCGAATGACGCGATTAAGCTCATGCTTTTTCCGTACTCGCTCGAGGGTAATGCTAAGATTTGGTATGAGAAAGAACCACCGGGTTCGATCTTAACATGGGATGATTTAGTGTCTAAGTTTATGGATTATTTCTTTCCACCATCTAAGACAACACACTTTAAGAACGAGATCACTAAATTTGAACAAAAAGTGCATGAATCGTTTGGGGTTGCTTGGGAAAGATTTAAAATTTTGTTAAGACAATGTCCACACCACGGTTTCACGAAATTGCATCAAATAAATACTTTTTATAATGGGCTTAATATGATTGAACAAGATTCTTTAAATGCCGCCGCGGGTGGTAATCTTTTAAGAAAAACTTCGAGAGACGCGTGGAGAATAATTGAGGATAAGTCTAGAGCACAATATTCACGAAACACACTGGTTGTTTCCAATTTGAATTCATTAAATCCCGAGATTGCTAGATTGGATTCTAAGATTGATAGTGGATTCGCGACTTTGTTGAATGAGATTAGGAAGAATCCTCATGGATCCATTAATATGGTTGAGAATGTTTGTGTATCATGTGGTGGAGCACATCCTAATTATGCTTGTTCAACCACGGGGTTTGATCAAGCTAGTGCTTTTGCTGCGACGGGAACTTATGGCTCCAACGGTCAAGTTCCTCGTCAAAATCATGTTGCTCCACCGGGTTTTCCACCGGTTCAAAATAGGTACAACAATGGAAACAATGGTAATAATTTTAACCGTGGTAACCAAGGAAATTATAATCAAAGAAATGGGTTTAATGCTAATCAAAACAATCAAGGTTTTCAAAGCAATAATCAAAATGATTTGTCAAGCTACATTAAGTCAAATGAGGAAAATTTGAATGCTTTTCAAAATAATCTTCAAGGACAAATGCAACTTTTAAAAATGAGTTTCAAAATACGATTAAAGGGCAAAATAATAAGATTGAGCTTAATCAACAAAGACTTGAACAAAACCAAAACCGTTTTGAGCAAAGATTAGAGCAAAGTCATAATCGTATGCAACAAAGTTTGGAACGAGGTCAAAATAAATTGCTTTCGATGTTTGAGGGATTTATGTCTAAACCATCTACTTCTTCGGTTTGCTTACCTAGTAATACCATTCCAAACCCGAAGGGAGATCTTAAGGCCATAACCGTTTGTGATGATTGTGAAAATTTAGATGAAGTTGAAGTGATTGAGTTTAGTCCTCCACCTAAGGAAACTTTTCTAGATGTCACCAAGGCTACTTTGAATGTGATTAGTACCTCAGTTTTCTTTGATTTATTTCCCGAGAAATATAAAGATCCGGGTCAATTCTTGATACCTTGTGTTTTCAATGAGCTTGGGGTTTGCAAAGGCCTAGCCGATCTAGGAGCTAGCATTAACATAATGCCCCTAGCCCTTTGGAAGACTATTGACTATGCACCACTTAGTACCACTCGAATGATCATTGAGCTTGCTAATGGTACCACCACTCGACCGGTTGGTATAGCGGAAAATGTCATTATGAATGTGGGGAATTTCTTGTACTTAGCTGATTTTGCTATAGTTGATTATGAGACCAATCCTCGTGTGCCTATTATTTTAGGACGACCATTTTTGTGCACGGCTCAAATTCAAGTTGATATGAGGAAAGAGGAAATTAAATTGTTTTATGGAGATAAAAGCATTGTTTTCAAACCGGAAAAGATTCAAAGATTTGCTTCTAAGAAAGTTGAAAGTGTAAAACGTGTTGAAACAATTGAAAGTAATAAGAAAGCTCTTTTTGATAAAGGTGTTTTTCCAATTTTGGAAACTCCATTTTGTGAAAGTAAAAAGTTAAATTCAGATGAAGAAGCTTGCTTTGTTGAAACATGTTGTAACCTTTCCTCATCTACACTCACTCCACACGAGGATGATATGATTGAAAAACAAACTGATGAATACCTAAGTGAGCCTTTTGATGCTAGTGAGTTTAATAGTGAGAATTTTGATCCCGAGAGTGATATTGCTTTAATTGAACAATCTTTGAAAATGGACTCATTTTCACTCTCTTCGAAGGATCAATTTGAGGTTCCTAAGGCACAATCTTCAATTGAAGAGCCTTTGATTCCTAACTTCACACCGAGTGAGGTTAGTGACTATTCATGTGATAAGTTCATCGATGAACTTTTTGTTATTATTGATCCACTTCCACGGGGAAGTGAAGACGTTATCGATCTCGAGATCGAACGTGATTCTCGTGTTTTACCTACCATTCTCGAGGAATTCACCGATGAATTGCCTTCAAATGAGAATGATGATCTTGTATCCGAGTGTGATACACTCGATACTTTGTCGGATATTTCTTGTGATGACAAGGATGACGACACTTTTGTGACTTACTCAAATCCTCTCTTTAAAACTTCATTGAACAATAATCCATTGTTTCAAGAGGATTTTGAGAGCATCATACCTCCTACATCTCACAACCTTTGTGATGATGATCTTCTCATGAAAGAGGTTGATGAGTTTCTTTATATAGACATTCCTTTGGAATTTGAGGAAGAGTCTAATGACGGTGATGAAGATTCTTGGTTTGATCACCCGATTTATGATGATGATAATGTTGACCCGGAGGGAGAAATTACTTTTGCTCCAATTATCCTTCCCACTCGCTTTGATCTTAATGTGCGGGTTTTTCATGCGACTCGTTTTGAGTACCATGATGATAGGTGTGTAAACACCCATCCTTTCTACCACTTAATTACAATAATAACCGAGCCAAAACGTGTATTTTATGTCTTTTATGTCGGAATTATGCGTGGTTTGTGTTTTTGTTGTGATTTAGGACGAAACTGTGAAAAGTGGAGAAAACACGGACATTCACGGCTTTTATTGAAGAAAAAGATGAAAGACGAAGTCGAGAAGTCAAGAGTGCAAAAAAGAACGGAAGTCCAAGACCAATTCTGAAGATTTATCGAAGAAAAAGTCAAAAGACGGAAGTTTACTTAAAGCCGAAGAACTCAAGTCTATTTAAAAGACGAGTTCAAAGAAATCCCGAGCCAAAAGTCATTAAAAGTCCAAGATTAAAGAAGATAAGAAGAAAAGGACTAAGCATGTAATTAATGAAGATTAAAGAAGGAAGGACTTAATCTTGTAATTAAGAGAAAAGGAAAGAGGGGAGGAAGCTTCCTAATCCTCCCCTATATATAGATTAGGATGATAATTATTTTTCTTGTTGGCTAAGTGTGACAATTAGTCTTCCATCATTTACTTACCTTGCACCCTTTAATTCATGTCAATTTAAGTACTTGTCAATTTAAATACCTTGTCTTGCATATTAAATTCCTTTAATTTCAAGTAAGTTTTCATTTAATTCTTGTCAATCTTTACTTTATCTTGTTAATCTCTTATCTACCTTCCTTAATCTTTGATTTTTATGTTTATGTTTGTGTTCATGTTCATGTTTTTATTTTGATCAAGTGGGTTTTTGATTGTTGTGGTTAAATTTGTTAGTTTAATTGATATAGATTGTTTGTTTATGATTGTTTGTTGTTTTGTTATTAGTTTAGTTTAATCGTGTGTTTGATTTTGGTTAATTTGTGGTTAGATTCTTGTTATTTTGATCCCTTGTTCTTCGGGGGAGTTTGTTTCTGTATCTTGTGATTCCCAGGAAAGCTTCGGACCAGGTCTTTGTTCATTCGGAAGAGTTCCAAGCCAAGAGAAGGAGTTAGTTCATTCGGAACCTTCAGAGTTCCGACTCAAGGGGCTTCATCCGGAACATTCAAAGTTCCGGACGAAAACTTCCGGACGAAGACTTCCGGACGAAAACTTCCGGATCAAGGGGAAGTTCCGGATCAGCAACTCATTCGGAACATTCAAAGTTCCGAACGAAAACTTCCGAGTCAAGTTCCGGACGAAATCTTCCGAGTCAATACTTCCGGACGAAAGTTCCGACTCAAGCATTGCTCATTCGGAACTCAAGAAGTTCCGAATCAGAGGGCTTCATTCGGAAGTCTAGAACTTCCGGATCAAGAAGGCTTCATTCGGAAGTCTTCCGAATCAAGGAGTTCCGACTCAAGAGTGTTCATTCGGAACTCAAGAAGTTCTGAGTCAAGGGATAATCAGAAACTTCCGAATCAAGGATTTCCTGTCAGGTTCTTTTTAGTTTTTCTTTTTAAGTTCTGTCTTTTATTTTCAAGCTTTATTTTTCCCGCCTTTTATTTAGTTGCACTTTAAATTTGCCTTAGCTTTATTTTAGACTTGCCTTAGTTTAAGTTTCAGTTGTGTTTTAAGTTTGCCTTAGATAGATTTAAGTTTGCGTTATTTACGATTAGTGCCCTTTAATTTCAGTCACGTTTTTATCTACTTGCACCATTACTTTTAATTAGACTTAGATTTACTTTAATTGCACTTTTAATTTAAAGTTTTGCACATTTATTTAAAAACAACCCAAAATATTTTTTTCACCAAGAACAACTGAGTCACATAGAGAACCTAGATCAATTCGTTAAGATATCGAGACTTGAACTTAATTTTTAATTAGGTAAAAACCTAGTTATCAAATGGCGCCGCTGCCGGCTCTTTTCGTAAAGATTAACGGTTTTCTGTGAGAGAGGCGTTGCTTTTTGGGATCCGTTCACTTGTGAGCGTTACTTTATTGCATAAAAAATTCAAAAAATCATAAAAAATTAAAAATTGATAAAAATCCATAAAAATTAAAAATTTCAAAAATCCAAAAAGATTTTATCTTTATTGTATATATATATTGTTTTTGTGTTTAGTTTCTTTTTCTTTTGCATTTTCAAGTGTATGCGTACTAGATCTTCTAATTATCAAGAGCCCGAGTCTCAAGAAGATTTAGCTATGTCAGGTGTAAACAACAATAATCCACCGCACCCTAATAATAACAACAATGTTCTTCCACAGCCCGATCTTCGGACAATGGAGGAACTTTGTAAACCTACCATGTTTGGACGAGGAGGACCGATTGCGCCGATGCAAATCAACGCTCCTGAGTTTTCGTTGAAGCACCACATGATTCAGCAAGTGCAAACTAACCCATTCCGTGGATTGCCTGATGATGATGCCAACAAACACCTCGACAAGTTCATTACAATCACCCAAAGCATGAAGTTGGCTGGTGCCACAATGGATGAACTTCGCCTACAACTCTTTCCACATACTTTATTACATCATGCCGAGAAATGGTTTGATCGTCTCCCAAAGAATTCTATTCACACTTGGGATGACATGACTCAACTCTTTTTGTCGCGCTACTTTCCACCATCCATGGTCACGAGCCTTCGCAATCAAATCAGCGGTTTCATGCAAGACCCTGATGAATCTCTTTTTGATGCTTGGGAGTGATATAATGTCTTGATCGATAGATGTCCAAACCACAACATGCTCCCTGTGACCTTAATAGATACTTTCTACAACGGTTTGACTTTTCGAGATCATGATACGATTAATGCAGCCGCCGGTGGCACATTCATGAAAAGAAGACCCGAGGAGTGTAGAGAGCTTATTGAGAACATGACTACTCACCACAAAAACTGGGATTCCTCTGCTTCTTCAAGGAACAACCCGAGAGTCAATGTTTCCTCCACCTCAGCAAACCCTGATATGACAGACCTCACCCGTGTGCTGACTGAAATGAGAAGAAGTATGCAACTCTTGGCTTCAAACCAACAACAACAACAAGTTAAAGCTGTTGCTGCTCCTTGTGAAACATGCGGTGGTCCTCACTCATACACCGATTGTCCTTCGACACAAGGAAATCCGGAAAATGTGTATGCAGCTTATGTAATTATTCACCGGAAAATTACCAAGCTCGATCTCAAGGGGATAGAAATTTGCTGAGTTACCGATCCAACAATTACCTTTCACCCGGTTTCTTTCCTCAAAACCAAAACCCCGCCAAAAACTACAATAGAAGCAACCAAATCCCACCAAGAGCTTCTAATCCTTATAACCCACCCGCCCAACAAAACCCACCCATTAACTCCGATGTTGAAGCCATTATGAGAACCCAAGGTGAGCAAATCAAGAATCTACAGAGCCAAATAATAAATTTGAAAGGAGATATCACGAAGCAAGGAAATGAGATAAGATCTGAGGTTCGCGATAATATTCAATCCTTCTTCAGCACTCAAACGAATGAATTAAAGAATATGTTGGCTAGTTTCTTGCCCTCCACTCAACCTTCTACTTCAAGTTCTCTACCTTCAAACACCGTCACTAATCCGCGAGCTAATGTGAGTGCTATTACTACTCGTAGTGGAGTTACCATCGTAGGACCACCAATCCCACCCCCATCATCTACACCTCCTCCACCACCATGTATCCCTACTCCTCCTACACCTAGTATTAGTGCACCATTACCGTCTCCGCCTCGTCATGACGATGTCCCCAAGAAGAAACCTTCAACATCTCAACCTTCACCAACTACACCTTCCACCTATAAACCCAACATCCCATATCCTTCTCGCTTGGACAAGCCTAACTTGCTAACAAAGGAGGACTCTCAAATAACAAACTATATCAAGATGATTTCTCAAATGAACTTCAACATTAGCTTTCTTGAAGCACTTGTCCACATGCCCAAATTTGTTAAAGAATTTAAGGAATTGCTTAACAAGAAGGAGAAGCTGATTGAACTCGCCAACACACGCTTAAATGAAAACTGCTCTGCAGTGATTCTTAAAGAACTTCCGGAAAAGCTTGGAGATCCCGGTCGTTTTGTGTTGCCTTGCGTGTTCAACAAAACTGAAGAATTTACTGCCCTTGCTGATCTCGGGGCCAGTATTAATTTGATGCCATTAAGTGTTTGGAAAACACTATCATTGCCCGACCTCACTCCAACAAAGATGACTCTTGAACTTGCAAATCGCAGTCTCGCTTACCCCGTTGGTATAGCCGAAGACGTGTTTATTAAAGTTGGCACATTTACTTTCCCGGTCGATTTTGTCGTTGTTGATTAAGAAATGGACCCTCGTATTCCTTTAATACTTGGTCGGCCATTCTTGAGAATCGGACGCACTTTAGTGGATGTGGCCGAAGGTGAGTTAATCTTACGAGTCGGGGATGATTCACAAATTTTTAAAATGGGGAAGCTTACAGGCAAATCTTTTGGCCGAGAATCAGTGAATATGATTAATGTGCTTGATAACTTCGTCATCTACAACAATCCTCTATTTGAGTCTTGCAAAGATAATCCACTCTTTCAAGATGATGTGGATGATTCTCGCTCTACTTTGGAAGCTTCTCCCATCTATGATTCTCCACCGGTCTTTGATGCTTATGATGATGATGATTCTAGCTCAGATTCGGATGATTTTGATGATTGTACTTCCGAGTATCCCGAGCTGCCCACATATGATGATTTTGATGCGGCCGATACTCTTTCAAGTGATTCTTCACAAGATGAAGATCCTCCGCCATCACTCGATCCTACTTTGGACGATTACTCATTTGAGGAAGACTTCTCTGAATTTCTCAACACTTACTTCCCTCATGAGAGTGATGCTCCTCCTTATGACTTTGAAGATTATCGTCTTGATCCTACTTTGGATTTGAAGCACATTCTTTCTAAGGAGAACAAACCGGTCGACACCGAAATCCGCAGCACGTATGAGTTAACACCTCTTTGTCCCCCTTCTGAGGATGAGGTTGTGCTTCTTCGCGGATCTTCTTCCCATTCTGCTGAGCCTGAGTGCTATTTTCCCTTAAAGGAAAAGGTGTTCGACCCGGGTATTGACATTCGACAGCCATCTCAGTATCCACCTGATGAAATAAAAGGAAATATCCTTGGAACTTATGGAAATCTGCTTGCACCACTTCACCCTTGCTTCCACCGTGCTCCATCACTGCTTAAGGGAACCGTGCCTACTCTTCTTTGGCTTGCCTTGTTTGCCCTAAGCTTTTGCTATTTGATGGACGAAAACTATGTCTTTGATCCTGGTGGATATGTTTCATGCTTCTTCCGTTGATGATCAAGGTCGAGTCAGGCTCATGACTCGGTTAACAAAAATCAAGCGCTTCTTGGGAGGCAAACCATGCATCTATCTTTTCGCTTTCTTTATCATAAGTGTATGGGGGAGACCCGTTGGTTTGCTATTTCCTCTCCTCCCTTCTTATAATCAGGGATTCGAGCTTCAATGATCCACTCTTGATGATTCTTGACGACCCGTGATTCCGTGTTCCATTATCCCGGTTCTATCCTAAACTCTTTTCGATTCACTATTTTATATTTTCTCAATATTAAAATAGGAATCTCTTTAGTTGACCTTTCCTTAGCAAGATTTAAACAACGTGCACAATGTCCTAAGTGTAGGGGAGTTTACTCCCACATGCTTAAACATTGAGGACAATGTTTATCTTAAGTGTAGGGGGGACTTCTATCGAAGTTAAGTGGTCTTTTCCTTGTATTTGTCCTCATTTTAACCGGATAATCAATTTTTCGACATTTTTCAAAATTTTTGATCTATTTTGGCCTATTAGTTTTTCCCTTTGTATAGTTATTTTCTTTCCTTATTAGAATAAATGTTTAATAAAGTGGTTTTAATTTTCAAACGTTGTGAATCTTTTGACTCAACCCGAGTTTACTTATCTAAGTTACTCTAGCTAGTATCCTTAACATGTTTAAGTCTAGTTTTGCTAGGCTATTATATAGGGAGCTATAAAACGCGAAAGTCTTAACTCTCACGGGTTAAGAACAAGAACTTTTCGCAAGTTCCTATAATTGAACCTAGAGAGTCGTTTATCAAGGGAACTTTAAAATGCGATTTCTAAACTTGAAAGAGTCTAAGAATTTGCAAGATCCTATAGGCGACTCGAAAACCCAAAACTTTGATTTAATAGGCTAAGTATCCACGAGTCCCATTTCTTGAGATTTTAAATTGTGGAGAACGAGAGATGATAGAGCCAATTATAAGTTCGGTATTCTTTCGGGAATTTATGTGAGTTAATTATGAGCCTATTCTCCCATCACTTGCTAATAAATTTATCTTCTAATAAATAAGGTTGTACGATTTGAAAAGTTACTTAGCTTCTAGCCCAAGATCGTTTAAAAGTTGCTCGGTATGGATTTGAGTTCATAGCCAAGGCATAACTTATTGAAGCGGGATGCGAAGATTGGCGAGTCCGAAAAGGCCCTAACAAGGCATGAGGGCTATATTTTGTTGCTAAAGATCCCAAGTGATGTAAAAAATCATTTATCAAAAATTAGTATGAAGGATCGAGACACACGACGTTAAGCCAAAACTCCCCAAAAGTCACGGAGAAGTGTATCCGAAAAGACCCTAACAAGGTATGAGGATAAATAGATCCAAGTCATAAAAGGAGGCGGATCGTTGTATATCAAAGTCCAAAATAATGATTGGAGAAAAATGAAGAAGTCGTGGTCCAAGTATGAATCTCTCAAAACTTCAAGTGAAGAAATTCCTATTATGAAGAGAAGGCCATTATTTCATGAACGTTTCTCAAGGTTTGAAGTATGAAGTCGCTGCCAAATATCGGTCCGAGAAAGGTCTCAAATCGCGAAGCGAGTTATGCCAAGATATGAACTTTATGAGGTCCCGAGAAGCAGTTTTAAAAGATTTTGTCCTTTAGCTAACTATTGATTAAATCGTTCACTTTATTTTCAGACTTAATAACTATCGAAATAAGTCAAAAATGCATCCTCGTGATCATTCAAGACAATAATAAAATATAAGAGATACACCTAGGAATAAGGGAGTCTAAGTGAGTAATTGGCCCACATGAGTTCGTGATAGTCTACTAACTTATAATAACAATGATCTCATTTTTAAGCTTGGTTTGGAGAAAGTGAAAACTTGAGGATGATGATTGTTCATAACATTTCCAAAACCCAAGGTATGCTTTTGATTTCTTTATTTTGAATGTTTATAATTTTCTATCTCTTTAATAAAGGCCACTATGGATTGATTATGATGAAAAATGTAAACTTGCTTTGTAACTAATGCATTGCATGAGGACATTGCAATGGTAAAGTGTAGGGGATTTGATAGGTGTGTAAACACCCATCCTTTCTACCACTTAATTACAATAATAATCGAGCCAAAACGTGTATTTTATGTCTTTTATGTCGGAATTATGCGTGATTTGTGTTTTTGTTGTGATTTAGGACGAAACGGTGAAAAGTGGAGAAAACACGGGCATTCACGGCTTTTATTGAAGAAAAAGATGAATGACGAAGTCGAGAAGTCAAGAGTGCAAAAAAGAACGGAAGTCCAAGACCAATTCTGAAGATTTATCGAAGAAAAAGTCAAAAGACAGAAGTTTACTTAAAGCGGAAGAACTCAAGTCTATTTTATCGAAGAATTAAAAGACGAGTTCAAAGAAATCCCGAGCCAAAAGTCATTAAAAGTCCAAGATTAAAGAAGATAAGAAGAAAAGGACTAAGCATGCAATTAATGAAGATTAAAGAAGGAAGGACTTAATCTTGTAATTAAGAGAAAAGGAAAGAGGGGAGGAAGCTTCCTAATCCTCCCCTATATATAGATTAGGATGATAATTATTTTTCTTGTTGGCTAAGTGTGACAATTAGTCTTCCACCATTTACTTACCTTGCACCCTTTAATTCATGTCAATTTAAATACTTGTCAATTTAAATACCTTGTCTTGCACATTAAATTCCTTTAATTTCAAGTAAGTTTTCATTTAATTCTTGTCAATCTTTACTTTATCTTGTTAATCTCTTATCTACCTTTCTTAATCTTTGATTTTTATGTTTATGTTTGTGTTCATGTTCATGTTTTTATTTTGATCAAGTGGGTTTTTGATTGTTGTGGTTAAATTTGTTAGTTTAATTGATATAGATTGTTTGTTTATGATTGTTTGTTGTTTTGTTATTAGTTTAGTTTAATCGTGTGTTTGATTTTGGTTAATTTATGGTTAGATTCTTGTTATTTTGATCCCTTGTTCTTCGGGGGAGTTTGTTTCTGTATCTTGTGATTCCCAGGAAAGCTTCAGACCAGGTCTTTGTTCATTCGGAAGAGTTCCAAGCCAAGAGAAGGAGTTAGTTCATTCGGAACCTTCAGAGTTCCGACTCAAGGGGCTTCATCCGGAACATTCAAAGTTCCGGACGAAAACTTCCGGAAGAAGACTTCCGGACGAAAACTTCCGGATCAAGGGGAAGTTCCGGATCAGCAACTCATTCGGAACATTCAAAGTTCCGAACGAAAACTTCTGAGTCAAGTTCCGGACGAAATCTTCCGAGTCAATACTTCCGGACGAAAGTTCCGACTCAAGCATTGCTCATTCGAAACTCAAGAAGTTCCGAATCAGAGGGCTTCATTCGGAAGTCTAGAACTTCCGGATCAAGAAGGCTTCATTCGGAAGTCTTCCGAATCAAGGAGTTCCGACTCAAGAGTGTTCATTCGGAACTCAAGAAGTTCCGAGTCAAGGGATAATAAGAAACTTCCGAATCAAGGATTTCCTGTCAGGTTCTTTTTAGTTTTTCTTTTTAAGTTATGTCTTTTATTTTCAAGCTTTATTTTTCCCGCCTTTTATTTAGTTGCACTTTAAATTTGCCTTAGCTTTATTTTAGACTTGCCTTTGTTAAAGTTTCATTTGTGTTTTAAGTTTGCCTTAGATAGATTTAAGTTTGCGTTATTTACGATTAGTGCCCTTTAATTTCAGTCACGTTTTTATCTACTTGCACCATTACTTTTAATTAGACTTAGATTTACTTTAATTGCACTTTTAATTTAAAGTTTTGCACATTTATTTAAAAACAACCCAAAATATTTGTTTCACCAAAAACAACTGAGTCACATAGAGAACCTAGATCAATTCGTTAAGATATCGAGACTTGAACTTAATTTTTAATTAGGTAAAAACCTAGTTATCACATGACCCCTTTGTTCACATTCCTAAGAGTGATAAGGTCAACAAAGTCATGCAAGTTGATACCACTAGTGTTGAGACTCTTATACCACCTTTACCATGTGCTTCATATGATTTAGGATTAGCATGGGGGACGACACCTTGTTGTCTATTCCTTTCTCCACCGAGGACGAGGTATTCGACCCCAGAATCGTTGATTTAGGGAAATCTTGGCCTTTCACCGATGCAATAATTGAAAGACTTTTCGATCATCTTGGTGCGAGTTTATCTCGGGGAGTATGCTACATCCATACCATTATTTGTGACTACCATCTCTTGTTAGAGATTTGTGTTGGAGTTTTATCCTTTCGTTTGTCATCCGACAACGAGGATGTAATCTTTGACCCCGACCTCGTGCTTTATTATGGATTTTATTCCATTATCCCGGATCTTCAAACTTTCCCTAAGGACCAATGAATGTGGGGATCGAGTCGAGCTCATGACTCGGTGAACAAAAACGAGGTGCCTTGTGGGGGAGTCCCATACATTCTATCTTCTTTCTATTTTCTAACACTAATAAGGCTTGATCTTTCAAGCTCGTGCTCGTGTTTTGTTGTGTTGTGAATCTTAGGTATGACCCTAATATTTGAAGACTCTCGTGTTTGGTTTTTGCCGGTCCACTTGATCTTCCATTCTTTGAATGCCAAAAAGGGGCACACTCTTTATCCCTTGATTTTTATCGACTAACGTTTTATCTTGAGGCATAATTAATAAACGGCTTATAGATTTGCGTTCTCTTTCCATTCTATGATTTTGCATTAGACTCTTCTTGTTTTAGCAAGGGGGTGTCACTCTTGAGCTAAGAAACATTAAGGACAATGTTTGGTTTTAGCATGGGGGAGTCACTCGATATAATCGCTTGCAATTGCTTTTGTCGTGTCTAATCGTATTGTGTTTCTCATTTTTCAATAAAATTTTAAATTTTTAGTGTTATTTTTAAGTTTTAATTAATAAAATAAGTGCTTTTGACACAAATGTAGGCTTCCCGTTGGTGAAAATAAAAATAGTTTTTGACTCGACTCGGTTTTTAACCTTAGCTTTTCCTTAACGTATTTGAATTAAGTTTTGCTAGGCTTTTATATAGGGAGCTTTAAAACGCGAAAGTCTTAATTCATACGAATTAAGAACAAGAACTTTTCCTAAGTTCCTATAATTGATCCTAGAAAGTCGTTTATCAAGGGAACTTTAAAACGCAAATTTTAAAACTTGAAAAAGTATAAGAAGATGCAAGATCCTATAGATGACTTGAAAACCCAAAACTTTGATTTAATAGGCTAAGTATCCATTGATTTCATTTTTGAAATTTTACAATATGGAGAACAAGAGATGATAGAGTTCAATCATAAGTTTCTAAGGTTAAATTCTTCTTTGTGCAAGTATTTTTGTGTTTGATTTAATCCCCTCGTATTTACTTTCCACACTTGAATAATAATTGCTTAATAAATGAAGTTTTTAGCGGTCTAGGCTTGATATCTTGACTCGTAACTCCTTCTTTTTCTTCCCTTGTAATTAAAGTGAGAACACATTGAGGGTGTCAGCGTCATGGACTTTTGATCATCGGATTGCGGAAATTTTGCTTACTATAAATATCATATTAATAAGAAGAATAAATAAAAACATATTCTCTATGAGCCTTCGGGTGGGAGTCATGTAGCACTAACCTTTTCATTAGAGCCTTAGGGTGTATGTCAAGGGTCGTGTTGAATAAAAATTGCTTCATCATCATGATCCGTAAGGTGGGATGGTGAAGTCAATTCCCTTATTTTTGTCCAAGGAGCCTTAGGGTGTGGATTTTAAATAAGGAGCACAATTGCATCTTAAAGAGCCAAAAGGTGTTATGATGTAGTTGTTGCTAACTCCATTAATAAGGTCATAACTGACTTTGAAGGTTTTTATTGTTGCTTTTAAGTAGCCATATTAGCCAAATTTCGGGTCCGGGATTTATCCCTAAATCGTGTTAAGTTATCCTTGATGTGGGCTTTCTTTAGTGACAACGGTTTTTGAAGTCGAGGTTAGGTTTGAGTGTTGAGTTTACACCGTTCTTGCCTTCATTTTTGGACTAATAAATATCAAAATAAAGTCAAATGATCCTTTGGGTGAATGACAAATAAAATCTAGATATACAATTAGGAATAATAGGAGATTGAGTTTAAAATAAATTACTTGTATGAGTTGGTTTAATTTTAGGGCTTTTGATTGACAATGATCTTGTTTTTGCACTTGGCATGGAAAAGTGAAAAGTCGGGGACGATGAATCTATTTGAGTTTTATGATCCTTAAAGTTATTTTTCAATAATGAAAGCAATACATTATGTCTTTGCAAAATAAAATGTCAAGAGTTGAATAATGGTGTAGTTAGTGTGTTATTTTATCATTGCGTGAGGACACGACAATAGCTTAGCAAGGGGGAATTTGATATGAGTGATTTTACTCATATCATTTGTATCTTAAAACAATGAAATAATGCATGAAATGTATAAATTTGCTTTGTATTTGTATGTTTCTTGTTTTAATGTGTGTAGGTACCAAGTTCGCGAAAACCGGCAAAGATCGACACGAGTTTGAAGAAAGGATCAACGAAGCCAAAAACGAGCTCGATTTTAGCGGATTTGAATTTATTGAAGACTATTTGCACCAAGTGGGTCCCACATTTGCTATTTGGGCCTGATAGTCCATTATGGGAATTAATATTGCCACATTTGAGCAAAAGCCCAAGATATGGCCCAATTTGCTAATTAAAGACACGGATGGGAAATATAATTTGGGCCAAAAGCCCAAACTCCTCAAACAAGTAAACGAATGAAGTAAAGTAACGGGCTTTTAGGGTTTTGCTAGAAACGAATGTGTAAAGTGTATTTAACTCACAAAATAGTCAACTCACAAAACGTTTCACCACACACGTTTTCCATCTTTTCGCACAATAAATAAAAGGTTTCGATACAACCTATGCATCTTTATCTATCACCTTTCATCCCCAATAACCAGTAACTCCATTTTCCACTGTTCACAAACCCTAGCCTAATAAATTGCTCAAATTAAAATAGGGCTTTTGGTTCGTACGTGCGATTCACACATGGGGGAAATAAATCCCCCAAGTTTTAGGAAGAGAAGAGTGGGCTAGCAGGGATACGTGGCAGTTTTCTATAGGAGATTACACCTCATTTTCCCCACTCCACCAATCAAGAGGCATCAAAGAAACACAACTAGCACAAACGGATGCCACGTTGGCAATCCGTGTGCTAGTTGTGTCCTCTCAACCTTAGGATCAACAACAAGAGAGAGAAAGATGATCTAAGGGCTTAAATTAAAGAAGGAATATACCAAAAAGATCTGGATATTCGCTCCTCAACAGCCTTGGGATGGCTATAAAAAACCCCCATTTATCTTGTAATCATTATAATGTTAAAATTAGTGTAGACTTGTAATTTTCTTTTCGATAATGTAATGTTTATTTGAATTAATGAAAAGTTTAGTTTTAAAGTTTTGAGTTCCTGAGTTTAATCTTTTATATATTGTCTTTGCAATCTTATTATTTTTGATATTGATAACTAATAAAATTATTTAATTAAGCTAAATAATAGCTTTAATTAATTAATTAAATAAAAATTGGGATTTAAGTTTTTTCCCCACTGGAAGAAATTATACCAAATCTGCTCGGTTCGAGAAGTTGGTTCGAATAGATGGTGTTTGTGGTTCGTTTTAAGATGGTGGTCGATCATGGTGGTATTGTTTCCGGTTCATAAGGTAGCACAGCGCTATCCTTCGTCTCAAAGGATATCGACAATAGGTTCGATTCAATTTAATTTTTGTTTTATTTTTGTTTAAGTTTGATGTTATATGATTTCCACTGCTTAGTTTGGTTAGTTTTATATAATCTGTCTGAATATTTAAATGTTTAGTTAACTTACTGTTTGAATTTAAAAGTTCGAGTTATTTTAAGAATCTGTTTAAGGTAACTGCTCTAGATGATTTGGTTTGATTTAAACAGATCTAATAATCTGTAAAGATAGTATAAACTTGTTCTTTGGTATAATATTTATTGATATGCTGTCTGTTTTTACCTTGTAACTGCTATGAAAGTTTTGGTACAAGCGGATGTTGAGTATACTTATATAGGCTGATGAGTAAATTAGATGATCAATGATACGGTTAGCCTGTTAGAGTTTAGTCTGTCATCATTTTTCTGCTTTTCAAAATTGCATATTAAGATTACTGTTTGTTTGAAGTTGAATCGTTGGGGTGTTTGCTTTTAGATTTTAACAATATTATTCATGAATGATTGTTAATTTTATTCTTTTTGTATGCAATTGTAATGAAGTTAAGGAGCTGCTACGTTTGAATCTTAGTTGTTACGAGTTTGTTAGTTAATTTTAGTATGGTTGACGTAATTTTATAAGCTGTTAGGATTTTTAGACTTCCTTGACTGGTAATAGATCTGATATTAGTGTACTGAGTAATTCTATTTTGGTTTAGTTCTTTTAAATTTTGCTGGTTTTTCTTTTATGATTTGCTGAATGTTTTGAGCCGTTTTAGGCTGTGTAGTTGTTTGTTTTCTTTGAGTATTTTTTATGTTTAATTGTTCAAGCAAATAGCTTATCAGATCCCTTTGATCTGATTAGCTCATAAGCTGAAATCCTTTTCATCTCTTCATATAACTTAACAAAAGTCACCTACCTGTGACTTGTATTTTTACTGTCAAAAAAAATTATTGTCCAAAAAATTGTTACTCATGGGGTTCGAACTCGAGACCCCAGGTTCACAGCCAAACATGTTAACCATTGAGCTTACTAGCTCTTTTGAGTTTTCTTTCAGTTATTTAGTTAATATATTAGATCTTAGTTTGGCAGTCTTTTACTTAAAACGTGTTTTAATTTGATTTACGTTTTTAAAATAAATTTTAATTAATGTTTTTATTAAAGTAAATTTTGGTTTAATAATAAAAAAAATAATGTTTTTATTAAATTTAAGAGTTTAATTAGTTTTTATATAATTAGATTTTTATTGTTTTAGAATAATATAGTTTTTAAAATAGATTTAGTTGAATTAAATTTTAATAGATTTAATTAGTTTAAAAAGTTTAGTTAGATTTTTAAATAGAATAAAAGTCATTTTTAATTAAATAGAATTATTTTTATAGATTTTTAAAATAGTTTAAATTTTAAATAGTCTTTATTTTTAAGTAATTGTTTTTAGTTTAAATAATAGCGGGGTTTACTATTCATGCACTTTAGGTTAAGATTAAATAGAATTTAAAATTGGTAGATTTATTTTTAGTTTAAAAACCGAAGACCAATTCAAATCGATTGTCCAAATCAAAGCTAAAACGTCTCAAATTCATTCGATCTTCGTCTACAACGAACTTGGTTCATCACGTGTTTAATTGAATTCGTCATTGGTAATATTAGTCTATTACTTTTTCCTAAAGGTAATTTTCTAATTTACCCTATAACGTATCCAAATTATCACTATACTATCACGATCACATCACCACCGGCTAGCAAAAGTTCCCACCGGCAGTTAGCCGATGGTTCCCCCTGCTGCCGCGGCTTGGTTCCCCCTGCTTGGTCATATTAGCCACCGGCTTAAGCCGGTGGTGTTTGCTTTGTTTTGCAGCCGAGACCCCCAAAACACAAGGACAACCGTGACATGCGTCGGGGTCTATTGGTTTGCTTGCTGCCGAGCCACAAAGCCCACACCGAGACCACTTGGTCTCGGTTGTGGTTACACGAGCCACACCGAGAGCATAGGCTCTCGGTTTGTGTGCGTCGGCCGAACCAAACACCCCTTAAACCCATGTATTTTTAATACCCTATGTTTAGATCTAATTAATTATTAACTTGTTTAATAACTTCATGATTTCATGTGTCTAGATCTAATAAACAATTAAAAAGAAAAGGTTTAAGAGATTATCGATTCGTAAATAAAAGAAACAAATACACGAACGACCCTGCTTGAATTGGATCAACCAAAAATCACAAACACACCCTCTTGGTGTGTGTATACCCGACGACCAAAGGGAGACAAGAGGATAGTTAGGGTTTTGTATTTTTCTAACTTTTCTGTATTATGAAAAATATGATCTCATTCTTTTCTTATTTAGTTAAATTTCAAAGTGGGCTTGGCCCCTTGTTTTGTTTATGCCGCGGGTATGAGGGGCCCACAAGGGGAAACCCGGTGTTTTTCCGTGTTCTAAAATATTACGTGTTCTCGTGTCTTGTTTACGTGATTTAATTATTAATCGTTCGTGTTCTAATATATATTTATACGTAATCGTAATAAATATACGTAAATACATAATAATAGGTTCGTGATTATTTACGTTCATGATTTTCATGTTCATGATTATAATTATTGTTGATAATAATTATCGTGTCTTAATACGTAATAAATACTTATCGTGTAATAACACGTATGTAATACTTGAAATTCCTATTCGTAAAACGTAAACGTGCTAAATAAGGATGTTCTAATCATGTACGTACAATCATAAGGGTACTATTTATGGTAAAATCATGCGGGTTTTACAATGCCCCATTCCGACCTAAGATGCCTACTCCACCACCCCCATACGGCTTAAATGGAGCCGAGAGCTCCGTGGCCGCCAAAGCATGTGGGATACCTACTCGCCACCGCTTTGCTATACTTGCTACACTTCGAAGCAACGTGGCGCACATTCTTCGTAATTTGGGTAGATTATCTCATGAGTCATTGGTTAGACTCGAGACTTGCTATGTAGAGGTCATCATGGAATTAGGTAGGAATGAACCACGCGCACCAGATCGTGTCGCGGGACTTGCTCGAAGACGAGAGGACCAACACTATGAGATTGTAGCCTTGCGCAAACTTTTGCATAGGGCATTGACTGATTTGTCCGAGAGGATCGAGGCTCTCGAGAGTCGGTACGACTAGAGTGATTCTTAGTCGATTCATGTTGCACGTCATTCCCATTTTTCCATTTATGTATTGTAATCTTTAAATTTCTAGACTATGTATTTGACTCCTTTGAACTAATTTAAATCGTGGAATGAATTATCCGTGCACTACATAACTTGTGAATCTCTTCGTCATTTGTTTGTGATATCATACTTGTGTCATGCTTTGTACTCTCTAACAATTTGAACTTGTGATTCTAACCTAATCATGATCCTTCATTATGGTTATAGGACTATGGTACGCACTACCCGCAACACTAGGGCCAATCAAAATCCGGTCGCACCCATTGCTATCGATCCGACGGTCTTAAACCAAATGATAGCCGATAGAGTTGATACCGCTCTTTCCGCCGCCAAGACCACTCGGAGCACTCAAGAAGAGACCAATAGAGTGCATGCCCCGACAACTACTACTCGTGCGTGTTCGTACAAAGAATTTCGCTCATGCTTTACTAGTACCTTTAATGGTACCGAATGTGTCGTAGGTCTTGCTCGTCGGATTGAGAGACTTGAATCTCAATTTAGTGTAAGTAATGTCGTCGAAAGCGACAAGGTGAAGTTTGGCTCTAGCACTCTTGTTGATGGTGCTTTGACATGGTGGAACATTCATGTTAAAGCCGTAAGTTTGGAAGTGGCTAATGCTACTCCTTGGGCACATTTCAAGGGAATGCTTCTAAAGAAGTATTGTCCTAGTAATGAGATGATACGGTTGGAAATCTTCCGAGTCAATACTTCCGGACGAAAGTTCCGACTCAAGCATTGCTCATTCGGAACTCAAGAAGTTCCGAATCAGAGGGCTTCATTCGGAAGTCTAGAACTTCCGGATCAAGAAGGCTTCATTCGGAAGTCTTCCGTATCAAGGAGTTCCGACTCAAGAGTGTTCATTCGGAACTCAAGAAGTTCCGAGTCAAGGGATAATCAGAAACTTTCGAATAAAGGATTTCCTGTCAGGTTCTTTTTAGTTTTTCTTTTTAAGTTCTGTCTTTTATTTTCAAGCTTTATTTTTCCCGCCTTTTATTTAGTTGCACTTTAAATTTGCCTTAGCTTTATTTTAGACTTGCCTTAGTTTAAGTTTCAGTTGTGTTTTAAGTTTGCCTTAGATAGATTTAAGTTTGCGTTATTTACGATTAGTGCCCTTTAATTTCAGTCACGTTTTTATATACTTGCACCATTACTTTTAATTAGACTTAGATTTACTTTAATTGCACTTTTAATTTAAAGTTTTGCACATTTATTTAAAAACAACCCAAAATATTTGTTTCACCAAGAACAACTGAGTCACATAGAGAACCTAGATCAATTCGTTAAGATATCGAGACCTGAACTTAATTTTTAATTAGGTAAAAACCTAGTTATCAAATGGCGCCGCTGCCGGCTCTTTTCGTAAAGATTAACGGTTTTCTGTG
Source organism: Glebionis coronaria (assembly GCA_025667525.1). NCBI lineage: Eukaryota > Viridiplantae > Streptophyta > Magnoliopsida > Asterales > Asteraceae > Glebionis > Glebionis coronaria. Next base: position 697,661 of record JANFOE010000647.1, on the reverse strand, counting down.
AGAGAGGCGTTGCTTTTTGGGATCCGTTCACTTGTGAGCGTTACTTTATTGCATAAAAAATTCAAAAAATCATAAAAAATTAAAAATTGATAAAAATCCATAAAAATTAAAAATTTCAAAAATCCAAAAAGATTTTATCTTTATTGTATATATATATTGTTTTTGTGTTTGGTTTCTTTTTCTTTTGCATTTTCAGGTGTATGCGTACTAGATCTTCTAATTATCAAGAGCCCGAGACTCAAGAAGATTTAGCTATGTCAGGTGTAAACAACAATAATCCACCGCACCCTAATAATAACAACAATGTTCTTCCACAGCCCGATCTTCGGACAATGGAGGAACTTTGTAAACCTACCATGTTTGGACGAGGAGGACCGATTGCGCCGATGCAAATCAACGCTCCTGAGTTTTCGTTGAAGCACCACATGATTCAGCAAGTGCAAACTAACCCATTCCATGGATTGCCTGATGATGATGCCAACAAACACCTCGACAAGTTCATTACAATCACCTGAAGCATGAAGTTGGCTGGTGCCACAATGGATGAACTTCGCCTACAACTCTTTCCACATACTTTATTACATCATGCCGAGAAATGGTTTGATCGTCTCCCAAAGAATTCTATTCACACTTGGGATGACATGACTCAACGCTTTTTGTCGCGCTACTTTCCACCATCCATGGTCACGAGCCTTCGCAATCAAATCAGCGGTTTCATGCAAGACCCTGATGAATCTCTTTTTGATGCTTGGGAGCGATATAATGTCTTGATCGATAGATGTCCAAACCACAACATGCTCCCTGTGACCTTAATAGATACTTTCTACAACGGTTTGACTTTTCGAGATCATGATACGATTAATGCAGCCGCCGGTGGCACATTCATGAAAAGAAGACCTGAGGAGTGTAGAGAGCTTATTGAGAACATGACTACTCACCACAAAAACTGGGATTCCTCTGCTTCTTCAAGGAACAACCCGAGAGTCAATGTTTCCTCCACCTCAGCAAACCCTGATATGACAGACCTCACCCGTGTGCTGACTGAAATGAGAAGAAGTATGCAACTCTTGGCTTCAAACCAACAACAACAACAAGTTAAAGCTGTTGCTGCTCCTTGTGAAACATGCGGCGGTCCTCACTCATACACCGATTGTCCTTCGACACAAGGAAATCCGGAAAATGTGTATGCAGCTTATGGTAATTATTCACCGGAAAATTACCAAGCTCGATCTCAAGGGGATAGAAATTTGCTGAGTTACCGATCCAACAATTACCTTTCACCCGGTTTCTTTCCTCAAAACCAAAACCCCGCCAAAAACTACAATAGAAGCAACCAAATCCCACCAAGAGCTTCTAATCCTTATAACCCACCCGCCCAACAAAACCCACCCATTAAATCCGATGTTGAAGCCATTATGAGAACCCAAGGTGAGCAAATCAAGAATCTACAGAGCCAAATAATAAATTTGAAAGGAGATATCACGAAGCAAGGAAATGAGATAAGATCTGAGGTTCGCGATAATATTCAATCCTCCTTCAGCACTCAAACGAATGAATTAAAGAATATGTTGGCTAGTTTCTTGCCCTCCACTCAACCTTCTACTTCAAGTTCTCTACCTTCAAACACCGTCACTAATCCGCGAGCTAATGTGAGTGCTATTACTACTCGTAGTGGAGTTACCATCGTAGGACCACCAATCCCACCCCCATCATCTACACCTCCTCCACCACCATGTATCCCTACTCCTCCTACACCTAGTATTAGTGCACCATTACCGTCTCCGCCTCGTCATGACGATGTCCCCAAGAAGAAACCTTCAACATCTCAACCTTCACCAACTACACCTTCCACCTATAAACCCAACATCCCATATCCTTCTCGCTTGGACAAGCCTAACTTGCTAACAAAGGAGGACTCTCAAATAACAAACTATATCAAGATGATTTCTCAAATGAACTTCAACATTAGCTTTCTTGAAGCACTTGTCCACATGCCCAAATTTGTTAAAGCATTTAAGGAATTGCTTAACAAGAAGGAGAAGCTGATTGAACTCGCCAACACACGCTTAAATGAAAACTGCTCTGCAGTGATTCTTAAAGAACTTCCGGAAAAGCTTGGAGATCCCGGTCGTTTTGTGTTGCCTTGCGTGTTCAACAAAACTGAAGAATTTACTGCCCTTGCTGATCTCGGGGCCAGTATTAATTTGATGCCATTAAGTGTTTGGAAAACACTATCATTGCCCGACCTCACTCCAACAAAGATGACTCTTGAACTTGCAAATCGCACTCTCGCTTACCCCGTTGGTATAGCCGAAGACGTGTTTATTAAAGTTGGCACATTTACTTTCCCGGTCGATTTTGTCGTTGTTGATTCAGAAATGGACCCTCGTATTCCTTTAATACTTGGTCGGCCATTCTTGAGAACCGGACGCGCTTTAGTGGATGTGGCCGAAGGTGAGTTAATCTTACGAGTCGGGGATGATTCACAAATTTTTAAAATGGGGAAGCTTACAGGCAAATCTTTTGGCCGAGAATCAGTGAATATGATTAATGTGCTTGATAACTTCGTCATCTACAACAATCCTCTATTTGAGTCTTGCAAAGATAATCCACTCTTTCAAGATGATGTGGATGATTCTCGCTCTACTTTGGAAGCTTCTCCCATCTATGATTCTCCACCGGTCTTTGATGCTTATGATGATGATGATTCTAGCTCAGATTCGGATGATTTTGATGATTGTACTTCTGAGTATCCCGAGCTGCCCACATATGATGATTTTGATGCGGCCGATACTCTTTCAAGTGATTCTTCACATGATGAAGATCCTCCGCCATCACTCGATCCTACTTTGGACGATTACTCATTTGAGGAAGACTTCTCTGAATTTCTCAACACTTACTTCCCTCATGAGAGTGATGCTCCTCCTTATGACTTTGAAGATTATCGTCTTGATCCTACTTTGGATTTGAAGCACATTCTTTCTAAGGAGAACAAACCGGTCGACACCGAAATCCGCAGCACGTATGAGTTAACACCTCTTTGTCCCCCTTCTGAGGATGAGGTTGTGCTTCTTCACGGATCTTCTTCCCATTCTGCTGAGCTTGAGTGCTATTTTCCCTTAAAGGAAAAGGTGTTCGACCCGGGTATTGATATTCGACAGCCATCTTAGTATCCACCTGATGAAATAAAAGGAAATATCCTTGGAACTTATGGAAATCTGCTTGCACCACTTCACCCTTGCTTCCACCGTGCTCCATCACTGCTTAAGGGAACCGTGCCTACTCTTCTTTGGCTTGCCTTGTTCGCCCTAAGCTTTTTCTATTTGATGGACGAAAACTATGTCTTTGATCCTGGTGGATATGTTTCATGCTTCTTCCGTTGATGATCAAGGTCGAGTCAGGCTCATGACTCGGTTAACAAAAATCAAGCGCTTCTTGGGAGGCAACCCATGCATCTATCTTTTCGCTTTCTTTATCATAAGTGTATGGGGGAGACCCGTTGGTTTGCTATTTCCTCTCCCCCTTCTTATAATCAGGGATTCGAGCTTCAATGATCCACTCTTGATGATTCTTGACGACCCGTGATTCCGTGTTCCATTATCCCGGTTCTATCCTAAACTCTTTTCGATTCACTATTTTATATTTTCTCAATATTAAAATAGGAATCTCTTTAGTTGACCTTTCCTTAGCAAGATTTAAACAACGTGCACAATGTCCTAAGTGTAGGGGTGTTTACTCCCACATGCTTAAACATTGAGGACAATGTTTATCTTAAGTGTAGGGGGGACTTCTATCGAAGTTAAGTGGTCTTTTCCTTGTATTTGTCCTCATTTTAACCGGATAATCAAATTTTCGACATTTTTCAAAATTTTTGATCTATTTTGGCCTATTAGTTTTTCCCTTTGTATAGTTATTTTCTTTCCTTATTAGAATAAATGTTTAATAAAGTGGTTTTAATTTTCAAACGTTGTGAATCTTTTGACTCAACCCGAGTTTACTTATCTAAGTTACTCTAGCTAGTATCCTTAACATGTTTAAGTCGAGTTTTGCTAGGCTATTATATAGGGAGCTATAAAACGCGAAAGTCTTAACTCTCACGGGTTAAGAACAAGAACTTTTCGCAAGTTCCTATAATTGACCCTAGAGAGTCGTTTATCAAAGGAACTTTAAAATGCGATTTCTAAACTTGAAAGAGTCTAAGAATTTGCAAGATCCTATAGGCGACTCGAAAACCCAAAACTTTGATTTAATAGGCTAAGTATCCACGAGTCCCATTTCTTGAGATTTTAAATTGTGGAGAACGAGAGATGATAGAGCCAATTATAAGTTCGGTATTCTTTCGGGAATTTATGTGAGTTAATTATGAGCCTATTCTCCCATCACTTGCTAATAAATTTATCTTCTAATAAATAAGGTTGTACGATTTGAAAAGTTACTTAGCTTCTAGCCCAAGATCGTTTAAAAGTTGCTCGGTATGGATTAGAGTTCATAGCCAAGGCATAACTTATTGAAGCGGGATGCGAAGATTGGCGAGTCCGAAAAGGCCCTAACAAGGCATGAGGGCTATATTTTGTTGCTAAAGATCCCAAGTGATGTAAAGAATCATTTATCAAAAATTAATATGAAGGATCGAGACACACGACGTTAAGCCAAAACTCCCCAAAAGTCACGGAGAAGTGTATCCGAAAAGACCCTAACAAGGTATGAGGATAAATAGATCCAAGTCATAAAAGGAGGCGGATCGTTGTATATCAAAGTCCAAAATAATGATTGGAGAAAAATGAAGAAGTCGTGGTCCAAGTATGAATCTCTCAAAACTTCAAGTGAAGAAATTCCTATTATGAAGAGAAGGCCATTATTTCATGAACGTTTCTCAAGGTTTGAAGTATGAAGTCGCTGCCAAATATCGGTCCGAGAAAGGTCTCAAATCGCGAAGCGAGTTATGCCAAGATATGAACTTTATGAGGTCCCGAGAAGCAGTTTTAAAAGATTTTGTCCTTTAGCTAACTATTGATTAAATCGTTCACTTTATTTTCAGACTTAATAACTATCGAAATAAGTCAAAAATGCATCCTCGTGATCATTCAAGACAATAATAAAATATAAGAGATACACCTAGGAATAAGGGAGTCTAAGTGAGTAATTGGCCCACATGAGTTCGTGATAGTCTACTAACTTATAATAACAATGATCTCGTTTTTAAGCTTGGTTTGGAGAAAGTGAAAACTTGAGGATGATGATTGTTCATAACATTTCCAAAACCCAAGGTATGCTTTTGATTTCTTTATTTTGAATGTTTATAATTTTCTATCTCTTTAATAAAGGCCACTATGGATTGATTATGATGAAAAATGTAAACTTGCTTTGTAACTAATGCATTGCATGAGTACATTGCAATGGTCAAGTGTAGGGGATTTGATATGTGTAAACACCCATCCTTTCTACCACTTAATTACAATAATAACCGAGCCAAAACGTGTATTTTATGTCTTTTATGTCGGAATTATGCGTGATTTGTGTTTTTGTTGTGATTTAGGACGAAACGGTGAAAAGTGGAGAAAACACGGGCATTCACGGCTTTTATTGAAGAAAAAGATGAATGACGAAGTCGAGAAGTCAAGAGTGCAAAAAATAACGGAAGTCCAAGACCAATTCTGAAGATTTATCGAAGAAAAAGTCAAAAGACAGAAGTTTACTTAAAGCGGAAGAACTCAAGTCTATTTTATCGAAGAATTAAAAGACGAGTTCAAAGAAATCCCGAGCCAAAAGTCATTAAAAGTCCAAGATTAAAGAAGATAAGAAGAAAAGGACTAAGCATGCAATTAATGAAGATTAAAGAAGGAAGGACTTAATCTTGTAATTAAGAGAAAAGGAAAGAGGGGAGGAAGCTTCCTAATCCTCCCCTATATATAGATTAGGATGATAATTATTTTTCTTGTTGGCTAAGTGTGACAATTAGTCTTCCACCATTTACTTACCTTGCACCCTTTAATTCGTGTCAATTTAAATACTTGTCAATTTAAATACCTTGTCTTGCACATTAAATTCCTTTAATTTCAAGTAAGTTTTCATTTAATTCTTGTCAATCTTTACTTTATCTTGTTAATCTCTTATCTACCTTTCTTAATCTTTGATTTTTATGTTTATGTTTGTGTTCATGTTCATGTTTTTATTTTGATCAAGTGGGTTTTTGATTGTTGTGGTTAAATTTGTTAGTTTAATTGATATAGATTGTTTGTTTATGATTGTTTGTTGTTTTGTTATTAGTTTAGTTTAATCGTGTGTTTGATTTTGGTTAATTTGTGGTTAGATTCTTGTTATTTTGATCCCTTGTTCTTCGGGGGAGTTTGTTTCTGTATCTTGTGATTCCCAGGAAAGCTTCGGACCAGGTCTTTGTTCATTCGGAAGAGTTCCAAGCCAAGAGAAGGAGTTAGTTCATTCGGAACCTTCAGAGTTCCGACTCAAGGGGCTTCATCCGGAACATTCAAAGTTTCGGACGAAAACTTCCGGAAGAATACTTTCGGACGAAAACTTCCGGATCAAGCGGAAGTTCCGGATCAGCAACTCATTCGGAACATTCAAAGTTCCGAACGAAAACTTCTGAGTCAAGTTCCGGACGAAATCTTCCGAGTCAATACTTCCGAACGAAAGTTCCGACTCAAGCATTGCTCATTCGGAACTCAAGAAGTTCCGAATCAGAGGGCTTCATTCGGAAGTCTAGAACTTCCAGATCAAGAAGGCTTCATTCGGAAGTCTTTCGAATCAAGGAGTTCCGACTCAAGAGTGTTCATTCGGAACTCAAGAAGTTCCGAGTCAAGGGATAATCAGAAACTTCCGAATCAAGGATTTCCTGTCAGGTTCTTTTTAGTTTTTCTTTTTAAGTTATGTCTTTTATTTTCAAGCTTTATTTTTCCCGCCTTTTATTTAGTTGCACTTTAAATTTGCCTTAGCTTTATTTTAGACTTGCCTTTGTTAAAGTTTCATTTGTGTTTTAAGTTTGCCTTAGATAGATTTAAGTTTGCGTTATTTACGATTAGTGCCCTTTAATTTCAGTCACGTTTTTATCTACTTGCACCATTACTTTTAATTAGACTTAGATTTACTTTAATTGCACTTTTAATTTAAAGTTTTGCACATTTATTTAAAAACAACCCAAAATATTTGTTTCACCAAGAACAACTGAGTCACATAGAGAACCTAGATCAATTCGTTAAGATATCGAGACTTGAACTTAATTTTTAATTAGGTAAAAACCTAGTTATCACATGACCCCTTTGTTCACATTCCTAAGAGTGATAAGGTCAATAAAGTCATGCAAGTTGATACCACTAGTGTTGAGACTCTTATACCACCTTTACCATGTGCTTCATATGATTTAGGATTAGCATGGGGGACGACACCTTGTTGTCTATTCCTTTCTCCACCGAGGACGAGGTATTCGACCCCAGAATCGTTGATTTAGGGAAATCTTGGCCTTTCACCGATGCAATAATTGAAAGACTTTTCGATCATCTTGGTGCGAGTTTATCTCGGGGAGTATGCTACATCCATACCATTATTTGTGACTACCATCTCTTGTTAGATATTTGTGTTGGAGTTTTATCCTTTCGTTTGTCATCCGACAACGAGGATGTAATCTTTGACCCCGACCTCGTGCTTTATTATGGATTTTATTCCATTATCCCGGATCTTCAAACTTTCCCTAAGGACCAATGAATGTCGGGATCGAGTCGAGCTCATGACTCGGTGAACAAAAACGAGGTGCCTTGTGGGGGAGTCCCATACATTCTATCTTCTTTCTATTTTCTAACACTAATAAGGCTTGATCTTTCAAGCTCGTGCTCGTGTTTTGTTGTGTTGTGAATCTTAGGTATGACCCTAATATTTGAAGACTCTCGTGTTTGGTTTTTGCCGGTCCACTTGATCTTCCATTCTTTGAATGCCAAAAAGGGGCACACTCTTTATCCCTTGATTTTTATCGACTAACGTTTTATCTTGAGGCATAATTAATAAACGGCTTATAGATTTGCGTTCTCTTTCCATTCTATGATTTTGCATTAGACTCTTCTTGTTTTAGCAAGGGGGTGTCACTCTTGAGCTAAGAAACATTAAGGACAATGTTTGGTTTTAGCATGGGGGAGTCACTCGATATAATCGCTTGCAATTGCTTTTGTCGTGTCTAATCGTATTGTGTTTCTCATTTTTCAATAAAATTTTAAATTTTTAGTGTTATTTTTAAGTTTTAATTAATAAAATAAGTGCTTTTGACACGAATGTAGGCTTCCCGTTGGTGAAAATAAAAATAGTTTTTGACTCGACTCGGTTTTTAACCTTAGCTTTTCCTTAACGTATTTGAATTAAGTTTTGCTAGGATTTTATATAGGGAGCTTTAAAACGCGAAAGTCTTAATTCATACGAATTAAGAACAAGAACTTTTCCCAAGTTCCTATAATTGATCCTAGAAAGTCGTTTATCAAGGGAACTTTAAAACGCAAATTTTAAAACTTGAAAAAGTATAAGAAGATGCAAGATCCTATAGATGACTTGAAAACCCAAAACTTTGATTTAATAGGCTAAGTATCCATTGATTTCATTTTTGAAATTTTACAATATGGAGAACAAGAGATGATAGAGTTCAATCATAAGTTTCTAAGGTTAAATTCTTCTTTGTGCAAGTATTTTTGTGTTTGATTTAATCCCCTCGTATTTACTTTCCACACTTGAATAATAATTGCTTAATAAATGAAGTTTTTAGCGGTCTAGGCTTGATATCTTGACTCGTAACTCCTTCTTTTTCTTCCCTTGTAATTAAAGTGAGAACACATTGAGGGTGTCAGCGTCATGGACTTTTGATCATCGGATTGCGGAAATTTTGCTTACTATAAATATCATATTAATAAGAAGAATAAATAAAAACATATTCTCTAGGAGCCTTCGGGTGGGAGTCATGTAGCACTAACCTTGTCATTAGAGCCTTAGGGTGTATGTCAAGGGTCGTGTTGAATAAAAATTGCTTCATCATCATGATCCGTAAGGTGGGATGGTGAAGTCAATTCCCTTATTTTTGTCCAAGGAGCCTTAGGGTGTGGATTTTAAATAAGGAGCACAATTGCATCTTAAAGAGCCAAAAGGTGTTATGATGTAGTTGTTGCTAACTCCATTAATAAGGTCATAATTGACTTTGGAGGTTTTTATTGTTGCTTTTAAGTAGCCATATTAGCAAATTTCGGGTCCGGGATTTATCCCTAAATCATGTTAAGTTATCCTTGATGTGGGCTTTCTTTAGTGACAACGGTTTTTGAAGTCGGGTTAGGTTTGAGTGTTGAGTTTACACCGTTCTTGCCTTCATTTTTGGACTAATAAATATCAAAATAAAGTCAAATGATCCTTTGGGTGAATGACAAATAAAATCTAGAGATACAATTAGGAATAATAGGAGATTGAGTTTAAAATAAATTACTTGTATGAGTTGGTTTAATTTTAGGGCTTTTGATTGACAATGATCTTGTTTTTGCACTTGGCATGGAAAAGTGAAAAGTCAGGGACGATGAATCTATTTGAGTTTTAAGATCCTTAAAGTTATTTTTCAATAATGAAAGCAATACATTATGTCTTTGCAAAATAAAATGTCAAGAGTTGAATAATGGTGTAGTTAGTGTGTTATTTTATCATTGCGTGAGGACACGGCAATAGCTTAGCAAGGGGGAATTTAATATGAGTGATTTTACTCATATCATTTGTATCTTAAAACAATGAAATAATGCATGAAATTTATAAAATTTGCTTTGTATTTGTATGTTTCTTGTTTTAATGTGTGTAGGTACCAAGTTCGCGAAAACCGGCAAAGATCGACACGAGTTTGAAGAAAAGATCAACGAAGCCAAAAACGAGCTCGATTTTAGCGGATTTGAATTTATTGAAGACTATTTGCACCAAGTGGGTCCCACATTTGCTATTTGGGCCTGATAGTCCATTATGGGAATTAATATTGCCACATTTGAGCAAAAGCCCAAGATATGGCCCAATTTGCTAATTAAAGACACGGATGGGAAATATAATTTGGGCCAAAAGCCCAAACTCCTCAAACAAGTAAACGAATGAAGTAAAGTAACGGGCTTTTAGGGTTTTGCTAGAAACGAATGTGTAAAGTGTATTTAACTCAAAAAATAGTCAACTCACAAAACGTTTCACCACACACGTTTTCCATCTTTTCGCACAATAAATAAAAGGTTTCGATACAACCTATGCATCTTTATCTATCACGTTTCATCCCCAATAACCAGTAACTCCATTTTCCACTGTTCACAAACCCTAGCCTAATAAATTGCTCAAATTAAAATAGGGCTTTTGGTTCGTACGTGCGATTCACACATGGGGGAAATAAATCCCCCAAGTTTTAGGAAGAGAAGAGTGGGCTAGCAGGGATACGTGGCAGTTTTCTATAGGAGATTACACCTCATTTTCCCCAAGCCACCAATCAAGAGGCATCAAAGAAACACAACTAGCACAAACGGATGCCACGTTGGCAATCCGTGTGCTAGTTGTGTCCTCTCAACCGTAGGATCAACAACAAGAGAGAGAAAGATGATCTAAGGGCTTAAATTAAAGAAGGAATATACCAAAAAGATCTGGATATTCGCTCCTCAACAGCCTTGGGATGGCTATAAAAACCCCCATTTATCTTGTAATCATTATAATGTTAAAATTAGTGTAGACTTGTAATTTTCTTTTCGATAATGTAATGTTTATTTGAATTAATGAAATGTTTAGTTTTAAAGTTTTGAGTTCCTGAGTTTAATCTTTTATATACTGTCTTTGCAATCTTATTATTTTTGATATTGATAACTAATAAAATTATTTAATTAAGCTAAATAATAGCTTTAATTAATTAATTAAATAAAAATTAGGATTTAAGTTTTTTCCCCACTGGAAGAAATTATACCAAATCTGCTCGGTTCGAGAAGTTGGTTCGAATAGATGGTGTTTGTGGTTCGTTTTAAGATGGTGGTCGATCATGGTGGTATTGTTTCCGGTTCATAAGGTAGCACAGCGCTATCCTTCGTCTCAAAGGATATCGACAATAGGTTCGATTCAATTTAATTTTTGTTTTATTTTTGTTTAAGTTTGATGTTATATGATTTCCACTGCTTAGTTTGGTTAGTTTTATATAATCTGTCTGAATATTTAAATGTTTAGTTAACTTACTGTTTGAATTTAAAAGTTCGAGTTATTTTAAGAATCTGTTTAAGGTAACTACTCTAGATGATTTGGTTTGATTTAAACAGATCTAATAATCTGTAAAGATAGTATAAACTTGTTCTTTGGTATAATATTTATTGATATGCTGTCTATTTTTACCTTGTAACTGCTATGAAAGTTTTGGTACAAGCGGATGTTGAGTATACTGATATAGGCTGATGAGTAAATTAGATGATCAATGACACGGTTAGCCTGTTAGAGTTTAGTCTGTCATCATTTTTCTGCTTTTCAGAATTGCATATTAAGATTACTGTTTGTTTGAAGTTGAATCGTTGGGGTGTTTGCTTTTAGATTTTAACAATATTATTCATGAATGATTGTTAATTTTATTCTTTTTGTACGCAATTGTAATGAAGTTAAGGAGCTGCTACGTTTGAATCTTAGTTGTTACGAGTTTGTTAGTTAATTTTAGTATGGTTGACGTAATTTTATAAGCTGTTAGGATTTTTAGACTTCCTTGACTGGTAATAGATCTGATATTAGTGTACTGAGTAATTCTATTTGGTTTAGTTCTTTTAAATTTTGCTGGTTTTTCTTTTATGATTTGCTGAATGTTTTGAGCCGTTTTAGGCTGTGTAGTTGTTTGTTTTCTTTGAGTATTTTTTATGTTTAATTGTTCAAGCAAATAGCTTATCAGATCCCTTTGATCTGATTAGCTCATAAGCTGAAATCCTTTTCAGCTCTTCATATAACTTAACAAAAGTCACCTACCTGTGACTTGTATTTTTACTGTCAAAAAAAATTATTGTCCAAAAAATTGTTACTCATGGGGTTCGAACTCGAGACCCCAGGTTCACAGCCAAACATGTTAACCATTGAGCTTACTAGCTCTTTTGAGTTTTCTTTCAGTTATTTAGTTAATATATTAGATCTTAGTTTGGCAGTCTTTTACTTAAAACGTGTTTTAATTTGATTTACGTTTTTAAAATAAATTTTAATTAATGTTTTTATTAAAGTAAATTTTGGTTTAATAATAAAAAAAATAATGTTTTTATTAAATTTAAGAGTTTAATTAGTTTTTATATAATTAGATTTTTATTGTTTTAGAATAATATAGTTTTTAAAATAGATTTAGTTGAATTAAATTTTAATAGATTTAATTAGTTTAAAAAGTTTAGTTAGATTTTTAAATAGAATAAAAGTCATTTTTAATTAAATAGAATTATTTTTATAGATTTTTAAAATAGTTTAAATTTTAAATAGTCTTTATTTTTAAATAATTGTTTTTAGTTTAAATAATAGTGGGGTTTACGATTCATGCACTTTAGGTTAAGATTAAATAGAATTTAAAATTGGTAGATTTATTTTTAGTTTAAAAACCGAAGACCAATTCAAATCAATTGTCCAAATCAAAGCTAAAACGTCTCAAATTCACTCGATCTTCGTGTACAACGAACTTGGTTCATCACGTGTTTAATTGAATTCGTCATTGGTAATATTGGTCTATTACTTTTTCCTAAAGGTAATTTTCTAATTTACCCTATAACGTATCCAAATTATCACTATACTATCACGATCACATCACCACCGGCTAGCAAAAGTTCCCACCGGCAGTTAGCCGATGGTTCCCCCTGCTGCCGCGGCTTGGTTCCCCCTGCTTGGTCATATTAGCCACCGGCTTAAGCCGGTGGTGTTTGCTTTGTTTAGCAGCCGAGACCCCCAAAACACAAGGACAACCGTGACATGCGTCGGGGTCCCTTGGTTTGCTTGCTGCCGAGCCACAAAGCCCACACCGAGACCACTTGGTCTCGGTTGTGGTTACACGAGCCACACCGAGAGCATAGGCTCTCGGTTTGTGTGCGTCGACCGAACCAAACACCCCTTAAACCCATGTATTTTTAATACCCTATGTTTAGATCTAATTAATTATTAACTTGTTTAATAACTTCATGATTTCATGTGTCTAGATCTAATAAACAATTAAAAAGAAAAGGTTTAAGAGATTATCGATTCGTAAATAAAAGAAACAAATACACGAACGACCCTGCTTGAATTGGATCAACCAAAAATCACAAACACACCCTCTTGGTGTGTGTATACCCGACGACCAAAGGGAGACAAGAGGATAGTTAGGGTTTTGTATTTTTCTAACTTTTCTGTATTATGAAAAATATGATCTCCTTCTTTTCTTATTTATTTAAATTTCAAAGTGGGCTTGGCCCCTTGTTTTGTTTATGCCGCGGGTATGAGGGGCCCACAAGGGGAAACCCGGTGTTTTTCCGTGTTCTAAAATATTACGTGTTCTCGTGTCTTGTTTACGTGATTTAGTTATTAATCGTTCGTGTTCTAATATATATTTATACGTAATCGTAATAAATATACGTAAATACATAATAATAGGTTCGTGATTATTTACGTTCATGATTTTCATGTTCATGATTATAATTATTGTTGATAATAATTATCGTGTCTTAATACGTAATAAATACTTATCGTGTAATAACACGTATGTAATACTTGAAATTCCTATTCGTAAAACGTAAACGTGCTAAATAAGGATGTTCTAATCATGTACGTACAATCATAAGGGTACTATTTATGGTAAAATCATGCGGGTTTTACAATGCCCCATTCCGACCTAAGATGCCTACTCCACCACCCCCATACGGCTTAAATGGAGCCGAGAGCTCCGTGGCCGCCAAAGCATGTGGGATACCTACTCGCCACCGCTTTGCTATACTTGCTACACTTCGAAGCAACGTGGCGCACATTCTTCGTAATTTGGGTAGATTATCTCATGAGTCATTGGTTAGACTCGAGACTTGCTATGTAGAGGTCATCATGGAATTAGGTAGGAATGAACCACGCGCACCAGATCGTGTCGCGGGACTTGCTCGAAGACGAGAGGACCAACACTATGAGATTGTAGCCTTGCGCAAACTTTTGCATAGGGCATTGACTGATTTGTCCGAGAGGATCGAGGCTCTCGAGAGTCGGTACGACTAGAGTGATTCTTAGTTGATTCATGTTGCACGTCATTCCCATTTTTCCATTTATGTATTGTAATCTTTAAATTTCTAGACTATGTATTTGACTCCTTTGAACTAATTTAAATCGTGGAATGAATTATCCGTGCACTACATAACTTGTGAATCTCTTCGTCATTTGTTTGTGATATCATACTTGTGTCATGCTTTGTACTCTCTAACAATTTGAACTTGTGATTCTAACCTAATCATGATCCTTCATTATGGTTATAGGACTATGGTACGCATTACCCGCAACACTAGGGCCAATCAAAATCCGGTCGCACCCATTGCTATCGATCCGACGGTCTTAAACCAAATGATAGCCGATAGAGTTGATACCGCTCTTTCCGCCGCCAAGACCACTCGGAGCACTCAAGAAGAGACCAATAGAGTGCATGCCCCGACAACTACTACTCGTGCGTGTTCGTACAAAGAATTTCGCTCATGCTTTACGAGTACCTTTAATGGTACCGAAGGTGTCGTAGGTCTTGCTCGTCGGATTGAGAGACTTGAATCTCAATTTAGTGTAAGTAATGTCGTCGAAAGCGACAAGGTGAAGTTTGGCTCTAGCACTCTTGTTGATGGTGCTTTGACATGGTGGAACATTCATGTTAAAGCCGTAAGTTTGGAAGTGGCTAATGCTACTCCTTGGGCACATTTCAAGAGAATGCTTCTAAAGAAGTATTGTCCTAGTAATGAGATGATACGGTTGGAAGTCGAGCTATGGAACCTCCGTGTTCATGGATTTAATTTGACGGCTTATACTCAACGATTTCAAGAGTTGAGGTTGATGTGTCCCGAGATGATACCAAGTGAGACACGTGCCGTCGGAAAATTTCATTGTTGGATTGCCATCCTCAATCCGAGGAGATTTGATTTCTTCAACACCTACCGATTTGAACGAGGCCCTTGAGATGGCGGATGGCTTGATGGACTTCGTTACTTTGTAGGGTGGTGATAATAAGCAAAAATGGGAAGGAAGCTATGGGCGAAGGTATTTAATGTGAATGGAGGATCCGGCTATCAAGGAAGGTTACCATTTTGTGACAAGTGTGGCAAGCATCACAATGGAGCTTGTGGAAGCACTTGTCACAAATGTTGCAAACCCGACCACTTTGCTAAGGATTGTCGTAGTGCACCGAAGCCCACAAACCAAAGGGCTCCGGAAACTCAAAATGTGCAATACACGGATGTCACATGCTATGGTTGTGGGGAAAAGGTCACTTCAAGAATAGGTGCCCTAAAGCCATTACTCAAGGCCGAGGAAACCAAATCCGCGGTAACAATAACAATAACAACAACCAAGCTCGTAGACAATCCTGACAAAATCATGGAGTTCCAAATGGCCGAAACAATGGGAATCAAGCGGGAGCACCCGGTCGTGTGTATGCTTTATGTGTCGAAGCGGCCATCCAAGACAACAACGTGGTCAGCGGTACGTTCCTCATCAGTAACATCTATCCTTATGTATTATTTAATTCCAATGCGGATATAAACTTTACGTCAATTGCCTTGAGTGAACTATTAAATGTGAACCCCGTTTCTTTAGAGGTCAATTGTAATGTGGAACTAGCCGATGGTAAATCAATCACCATCAACTGTCTTGGGAAGATGAAAATGTTCTTCCTTTACCCACCCCACCTCCCGTGTATCACGTCTTCACATACTTTTCGTATGTTGAGAGGACTTTTCTACCTTCAAGACTTATCCTCCGGCCTCTCCTTTATTATTTTCTCCGGGAACGAGTACAAGATTTTCGATCCTGGTATCGCTATTAGAGGTTTCCCTTTGAATGCTTAATTCGCGGTCGAGTCAGGCTCAATACTCGGTTAACAATAACAAGCGCTTCTCGGGAGGCAACCCGATTATCTATCCTTTTTATTCGTTTTCATAATAAGTGTAGGGGAGCCCCGTAGGTGTTTGTTATTTTCTTTCTTAAGTTGTGCAGGGATTCGAGCTTTCAAAGATCCAATTTTGATGACTTTTGATGACCTGTGATTCCGTGTACCCGTCTTCCCGGTTCTACCTTAAACTTTTGATTCACTATTTTATCATATATATGTTGAAATAGGAATCACTTTAGTTGTCTCTTCCATAACAAGATTTAAACAACGTGCACAATGTACTAAGTGTAGGGGAGTTTACTTCCACATGCTTAAACATTGAGGACAATGCTTATATTAAGTGTAGGAGGGACTTCTATCGAAGTTAAGTGGGCTTTTACATGAATTTGACCTCATTTTAACCGGAAATTTGATTTTTCAACATTTTTCAAAATTTCTGATCTATTTTGGCCTAGTAGTATTTTTCCTTTGTTATTGTTATTTTCTTTCTTCGTAATAATTTAATAAAATATTTTTAACAAGTTTAGATGTCTTTGATATATTAGGCCCGTCGTGAATATTTTGACCCAACCCGATTTTACTTATATGAGTTTACTTTAGCTAATATCCTTAACCATATGGAACTTAATTGGTCTATTAGGCTAAGCATCCACGAGTCTCATTCCTTGAGATTTTAAATTGTGGAGAACGAGAGATGATAGAGTCAATTATAAGTTTTGTATTCTTTCATGAATTTGTGTGAGTTAATTGTGAGCTTTTTCTCCCATCGCTTGTTAATAAATAATTGCAATAAATAATGTCGTACGATTTGAAAAGTTACTTAGCTTCTAGCACAAGATCGTTTAAAAGTTGCTCGAGATTATTTAGAGTTTATAGCCAAGGAATAACTTATTGAAGCGGGATGCAAAGATTGGCGAGTCCAAAAAGGCCCTAACAAGGCATGAGGGCTACATTTTGTTGCTATAGATCCAAAGTGATGTGAAGAATCATTTATCAAAAATCAATATGAAGGATCGAGACACACGACGAGAAGCAATTACTCCCTTAAATATCATGGAGAAGTCTATCTGAAAAGACCCTAAAAAGGTATGAGGATAAATAGATCCAAGTCCAAAAAGGAGGCGGATCGTTATTTATAAAAATCTGAAAAAGGTATGAGGATAAATAGATCCAAGTCCAAGTTTGAAGAATCTCTCAAAAACTTCAAGTGAAGAAATTCCTATTATAAAGAGAAGACCATTATTTCAAGAACGTCTCTCAAGATTCGAAGTATGAAGTCAATGCCAAATATCGATCCGTGAAAGGTCTCAAATCGTGAAACGAGTTATGCCAAGATATGAACTTTATGAGATTTCGAGAAGCAGTTTTAAAAGAATTTGTCCTTTAGCTAACTATTGATTAAATCGTCCTACTTTATTTTCAGCCTAAATAAACTATCGAAATAAGTTAACAATGCATCCTCATGGTCATTCAAGACAATAATAAAATATAAGAGATACACCTAGGAATAAGGGGGTCTAAGTAAATAATTGAGCCACATGAGTAAGTGTTTACTAACTTATAATAACAATGATCTCGTTTTTAAGCTTGGTACGGGGAACGTGAAACTTGAAGGTGATAAACATTCATGACACCAAAGCCCTAATGTAAGTCTTTGATTTCTTTACAAGTTTCTTCCTTCAAACATTTTGTAATTTTCTATCTTTTTAGTTTTCATAATGTCGTAGTATTTAATAAAGGCCAAGGTAGGTTAATTATGATGGAGAATGTAAATGTGGCTTTGTAACTAATGCATTACATGGGGTCATTGCAATGGTCAAGTGTAGGGGATTTGATAAGTGTGTAAACACTTATCCTTTTACCACTTAAAACAATTAAAAACAAGACCAAAACGTGTATTTAATGTCATAAAAGTCGGAATTATGCGTGGTTTGTGTTTTTATTGTGTTTTAGGACCAAAATATGAAAAAGGTAGAAAAACGGGCTTTCACAGGCTTTTATCAAAGAAAAAGACAAAAGACGAAGTCAAAAGATCAAAAGTGCAAAAAGAATGGAAGTCAAAGGCCTATTCTGAAGATTTATCGAAGAAAAAGACCAAAGACGGAAGTTTAACGAAGTCGAATAAACAACTCTAATAAATGAAGAAAATTAGAAGACGAGTTCATTTTATTCGACAAATCCCGAGACATAGTCTATAAAGACGAATTAATTAAAAAACGATAAGACAAAGAAAAAAGGAAGCAACAACACCACATTACTCCTCCACTATAAATAGTTCATTTTTTCATCATTTGTAATCATTAGGAATTAGATAATTAGATAGTTAGTTTAAGAGTAGGAGTAAGTTAATTACTTTCTGTCTCTAAGCTTCCTTTAATGTTTTCAAGGTTTTCAATTTTAAACTTGTAATTTTGAATCTTAAATCATTATCTTAATTTCGAGCTTTTTACATTAATCTCATTCTTCCTTTCTTGTTTTAAATCTATTGTTTGGTTTGATTAATCATGTAGTTTGTTTAATCCTGTTATTTGTTTGATTGATGTGCTTATTTGATTGTTCTTATTGTTTTCAT
This sequence comes from Glebionis coronaria, assembly GCA_025667525.1. Taxonomy (NCBI): domain Eukaryota; kingdom Viridiplantae; phylum Streptophyta; class Magnoliopsida; order Asterales; family Asteraceae; genus Glebionis; species Glebionis coronaria. Next base: position 679,017 of record JANFOE010000647.1, on the reverse strand, counting down.
GTGTATGATGGTTATTGCTTATTGTGCTTATTGATTATTTTATGTTTGTCTTATTTTTAATTAAGTTGATTTGGTAGATTAATCTTTTAAAAGTTGATTTTAAATAGTTTGCTTATTTGGTGTTTTTGTAGTTTTTATTAGTGTTGAGTTTGTCTTATTTTAGAAATTAATATAGCTTAATTGTTGCTTATTTGCTTTTATTATTTTTGCTTATTTTGGCTTATTTTTGTTCCCCTTTTTTTAGATCTTGCGAAGTTTAGATATAATACATCTTTCGGAAGAGGGTTTAGGCAATCTTCCGAAAGTTGGTTTAAATATTTTCCTCTGAAACATAATTTGTTCCGAAACTTTCGTTTGTTCCGAAAGTCAGTTTTTATTTCCGCTTTTTATAAGTTCCGAAAGTAGCATGTCAAATTAAAAGTTACGAAAGTTACTTTTAGTTTTTCCTCCGAAAGTCATTTTTTACTTTTTAGTCTGAAACTTAATTTTTCTTTGTTCCTCCAAAACTCATTATAGTTACGAAAGTTTAGTTAATAAAAGGTAAGTTACGAAAGTTTTGTATAAAAAACAAAAAGTCCGAAAGTTTTGTATAAAAACCAAATGTTACGAAAGTGGTAAAAACAAAAAAAAAAACTACGAAAGTTTCAATGAAAAAAAAAGAAACGAAAGTTTTGTTTAACAAAAAAACCTCCGAAAGTAACTATTACATCTCTTCTCCTTTCCCTCCAAAATTTGTGTTCCCCATGTGGGAACATGTCCCCTCTTCTCCAACATTTGTTCCGTAGTCGATTTAGTTTTATCCAGAAGTCATTTTTATTTTTATTTCGAAAGTCAGATATTTTAGTTTTATTTTTCGTCAAATTTTAGTTTTAGTATTTTATCCAAAAGTTTTAGTTTTAATTTTTATTAAGTGTCCGTTTTAATATTTGTCTCGTTTCTTTTTAAAGTAGCTTTATAATCCAATTTCCTTTATTTTTATTAACTAAGTTGTATTTTTAATTCAAAAGTTTTTTTTTATTTTTAGTTTTATTTTTATTAATTGTTTCTTTTTAATATTTGTTTTAATATTCGTTTTAATATCGTTTTAATTTTTAGTTTATTTCTAATACTTTTCACATTTACTTTTTAAGTAGTTATAGATAACAAATTTTATTTTATCCACCAAGAACGACTGAGTCACACTTTTAACCGGAGATCAATTCGATTAGAATCGAGAGAAAAACAAACTTAGTAAAAATTCAGATATTAGTAGTCCTGTTTTCCTTATTCAAGTTACCAACAAGAATGAAGATGACCTAAAAGAGAAGAAAATTGAAGACGTTCTGATTGTTCGTGATTTTACCGAAGTTTTTCCCGAAGACTTACCCGGATTACCGCCTCTTCGCCAAGTAGAGTTTCACATTGAGCTAACCCCCGGAGCCGCACCTGTTGCAAGAGCACCTTACCGATTAGCACCCGCAGAGATGAAAGAGTTAGCCGACCAACTAAAGGAACTTACCGACATAGGATTCATTAAACTGAGTTCCTCACCATGGGGAGCCCCGGTTTTATTTGTGAAGAAGAAAGACGGATCATTCCGTATGTGCATCGATTATCGTAAATTAAAAAAACTTACCATAACAAATCGTTATCCTTTACCAAGGATCGATGACTTGTTTGATCAACTTCAAGGTCTGAGCATTTATTCAAATATTGATATAAGGTCGGGTTATCATCAACTTAGAGTTCGAGAAGAAGACATTTCCAAGACGGCGTTTCGAACCCGATACGGTCACTTTGAGATTCCAAGTCATGCCATTTGGGTTGACTAACACACCTGCGGTATTCCTGGACCTCATGAACCGTGTGTGTAAACACTATTTGGACAAGTTCGTGATCGTGTTCATTGACGATATCCTTACTTACTCCTGTAATAAGGAAGAACACGAGGAACACTTAAATTTTTTTTTGGAATTAACACGAGGAACACTTAAATTTTTTTTTGGAATTGTTGAAACAAGAAAAATTATATGTTAAGTTTTCAAAGTGTGAATTTTGGATTCACACGGTACAATTCCTCGGGCACGTGATTGATAGTAGTGGTATTCACGTGGATCCCGCCAAGATTGAAGCGGTGAAGGATTGGGCGACTCTTACTAATCCTACAGAGATCCGCCAATTCCTTGGCTTGTCGGTTATTACAGACGATTTATGGAAGGATTTTCGAACATCGCTAAATCTATGACAGAATTGACCCAAAAGAATAAGAATTTTATTTGGGGAGACGACCACGAATTGTCTTTCCAAACTCTTAAGCAAAAACTTTGTGATGCGCCTATTCTTGCATTACCTGAGAGTAGTGAAGACTTTGAAGTGTATTGTGACGCTTCGATTAAAGGCCTAGGAGCGGTCCTTATGCAAAGGAAAAAGGTTATTGCTTACGCGTCCCAACAACTAAAACTGAATGAAGAAAATTACACCACTCACGATTTGGAGTTGGGCGCGGTTGTCTTTGCTCTCAAGATTTGGAGACACTACCTTTACGGTACCAAATGTGTGCTATAGACCGACCATAAAAGTCTCCAACACATCTTGGACCAAAAAGAGCTTAACATGAGACAACGACGATGGTTGGAATTACTTGGGATTACGATTGTGAAATACGCTATACGCCGGTAAAAGTCAACGTTGTAGCCGATGCATTAAGTAGGAAACCTCGTGAGAGACCTCTAAGAGTTCGACCCTTGGTGATGATTATTGGCTTGAGCATACCATCAAAAATCTTAGAAGCTCAACGAGAAATTATCAAAGTGGAGAACATAGATAAAGAAGAGGCGGGTGGAATGATCACTAAGAAACTTGTTGCACGTGCCGATGGAAAATTACGTCTTGATAATAGAAGTTGGTTTCCACGTTATGGAAACATTCAAGCCTTGATCATGCACGAGTCACATAAGTCTAAATATTCGATCCACCCCGGATCGGACAAAATGTATCATGACATGAAAATGTTCTATTGGTGGCCGAACATGAAAGCCGACACAACGACTTATGTTGGAAAATGCTTAACTTGCGCTAAAGTTAAGGTTGAACACCAAAAGCCTTCCGGATTACTAGTCCAACCTAGGATCCTGGAGTGGAAATGGGAGAGAATTACTATGGACTTTATCACAAAACTACCTAAGACATCAGCGGGATATGGCACCATTTGGGTCATTGTGGATCGCCTTACAAAGTCCGCACACTTCCTCCCTATGAAAGAAAATGACAAAATGGATCATTGGCGCGATTGTACTTGAAAGAAGTCGTCGCTAAGCACGGAGTACCAATTTCTATCATATCGGACTAAGATGGCCGATATCGTTCAAGATTTTGGCAATCACTCCAAGAAGCGTTGGGAACGTAATTGGATATGAGCACGGCTTACCATCCTCAAACGGATGGCCAATGAGAGAGAACCATCCAAACTTTAGAAGACATGCTCCGCGCATATGTGATCGATTTTGGAAACGGATAGGATTGACATCTACCGCAAATAGAATTTTCGTACAACAATAGTTACCACACTAGTATTAAAGTGGCACCGTTTGAAGCACTTTACGGTCGAAAATGTCGTTCACCCGTTTGTTGGGCGGAAGTTGGCGATTCACAACTTAGCGGCCCGGAAATTATTCATGAGACGACGGAGAAAATCGTTCAAATCAAGAGTCGTATACAAGCGGCTCATGATCGTCAAAAGTATTATGCCGACAAAAGACGAAAGCCTTTGGAATTTAAAGTCGAAGATCGAGTGATGTTGAAAGTTGCACGTTGGAAAGGTGTAATCAGATTTGGTAAGCGAGGAAACCTAAACCCTTGTTATATTGTACCGTTTGAAATTATTCAACGCATTGGTGACGTTGCTTATCGCTTGGAGCTACCCCAGAACTTAGTCGTGTGCATAATGTGTTTCACATTTAAATGTCTATCCGATGAAATGCTTGTTATACCAATGGAAGAAATTCAACTAAACGACAAACTTGTATTAGTCGAACAACACGTCGAAATCATGGATCGAGATGTCAAACGACTCATTCAAAGTCGCATACAAATTGTTAATGTGCGTTGGAACGCACATAGAGGACCGGAATTTACTTGGGAACGCGAGGATCAATTCAAAGAAAAGTACCCTCACTTATTCACTAATGTAGTCGCGACTTGAAATGTATTGTTTGATTTGCTTTGCGGACAAAACCCTCTTTAGGGAGAGCGAATGTAACAACTTGAATTTTTCGCATCTTATTGTTTATTTAAAGACGTTCTTGTTTGTAACTTTAACAGGTATGACCGGTTTGTGCCGACTATGAATGTACCTTGATTAGTCGAGAATACGTATGTCCACTTTTACATTTTTCACGTCATTGAGTTTAATTGTCTCGATGCTCTTATAGTATTACCTCGAGTAAGTTTTACTAGCTAAGTTTTATTATTTGGGACAAGCCTTTCATTGTTTACCATTTGAACCGATTTTTGTCAAGTCCTATGACTTTGGGTCGAAACTGTCCAGTTAACCACTACTGGGCCAAAATACTGAATGTGTATGCAAATTTAGCACTAAACGGGGAATAAAACCAAAATTTTGTAAACTTTGTAAACATCCATTTAAATAACTGTTGGTTCCAACTTTGGTCAACCAAAGTAAAACTGCAAATTTTAAACTTAATTTACAAACCCACTCACTACTACAATTCAACACACAGGCCGAGATTACCAAATTTGGGTTTTTGATAGGTGTGAAAACACCCATCCTTTTACCACTTAACTATAATAATAACCAAGCCAATACGTATATTTAATTTCGTAAAAGTCGGAATTATGCGAGGTTTGTGTTTTTATTTTGTTTTAGGACCAAAAGATGAAAAAGGAAGAAAACACGGGCTTTCACGGGCTTTTATCGAAGAAAAATACAAAAGACGAAGTCAAAAGATCAAGAGTGCAAAAAGAACGGAAGTCCAAGGCCTATTCTAAAGATTTATCGAAGAAAAAGTCTAAAGACGGAAGTTTAACAAAGTCGAAGAACCAAGTCTAATTAATGAAGAAATTAGAAGACGAGTTCATTTTATTTATCGACAAATCCCGAGAAAAAGTCGTGAACGACGATTTTATTGTCAAAGACTAAAGACGAGAAGAAAGAAGAAAGCATCAACACATTTTACTCTTCCTATAAATACCCTCCTAATGTGTCATTAGGAGGGGGTTAGATAATTTTTAGTTAGTTTTAATTTTGTAAGGTAATTAGGAGTAGCTTAATATTACTTTCTTTCTCTAACTTTTCTTTCATGTTTTAAGCTTTTTACATTAATCTTGTATTTGAATCCTTAATCTTAATCTTAATTTCAAGATTTTTAATTAATCATTCTCATTCTACCTTTCTTTATTTTTAATCTTGTTTAATTGTGATAATCATTTAGTTTGTTAATCATGTTCTTTGTTTGATTGATGTTTGTGTTTGATTATGCTTATTGGTTTTGATGTGTTTGATTTTTATAGCTTATAGTGTTTAGTGCTTATTGTGCTATTTTTCTTATTGTTAATTAATTGCTTATTAGTTTATTGTTATAAAAAGTTGATTTTAAATATTTTGATTATTTAGTGTTTTTAAAAGTTTTTAAATTTTGGCTTATTTGCTTTTTCTTAAAGTTGATTTGGTTAAGTTTTAGGTAAGTGCTTATTTGACTTCTAGCTTATTTTTACATTTAGCTTATTACTGTTTCTAATCCGGGTTATCCCAAAACCCTCATTTCCCGACTTATGTGCAAATTCATTTTTCCCAAATTATGTGTTTGATACATATTCCGACTTGAGTGCAATTTGTTTATTCCGGATTAGTTGTGATTATCTAGTATTCCGAACTAGGTATGGAACATGTATTCCGAATTAGGTGTGGAACAAGTATCCCAACTTAGACCTAGTACCAGCATTCCGAATTAGATATAGCACCAGGATTCTGAATTAGGTCAAGGACCTGGATTCCGGATTAGTTGCATGACACGTATTCCAGATTACTTGTAGTTCCCGCATTCCGAATTAGATCTTGGATTGCATTTTCCGGATTGTGTCTAGAACACGTATTCCGGATTGCATCTTGAACTTGGATCCCGGATTAGGTTGCCACTACGGATTCCAGATTAGATTGGAATCTCACATTCCGGATAGGTTTAGAATTACACATTCCGAACTAGGTCTAGATTGTGTATTCTGAATTAGGTTAAGCATTTGTATTCCGACTTATTTTCCACATTAGTGTTTAAACTTTATTTTTCCCGCCAATTTTATTAAGTGTTATTTTAATTGTGTTTACCTTAGATTTAATTCAAGTTTGCATTTTTATTAAGTTTTCAAATTTTACTTTTAAAACTTTTAATTTCTTGTCATTTATTTTTAAGTCTTGATTTTTAGTTTAAATTTTTAAGCTTCCACTTTTACTTAACGACATTTACATTTTCAATTTTCATTTTAATTTTAAAATAGATAATCACATTTCTTTATTTTCCACCAAGAACAACACAGTCACACCATTAATCCGTGATCAATTCGATAAGACCAATTCGACGAACAATTTTTATAGAAGAAAATCTCTTGTATTAAATGGCGCCGCTGCCGGCTCTTTTCGTGAAGATTAACGGTTTATTGTGAGATACATGTTGGATTTTGGAATCCGTTCATTCTTGAACGTTATTTTTCTTGTCAAATTTTCAAAATTTTCAAAAATCTATAAAAACTAAAAATTTCAAAAATCCAAAAACATTTAAAAAATCATAAAAAGCATTTTTTTTCAAAGTTTTGCACCAAAAATATTTTCTTTTCACGTTAACTTTATTTCTTCTATTTCTTTGCTACTCTTTTCTTGTGTAGGTGTATGCGTACTCGGTCACGCAAAAGAAAGTCCATTTAAGCTGCTATTATTGATCCTCCGGTTTTAGAGCCTCCCGTTGTCAACACAATAGAGAACCGTCCAATGATCGAGCTCTTGCACTCAGATGTCGAAGGCAACGATGATGTGATTGTGGTGCCGGCTATTGACGCCAACAAATTCGAGCTCAAGTCTGGTTTCATTCAAATAGTTTCCGCAACACCTTTCTTAGGTCGTACTCATGATGATCCACATGATCACATAAAAAGGTTCGTACACTTATCCAATAATGTTAAGTACAATGGGGTTTCACAAGAGGCAATTCGTTTGCTCCTTTTTCCTTTCTCCCTCGAGGGACAAGCCCGAACTTGCCTGTATAAGGAACCACCCCAGAGTATTGTCACATGGACGGACCTTGAGACCAAGTTTATTAATTACTTTTTCCCACCCTCACGTACTACCGCTTTGTGGAATGACATTATCAATTTTGAACAAAAGTACGGTGAGACATTTAGTGAATCTTGGGATCGTTTTAAGGAACTTTTAAGAAAGTTTCCACAACACGGTTTTACAAAGGTACATCAAATTAATACTTTTTATAATGGATTAACTTTGAGTGACCAACATTCACTAAAAAGTGCTTCGGGGGGTAATATTCTCGTCAAGACCAGGAATGAGGCTTGGGCTATTATCGAAAACAATGCCAAAGTCCAAACAAAGAGTGTTAGGTCTACTATGGCTAGTGCCAGTGAGAGTGACTTGATCAATCATCTTAAGGAACTTAATTCAGCTGTAAAGCAACTTGTTCTAAGAGGTCGTCCTCCTAATCAAGATGCCCATGCTCTCAATATTACTTATGAAACTTGTGGTGGGCCACACTCTTATGCTAATTATGATAAATCTTATGATAAATCTCACAGGGAAGTGTATGCTTACAACAACATTGAGAGAGTTCATTTCAAGCCTAATGTCGATGTTAATCACTTGTTTTACAACTCGACAAATTACTTGGCTCCACCTGGTTTTCAACAAAGACCACACCCACCCACCCATAAAAACCAAGGGCCACCAGAGCAAATGTTCAACAAAATGAAAATGTGAGGGCTACAATCAAAACCAAGGTTTCAATCCTCAAGGTGTTCCACCATATAACCAATACCCAAACCAAGGATTTCAACAACAAGGGTTCAATTTACCTCATCCGCACATGGACTTGATTCTACAAAAATTAACCGATCATGAGAAAACCATGAAGGAAATGCAAGAGTCCACGGATAGGAAATTCGTTCAAATGTTTCAAAGCCTTCGTCCCCAAGGTGCTCTTCCTTCCACAACCGAAACAAACACTAGTTCGAATGTGAGTGCTATTACTACACGCAGTGGAGCAACTTTAGTAGGACCTTCTATCCCTCCCCAAGTTACTCCATGTACACCCCTCCACCTCCATTTATTCCTCCTACTTCCATACCTAGTACTAGTTCTCCATTACCGTCTCCACCTCTTACGGAAGAAGTACCCAAGAAAAACCCTTCACCAACCCCACCTACTACTTCTCAACCTTCAACATCTCAACCTTCACCTGCTACACCTACACCACCTAAATCCAACATCCCTTATCCTTCTTGGTTAGACAAGTGCAAATTGCTTACTAAAGAGGACGCTCAAGTTACTTCCTTTTTGAAGACGATCTCCCAAATGAATTTCAACATTATCCTCGTTGAAGCACTTGTCCAAATGCCAAAATTTGTCAAAGCATTCAAGGAATTGCTTAATAAGAAGGAAAAGATGGATGAGTTTGTCAACACACGCTTAAATGAAAACTGTTCTGCAGTCCTTCTTAAAGAACTTCCGGAAAAACTTGGAGATCCCGGTCGTTTCGTGTTGCCTTGCATTTTTAACAACGATGAAGAAATTAATTCCTTAGCCGATCGCGGGGCAAGTATTAATTTGATTCCTTTAACTGTTTGGAAGAATCTATCATTACCCGACCTTACACCAACAAAGATGACTCTTGAGCTAGCGAATCGAACTCTTGCTTACCCCGTTGGTATTGCAGAAGATGTTTTTGTTAAAGTTGGTACATTCACTTTTCCGGTCGATTTTGTTGTTGTTGATTATGAAATGGACCATCGTATTCCGTTAATACTTGGACGACCATTTTTGAGAACCGGAAAAGCTTTAGTCGATGTTGCCGAAGGTGAATTAATCTTAAGGGTCAGGAATGATGCCCAAGTTTTTAAGATGGGGAAGATTACAAGTAAATAAAATGGAAAAGAATTAGTGATAATGATTGATGTGCTACAAGAAGAGCTTACTACTACTTTGGAGAGTATAAAGCTTGATGATTTTGTTATATATGATAATCATCTTTTCGAGTCTGGCTATGATAATCCACTTTTCCAAGACGATGTGCATAATTCTAATGATTCTCACTCCAATTTGGATCCCCCACCAATTTATGATTCTCCATCGATCTATGATGACTATGATGATGATTCTAGTTCCGATGGGGATGATTATGGTAATTTTGCTTCAGAGTATAAAGACATCCCAACTTATGATGATTTTGATGATGTTGATACTCTTTCGAGTGATTCTTCACATGATGACCTTGCTCCTACTTTTGATGAAGATCCTCCACCAACAATGCTTGATCCTACTTTGGATTATTACTCATTTGAGGAAGATTTTGCTACTTTTCTCAATACATACTTGCCCAATGAGAATGATTCTCCTCCTTTGGACTTTGATTTTGGTCTTTATCCCCCTTTGGATATTGAGAAACCCGTTTCAAAGAAGAAGATACCGGAAGACACCAATATCCGCAGTACTTATGTTTTGACACCTCTATATCCACCGTCGTCGGATGAGATTGTGAGATTTAAGAGCGGATCTTCTTCAAATTCTACTGAGACTGAGTCTTATTTTCCCCTAAAGGAAAAGGTGTTCGATCCGGGTATCACGATTTTTAAGCTATCTCAGTATCCATCTGATGCAATAAAAGGAAAGATCTTTGGAAACAATGGAGATATGCTTGCACTTCATAATAATTTCTACCACCGTGCTCAACAAATGCTTAAGGGAACCTTGCCTACTCTTCTCTGGCTTGTGCTCTTCACCTTAAGCTTGTGTTATTTGATGGAGGAAAACCATGTATTTGATCCCGGTGGATGTCCTTCAAGCTTATTACCATTCTAATCAAGGTCGAGTCAGGCTCACGACTTGGTGAACAAAAACAAGCGCTTCTCGGGAGGCTACCCGAGTATCTATCCTTTTTTCCGTTTTTATAATAAGTGTAGGGGGAGACCCTAGTATGTGTTTGTTGTTTTCTTTCTTATGTTGTGCAGGGATTCGAGCTTTCAAAGATCCATTCTTGATTACTTTTGACGACCCGTGATTCCGTGTACCCGTCTTCCTGGTTTTATCCTAAACTCTTTTTATTCAATAGTTTATATTCTTCATTATTAACATAGGAATCATTTTAGTTGTCTCCTCCTTAGAAAGATTTAAACAACGTGCACAATGTCCTAAGTGTAGGGGAGTTTACTCCCACATGCTTAAAGATTGAGGACAATGTTTATATAAGGTGTAGGGGGACTTCTATCGAAATTAAGTGGGCTTTTCCTTGTATTTCTCCTCATTTTAACCGGAAAATTGTTTTTCGACATTTTTCAAAATTTTTGATCTATTTTGGCCTCGTTGTTTTTCCTTTGTTATCGTTAATTTTCTATCATTAGAATAAATTTTAATAAATGATTTTAATAAGTTTAGATGTCTTTGATATATTAGGCCCGTTATGAATCTTTTGACTCAACCCGAGTTTACTTATCTAAGTTACTCTAGCTAGCATGCTTAACGTGTTTAAGTCAAGTTTTTTTAGGCTTTTATTTAGGGAACTTTAGAATGCGAAAGTCTTGACTCTTACGGGTTAAGAACAAGAACTTTTCGCAAGTTCCTATAATTGATCCTAAAAAGTCGTTTATCAAGGAAACTTTAAAATGCGAACTCTAAACTTGAGAAAGTCTAAGAAGATTGCAAGATCCTATAGATGACTTGAAAACCCAAAACTTTGAATTAATAGGCTAAGCTTCCACGAGTCTCATTCCTTGAGATTTTAAATTGTGGAGAACGAGAGATGATAGAGTCAATTATAAGTTGGTATTCTTTCATGAATTTATGTGAGTTGATGATAGAGTCAATTATAAGTAAGGTTGTACGATTTGAAAATTTACTTAGCTTCTAGCACAAGATCGTTTAAAAGTTTCTCGGTATTAATTAGAGTTCATAGCCAAGGCATGACTTATTGAAGCGGGATGCGAAGATTGGCGAGTCCGAAAAGGCCCTAACAAGGCATGAGGGCTACATTTTGTTGCTAAAGATCCCAAGTGATATGAAGATTCATTTATCAAAAATCAATATGAAGGATCATGACACATGACGAAAAGAAAATACTCCCCTAAATATCATGGAGAAGTCTATCCAAAAAGGCCCTAACAAGGTATGAGGATATATAGATCCAAGTCCTAAAAGGAGGCGGATCGTTGTATATCAAAATCTTAAGTGAAGAAATTCCTATTATGAAGAGAAGACCAATATTTCATGAACGTCTCTCAAGATTTGAAGTATGAAGTCAATGCCAAATATCGATCCGAGAAAGGTCTCAAATCGTGAAGTGAGTTATGCCAAGATATGAACTTTATGAGGTCCCGACAAGCAGTTTTAAAAGATTTTTTCCTTTAGCTAACTATTGATTAAATCGTCCTATTTTATTTTCGGCCTAAATAAACTATCAAAATAAGTCAACAATGCATCCTCGTGATCATTCAAGACAACAATAAAATATAAGAGATACACCTAGGGATAAGGGAGTCTAAGTGAATAATTAAGCCACATGAGTTTGTGTTAGTTTGCTAACTTATAATAACAATGATCTCGTTTTTAAGCTTGGTTTGGGGAGCGTAAAACTTGAGGGTGATAAACATTCATGACACCCAAAGCCCAAATGTAAGTCTCTGATTTCTTTACTTGTTATCTTCCTTCAAATATTTTGTTATCTCCTATCTTTTTACGTTTCCTTAATGTCTTATGTTTAATAAAGGCCAAGGTGGGTTAATTATGATGGAAAATGTAAATCTTGCTTTGTAATTAATGCATTGCATGAGGGCATTACAATGGTCAAGTGTAGAGGATTTGATTGGTGTGAAAACAACCATCCTTCTACCACTTAACTATAATAATAACCAAGCCTAAACGTATATTTAATGTCGTAAAAGTCGGAATTATGCATTGTTTGTGTTTTTATTGTGTTTTAGGACCATAAGATAAAAAAGAAGAAAACACGGGCTTTCACGGGCTTTTACCGAAGAAAAAGATAAAAGACGAAGTCAAAAGATCAAGAGTGCAAAAAGAACGGAAGTCCAAGGCCTATTCTAAAGATTTATCGAAGAAAAAGTCTAAAGACGGAAGTTTAACAAAGTCGAAGAACCAAGTCTAATTAATGAAGAAATTAGAAGACGAGTTCATTTAATTTATTGACAAATCCCAAGACAAAGTCGTGAATTACGAGTTTATTGTCAAAGACTAAAGACGAGAAGAAAGAAGAAAGCATCAACACATTTTACTCTTACTATAAATACCCTCCTAATGTGTCATTAGGAGGGGGTTAGATAATTTTTAGTTAGTTTTAATTTTGTAAGGTAATTAGGAGTAGCTTAATATTACTTTCTCTCTCTAGCTTTTCTTTCATGTTTTAAGCTTTTTACATTAATCTTGTATTTGAATCCTTAATCTTAATCTTAATTTCAAGCTTTTTCATTAATCATTCTCATTCTACCTTTCTTTATTTTTAATCTTGTTTAATTGTGATAATCATGTAGTTAGTTAATCATGTTCCTTGTTTGATTGATGTTTGTGTTTGATTGTGCTTACTGGTTTTGATGTGTTTGATTTTTATAGCTTATAGTGTTTAGTGCTTATTGTGTAATAAGTGTGAAAACACTTATCCTTTTACCACTTATTTCCAATAATAACAAGACCAAAACGTGTATTTTATGTCGTAAAAGTCGGAGTTATGCGTGGTTTGTGTTTTTATTGTGTTTCAGGATAAAAATATGAAAAAGGGAGAAAACACGGGCTATCACGGGCTTTTATCAAAGAAAACGAGAAAAGACGAAGTCAAAAGATCAAGAGTGCAAAAAGAACGGAAGTCCAAGGTCTATTCTGAAGATTTATCGAAGAAAAAGTCTAAAGACGGAAGTTTAATGAAGTCGAAGAACTCAAGTATAATAGAAGAAGAAAATTATAGGCCGAGTTCAATTTATGTCGACAAATCCCAAGACGACTTCGAGAAAGACAAAGAATTTAAATCGAGTCGAGAAAACAAGAAGAAAGAGAGAAGACACAAGACCCTCCCTTCCTCCTTTATATACCCTCCTAATGTGTCATTAGGAGGGTGTTAGTTAGTTAAATTTTCTAGTTTTATTTTTTAAGTGTGTTTAATTTTCTTCTATCTAGCTTTCTTTCAAGCTTATCAAACATTTATCTTAATCTTGAAATCTTGGATCTTAATCTTCAATTTAATCAAGTTTATTTCATAATTCTCATTCTACCTTTCTTAATAATCTATAATTTTGCTTAATTAATCATGTAGTTGGTTTAATTTTGTTGATGATGTGATTGTTTGGTTTATTTGATTGAGCTTATTGAGTTGGTGTGTTTAGAGTTTGAGATTAAGGTGCTTATTTGCTTAATTTTTATGTTTATTAGTTTTAAAAAGTAAGTTGATTTTGGTAGCTTAATATTTTTATAAAAAGTTGATTTTTAAATTTTGCTTATTTAGTGTTCTTAAAAGTTTTTAAATTGTGGCTTATTAGTTTTTCTTAAAAATCTTTTTGGTTAAAGTTTTGGTAAAGTGCTTATTAGAGTTTTGCTTATTTACTTATATTTAGTCTATTTCGGAATTTTTCCCTTAACCCTTTTATTCCGAATTAGACTTCGTAGATTTGGATTCCGGATAGCTTCACATTGTACATTCCGGATAAGCAACAAGCAACGAATTCCGGATAAGAGTTAAGTTCCACATTCCGGATAGTCATTACTTTACGAATTCCGGATAAGAGTAAAAATCACCAATTCCGGATAGCAGATTCCGGATAAGCATTTTACATACATTCCGTATAAGGTATAAAACCCTCATTCCGGATAAGTTCATTAAACTATATTCCTGATAAGCTGTCGAAGAAGGATTCCGGATAAGCGCTAGAAGCTCCAATTCCGGATAAGCGTGAGATCTTCAATTCCGGATAACACTAAGAAAACCAATTCCGGATAAGCACCCGAATTTCACATTCCGGATAACCTTCAAGTCATGGATTCCGGATAAGCCCTCGAAAAACAAATTCCGGATAACACCTTTGTTACAAATTACGGATAAGGATCTAAAGTTGGATTCCGGATAATCACACAATTACATATTCCGGATTAGCCTTTTATCTTCAGTTCTAGTTTCACCTTCACGATTTCCCGCCAATTAAGGTTAGATTATAACTTATTATTTAATTAATTTAGTGTTTATCTCACCATTAGAAATAGAAAATCCCAAGCTCCCCCTTTTAGTTACCAAGAACGATAATTCCACTTTAAACCTTGATCAATTCGTTAAGACAACGAGAACGAAAACGACAAAACACAATTGCATCGAGTACGAACAACACTTTCTTGAGCACACACCAAAGGCCTAAATCAAATGGCGCCTCTGCCGGCTCTTTTCGTGAAGATTAACGGTTTTAGTGAGAAACTGGATTTTGGGATCCGTTCTTTTGGGAACGTTATTTTCAAGCACAAAAATTTTCAAAAATCCTAAAAACATATAAAATTTTCAAAAATCCAAAAACTTTAAAAAAAAGAAGATAAAAAACCAAAAATATTTTCTTTTATTTTAGTGTATGCGTACTCGATCTACGTCTTATTCTGAGCCCGAGACTCTTAGAGACATAGATATGGCCGGTGTGCATAACAATAATAACAACTCACCTCACCCCAATTTGAATAACAATAACAACAACAACAATGTTCCCCCACCCAACCTACGAACAATGGAGGAGCTTTGTCAACCAACCATGAACGGACGCGGAGGACCGATTGCGCCGATGCAAATCACGGTTCCTGAATTTTCGTTGAAGCATCACATGATCCAGCAAGTTCAAAACGCTTGCCCTTTTCGCGGATTACCGGATGATGATGCCAACAAACATCTCGACAACTTCATTACCGTCACCCAAAGCATGAAACTACCCGGTGTTACTATGGATTTCCTTCACCTACATCTCTTCCCACACACTTTATCCTACCATGCCGAGAAATGGTTTGACCATCTCCCTAAAAATTATATTCATACATGGGATGAGATGACTCAACGCTTTTTGTCGCGCTTCTTTCCACCCTCCATGGTCACTATCCTTCGGAACAAAATTAGTGGATTTACTTAAGAAAATGATGAATCACTTTTCGATGCTTGGGAACGCTACAATGTTTTGATCGACCGTTGTCCAGATCATAACATGCTCCCCGTCACTCTCATTGATACTTTCTACAACGGTCTCACTTTTCGTGATGGTGATACGATTAATGTCGCCGCCGGTGGTACTTTTATGAAAAGGAGACCGGAGGAGTGTAGAGACTTAATTGAAAACATGACTACTCACCACAAGAATTGGGATTCATCCGCATACTCAAGATCAAACCCGAGAGTCAATGTTTCTTCTACTTCTTCCAACCCTGATATGACCGAAATTACCCGCGCAATGGTCAAAATGAGAAAAAATATGCACCTTTTGGTTACTAACCAAAATCAACAAGCTAAAGTTGTTGCTATTTCTTGTGAAACGTGCGGTGGTCCTCATTCTTACAATGATTGCCCCTCTACCCAATGCAATCTTTGTGAAAATGTTAACGCGGCATACGGTAACTATTCCACGGGAGGCTATCAGGCTCGCCCTCAAGGAGACCGTAACTTGCTAAGTTTTCGTTCCAACAACTTTCTATCTCCACCCAGTTTTCCTCCTCAAAACCAAAACAAAAAACCAAAACAATTTCAACCGCAACAATCAAATCCAACCTCGAGCTACCAATTAATATCAATCCCAAAGAAACCCATATCCACCTCAAGGAAATAATCAAGCTTACCAAGCCCCACCTCTCAATCAACCCACGACATTGAACCAAGACCTCAAAACTTACATGAGGACCAATAGAGAGATGGTGACTAATATTCAAAGCCAATTCATTAACTTGAAGGGTGACATGGCGAAACAAGGGAACGATATTCGAGCCGAGCTAAGGAATGACATGGCAAAACAAGGGAATGATCTTCGAGCCGATATGAGAAACTCTATGAGCAGTCAGACGAATGACTTAAGGGATATGATGGCTAGTTTTTTTCCCAAGTAATCAAGCCTCTGGTTCGGGTTCTCTTCTGAGTAACACCGTTGCTAACCCACGAGGGGAGATGAAAGCAATCACCACTCTAAGTGGAAAAGGATATAAGGAACCCGAGATTCCTACACCTACTCCCGTGATTGTGACTAAGGAAAAAGAACAACTTTCCCCAACTCCTTAACCTTCCAACCCCACCCCTCCACCACTTAAGGATGTGAGTGAGAATTCCATTCCAAAGCCTTCATCTCGACCCAATATACCTTATCCCTCAAGGTTGAGGAAAGAGAAGTTGAAGAACAAGGATGATATTCAGGTTTCTAACTTTCTTAAAATATTTAAACAACTGAATTTCAACATCTCCTTTGCCGAGGCTCTCACTCACATGCTGAAGTATGCTAAAATGTTTAAAGATCTTCTCAGTGATAAGGAGAAACTCCTTGATATCGCTCAGACCCAACTTAATGAGAATTGCTCCGCAGTGCTCTTAAGGAAATTACCAACCAAACTCGGTGATCTGGGTCGTTTTCTCATTCCTTGCAACTTCCCTGGGGTAGAGAATTGTATGGCCCTAGCCGATCTAGGTGCTAGTATAAACTTAATGCCATTAAGTGTTTGGAAACAATTATCTCTACCCGAGCTAGTCCCCACACGAATGACCTTGGAATTAGCTAACCGTACGGTTGTTTATCCGGTGGGGATAGCCGAAAATGTCTTCGTCGGTGTCGACAAATTCACCTTTCCGGCGGTTTTTGTTGTCGTTGACTACGAGATGGACCCCGTATTCCATTAATCGTTGGACTTCCATTCTTGAGGACCGGTCGCACTCTCATTGATGTAGCCACGGGCGAATTAATCATGAGAGTTGGTGACGATAAAATCGTCTTTAACATGGGTAAACTTTCTAAGCAACCTTATGAAAACGAGAGCGTTAATTTCATTGACGTTCTTGATGAGGCTTGCGAAGAGCATTACAAAGACGCTGTAAAAGTGGTTCTTATTCTCTACCCATTGTTGAGACTGTTGCCTCTATTGCTCCATCACTAACTCCATTTGGAGAAAGTGATTTCCTATTGAAAGAATTTGAAGCAACTTTGGGGGATGTGGACTTAAAATATGACGATTCTCCCACCGATTGGGAAGAAGACAGTCGTACCATTGAGAAACTTCTCATTGAGGACCATATTTCTCCACCGTCTCCTAAGTAAATCTCTATCGATGATCCGAATTCGACTATGCCTTCCATCGTAAATCATCCGGATTTAGAGCTTAAGGAATTACCTTCTCATCTCGAATACGTTTTCCTTGAAGACAATAAGAAGTTACCCGTCATCATCGCAAAGGACCTGAAAGAAGAAGAAAAATCTCGACTTATCGACGTGCTGAAGACTCATAAGAAAGCAATTTCTTGGAAAATTTCTGACATCCGCGGAATTGATCCAAAGTTTTGTACTCATAAAATTCTCATGGAAGATGACTTTAAACCCGCAATCCAAAGCTAAAGAAGGGTTAATCCTAAGATTCATGACGTCATCAAGAAAGAAGTTATCAAAATTCTAGATGGCGGAATGATTTACCCTATTTCGGATTCGCCATGGGTTAGTCCCGTCCATTGTGTGCCTAAGAAAGGCAGAATAACCGTTGTTCCCAATGAAAACAACGAGTTGATTGCTACTCGACTTGTCACGGGTTGGCGAGTTTGCATAGACTATCGCAAGCTCAATGATGCCACTCGTAAGGATCATTTTCCTCTTCATTTCATGGATCAAATGCTCGAGCGTTTAGCGGGTAATGATTATTATTGCTTCTTAGACGGTTTCTCCGGGTATTTTCAAATTCCCATCGATCCTAAAGACCAAGAGAAAACCACATTCACTTGTCATTATGGAACATTTGCTTACAAAAGAATGCCTTTCGGCTTATGCAATGCTCCTGGGACTTTCCAAAGGTGTATGATGGCTATCTTCCATAACATGGTTGAAGAAACTATGGAAGTCTTTATGGATGATTTCTCGGACTATGGTAATTCTTTCTCTACTTGCCTTGCCAATTTAGAACGTATGCTCAAACGGTGTGAAGACACTCGTCTTGTTCTTAATTGGGAAAAATGCCATTTCATGGTAAAATAAGGCATTGTTCTTGGTCATAAAATCTCCAAATCCGGTCTTGAAGTCGACCGTGCTAAAGTTGAAGTGATTGCTAAATTACCTTTACCTTCGACCGTGAAGGGTGTGAGAAGTTTCCTTGGTCATGCGGGCTTCTATCGTCGATTCATTCAATATTTTTCTAAGATTGCTCGCCCGATGACCCACCTCTTTGAAAAAATACTCCTTTTATCTTTTCTAAAGAGTGTATTGAATCTTTCAATCTTCTTAAGGATAAATTAATTAAGGCACCGGTCTTGGTTACCCCTAATTGGGAGTTACCTTTTGAATTGATGTGTGATGCTAGCGACTTTGCTATTGGAGGGGTTTTGGGACAAAGAGTGAATAAACACTTCCAACCAATCCATTATGCTAGAAAGAATGACGGGGGCTCAATTGCATTATACCACTATCGAAAAAGAGCTTTTAGCTGTAGTGTGTTCTTTTGAAAAATTTCGCCCCTATCTTGTTCTTTCCACCACTATTGTGTATACCGATCATTCCACGTTGAAGTATTTGTTAACAAAGCAAGATTCAAAGCCAAGACTTCTTCGTTGGGTTTTTCTCCTTCAAGAATTTAAAATTGAAATTCGTGACAAGAAGGGAGCCGAAAACCTAGCCGCGGATCATCTAAGTAGACTTGAGGATCCTTATCAAGGGGATCATCCGAATCAAGAGATCAATGACTCTTTTCCCCTTGAAGCCTTAATGTCTATCAATTCCAATCTTGATGACACCCCATGGTTTGCGGACATTGCAAACTACTTAGCGGGTGGAATTCTCAAGGAAGGGTTAACGTCCCAACAAAAGAAAAAGTTCTTTAACGACATTGAACACTATTTTTGGGACGACCCTTACCTTTTCAAACAATGTGCGGATCTTGTCATTCGTCGGTGTGTTGATAGGCCGGTAGCTTTATTAATCCTTGAAGCTTGCCATAAAGGACCCACCGGTGGTCACTTTGGTCCTAATTACACCGCGAAGAAAGTGTTCGACTCTGGATTCTATTGGCCCTCCATTTATCATGACGCTCATGAAATGGTTAAACATTGTGATGCTTGCCAAAGACAAGGCAAGATCACACATAAAGATGACATGCCTCAAAATTTCATACAAGAATGTGAAATCTTTGACGTATGGGGTATCGACTTTATGGGGCCATTTCCATCATCCAAAGGGAACAAGTACATCACCGTAGTCGTTGACTACGTATCTAAATGATTTGAAGCAAAGGCTCTCCCTACGAACGATGCGAGGGTGGTTGTGAACTTTTTGAAACAACTTTTTGCTCGATTCGGTGTTCCTCGTGCTATCATCAGTGACCGCGGGACTCATTTTTGCAATGATCAATTTGCCCGAGTCATGGCTAAGTACGGTGTCAATCACCGTCTTTCCACCTCTTATCATCCCCA
Organism: Glebionis coronaria; assembly: GCA_025667525.1. Taxonomy (NCBI): domain Eukaryota; kingdom Viridiplantae; phylum Streptophyta; class Magnoliopsida; order Asterales; family Asteraceae; genus Glebionis; species Glebionis coronaria. The sequence continues at coordinate 659,158 of JANFOE010000647.1, read as the reverse complement.
AACAAAGGTCAAGCCAAGATTTCTAACCGTGGATTGAAGAGAATATTAGAGCGTACTGTGGGAGAGCATCGTGCCTCGTGGGCTGATAAGTTAGATGATGCTTTGTGGGGTTTCTGTACCGCATATAAGACACCTATTGGTTACACTCCATATCGTCTTGTGTACGGGAAGGCATGCCACCTCCCTATTGAGTTGGAGCATAAGGCGTACTGGGCCTTGAAGTGGGCCAATTTTGATATCAACAATGCCGGTGATCTTCGGAAGATTCAACTCAACGAGCTAAATGAACTGAGGAATGAAGCTTATGAAATTCCATTGATCTACAAAGAGAAAACCAAGCTCATTCATGATTTTAGGATTAAGAACCGAGAGTTTCACGTTGGTGATCAAGTTTTACTCTTTAACTCTCGGTTGAAGATCTTCTCGGGCAAGCTAAAGAGCCGTTGGTCTGGTCCATTCACCGTCGCCAAAGTTTTCCCTTATGGCACCATTGAGCTTTCTCAACAAAATGGGCCTAATTTTAAAGTGAATGGCCAGCGTGTGAAGTTGTACTTTGGTGAGGACATCTCTCATGAGATGATTCCATCCCTCACCACGTCTCTCTTGAATTAGTTCTGGGTCGAGTCAGGCTCGTGACTCGGTTAACAAAAACAAGCGCTTCTCGGGAGGCAACCCATTGATCTATCCTTTACCCGTATTCATCATAAGTGTAGTGGGGAGCTACATAGGGTATGTTTTCTTGTTTCTTATGATGTGCAGGGATTAAAGCTTCAAATACCACTTTTGATGACATTTGACGACCCGTGATCCCGTGTACCCGTCTTCCCGGTTCTATGCTAAACTATCGTGATTCAATATTTCATATCTTATATGTTCACATTGAAATCACCATAGTTGTCCTTTCCTTAGCAAGATTTAACCAACGTGCACAATGTCCTAAGTGTAGGGGAGTTTACTCCCACATGCTTAAACATTGAGGACAATGTTTATATCAAGTGTAGGGGGACTTCTATCGAAGTAAGTGGGCTTTTCCATTAATTTGTCCTCATTTTAACCGGAAAATTTGGTTTTTCGACTTTTTTCAAAATTTTAAATCTGTTTTGGCCTAGTTGTATAGTAGTATTTTTCCTTTGTTATCGTTATTTACTTTCTTTGCTAGAATAAATTTTTAAATAAAGTGGTTTTAAATTTTACAACGTCATTAATCTTTTGACTCAACCGAGTTTAGTTATCTAAGTTTACTCTAGGTAGTATCCTTAACGTGTTTAAGTCAAGTTTTGTTAGGCTTTTATATAGGGAACTTTAAAAGGCGAAAGTCTTAACTCTCACGGGTTAAGAACAATAACTTTTCGCAAGTTCCTATAATTGAACCTAGAAAGTCGTTTATCAAGGGATCTTTAAAATGCGAATTCTAAACTTGAAAGTGTTTAAGAATTTGCAAGATCCTATAGATGACTTGTAAACCCAAAACTTTGATTTAATTGGCTAAGCATCCACGAGTCTCATTCTTTGAGATTTTAAATTATGGAGAACGAGAGATGATAGAGTCAATTATAAGTTTGGTATTCTTTCATGAATTTATGTGAGTTGATTATAAGCTTTTTCTTCCATCGCTTGTTAATAAATTTAATTGCAATAAATAAGGTTGTACGATTTGAAAAGTTACTTAGCTTCTTGCACAAGATCGTTTAAAATTTGCACGGTATTAATTAGATTTCATAGCCAAGGCATAACTTATTGAAGCGGGATGCGAAGATTGGCGAGTCCGAAAAGGACCTAACAAGGCATGAGGGCTACATTTTGTTTTAAAGATCTAAAGTGATGTGAAGAATCATTTATAAAAAATCAATATGAAGGATCAAGACACACGACAAAAAGCAAATACTCCCCTAAAGATCATGGAGAAGTCTATCCGAAAAGACCCTAGCAAGGTATGAGGATAAATAGATCCAAGTCCTAAAAGGAGGCGGTTCGTTGTATATCAAAGTCCAAAATAAAGATTGGAGAAAAATGAAGAAGTCGTGGTCCAAATATGAAGATTCTCTCAAAACTTCAAGTGAAGAAATTCCTATTATGAAGAGAAGACCATAATTTTAAGAACACCTCTCAAGATTCGAAGTATAAAGTCGCTGCCAAATATTGGTCCGAGAAAGGTCTCAAATCGTGAAGGGCGAGTTATGCCAAGATATGAACTTTAAGAGGTCCCGAGAAGTAGTTTTAAAAGATTTTGTCCTTTAGCTAACTATTGATTAAATCGTCCCACTTTATTTTCGGCCTAAATAAACTATCAAAATAAGTCAAACAATGCATCCCCATGATCATTTTAGACAACAATAAAATATAAGATATACACCTAGGAATAAGGGAGTCTAAGTGAATAATTGGACCACATGAGTTTGTGTTAGTTTGCTAACTTATAATAACAATGATCTCGTTTATAAGCTTGGTTCGGGGAACGTGAATCTTGAGGGTGATAAACATTCATGACTATCAAAACCCCAATGTAATCTTTGACTGCTTTACTTGATTTGTATATATTTCTATCTTTTTAGCTTCCTTAATGTTTAGTATTTAATAAAGGCCAAGGTGGGTTAATTATGATGAGAAATGTAATCTGTGCTTTGAAATTAATGCATTGCATGAGGGAATTGCAATGGTCAAGTGTAGGGTATTTAATAAGTGTGAAAACACTTATCCTTTTACCACTTATTTCCAATAATAACAAGACCAAAACGTGTATTTTATGTCGTAAAAGTCGGAATTATGCGTGGTTTGTGTTTTTATTGTGTTTCAGGATAAAAATTTGAAAAAGGGAGAAACACGGGCTATCACGGGCTTTTATCGAAGAAAACGAGAAAAGACGAAGTCAAAAGATCAAGAGTGCAAAAAGAACGGAAGTCCAAGGCCTATTATGAAGATTTATCGAAGAAAAAGTCTAAAGACGGAAGTTTAATGAAGTCGAAGAACTCAAGTCTAATAGAAGAAGAAAATAATAAGCCGAGTTCAATTTATGTCGACAAATCCTAAGACGACGTCGAGAAAGACAAAGAATTTTAATCGAGTCGAGAAAACAAGAAGAAAGAGAGAAGACACAAGACCCTCCCTTCCTCCTATATATACCCTCCTAATGTGTCATTAGGAGGATGTTAGTTAGTTAAATTTTCTAGTTTTATTTTTTAAGTGTGTTTAATTTTCTTCTCTCTAGTTTTCTTTCAAGCTTATGAAACATTTATCTTAATCTTGTAATCTTGGATCTTAATCTTCAATTTAATCAAGTTTATTTCATAATTCTCATTCTACCTTTCTTAATAATCTATAATTTTGCTTAATTAATCATGTAGTTGGTTTAATTTTGTTGAGGATGTGATTGTTTGCTTTATTTGATTGTGCTTATTGAGTTGGTGTGTTTAGAGTTTGAGATTAAGGTGCTTATTTGCTTAATTTTTATGTTTATTAGTTTTAAAAAGTAAGTTGATTTTGGTAGCTTAATATTTTTATAAAAAGTTGATTTTTAGATTTTGCTTATTTAGTGTTATTAAAAGTTTTTAAATTATCGCTTATTAGTTTTTCTTAAAAATCTTTTCGGTTAAAGTTTTGGTAAAGTGCTTATTAGAGTTTTGCTTATTTACTTATATTTAATTTATTTCGGAATTTTTCCCTTATTCCTTTTATTCCGGATTAGGCTTCGTAGATTTGGATTCCGGATAGCTTCACGTTGTACATTCTGGATAAGCAACAAGCTACGAATTCCGGATAAGAGTTAAGTTCCACATTCCGGATAGTCATTACTTTATGAATTCCGGATAAGAGTAAAAATCACCAATTCTGGATAGCAGATTCCGGATAAGCATTTTACATACATTCCGGATAAGGTAAAAACCCTCATTCCGGATAAGTTCATTAAACTATATTCCTGATAAGCTGTCGAAGAAGGATTCCGGATAAGCGCTAGAAGCTCTAATTCCGGATAAGCGTGAAATCTTCAATTCCACGTAACACTTAGAAAACCAATTCCGGATAAGCACCCGAATTTCACATTCAGGATAACCTTCAAGTTATGGATTCCGGATAAGCCCTCGAAAAACAAATTCCGGATAACACCTTTGTTACGAATTCTGGATATGGATCTAAAGTTGGATTCCGGATAATCACACAATTACATATTCCGGATTAGCCTTTTATCTTCAGTTCCAGTTTCACCTTCACGATTTCCCGCCAATTAAGGTTAGATTATTTTACTTTATTTTTATCTTATTATTTATTTATTTTAGTGTTTATGTCACCATTAGAAATAGAAAATCCCAAGCTCCCCCTTTTAGTTACCAAGAACGATAATTCCACTTTAAACCGTGATCAATTCGATAAGACACCGAGAACGAAAACGAAAAAACACAATTGCATCCAGTACGAACAACACTTTCTTGAGCACAAACCAAAGGCCTAAATCAGTGTGCTACTTCTCTTATTTTTAATTAAGTGCTTATTAGTTTATTTTTATAAAAAGTTGATTTTAAATATTTTGATTATTTAGTGTTTTTAAAAGTTTTTAAATTTTGGCTTACTTTCTTTTTCTTAAAGTTGATTTGGTTAAGTTTTAGGGAAGTGCTTATTTTTACATTTAGCTTATTACTGTTTCTAATCGGGGTTATCCCAAAACCCTCTTTTCCTGAGTTATGTGCAAATTCATTTTTCCCGAATTATGTATTTGATACATATTCCGACTTGAGTGCAAATTGTTTATTCCGGATTAGTTGTGAATATCTAGTATTCCAAACAAGGTATGGAACATGTATTCCGAATTAGGTGTGGAACAAGTATCCCGACTTAGACCTAGTACCAGCATTCCGAATTAGCTATAGCACCAGGATTCCGAATTAGGTCAAGGACATGGATTCCAGATTAGTTCCATGAAACGTATTCCGGATTACTTGTAGTTCCTGCATTCCGAATTAGATTTTGGATTGCATTTTCCGGAGTGTGTCTAGAACACGTATTCCGGATTGCATCTTGAACTTGGATCCCGGATTAGGTTGCCACTACGGATTCTGGATTAGATTGGAATCTTACATTCCGGATAGGTTTAGAATTACACATTCTGAACTAGGTCTAGATTGTGTATTCCGGATTAGGTTAAGCATTAGTATTCTGACTTATTTTCCGCATTAGTGTTTAAACTTTATTTTTCCCGCCACTTTTATTAAGTTTTATTTAATTGTGTTTACCTTAGATTTAATTCAAGTTTGCATTTTTATTACATTTTCAAATTTTACTTTTAAAAGTTTTAATTTCATGCCATTTATTTTTAAGTGTTGATTTTTAGTTTAAATTTTTAAGCTTCCACTTTTACTTAACGACATTTACATTTTCAATTTTCATTTTAATTTTAAAATAGATAATCACATTTCTTTATTTTCCACCAATAACAACTGAGTCACACCATTAAACCGTGATCAATTCGATAAGACCAATTCAACGAAAAATTTTTATAGATGAAAATCTCTTGTGTTAGTATATCATAAGCTTGCAATTTCCAGATTAAGGCTAACCCTAAACTAATAATACTAGATAAATAGCACTCCATTTTCTCACAGCCTCTCATCAACAAACACTTAACAAATCTGGGTTTACAAAAATAAAAGTCCATGCTTACATCAAGCAGTTTTTATTACAAGTCTTGGGGCAAATTATAGAAATCAGTAGTAATGTCTAAATCAGCCGAGCCAAAGCCCAACCCTTCTGTCTGAATACACCAGCCGATACCCCTAACCTGTGAGTCTTTTATCCACCTTTCTCCTTACATTCTTCTTGCATCCATATAGTTGTGCTTGTCCAAGTTAGAACCACCTGCGAAAACAAACCAAACCTAGTTAGTCTTTTTTGAAACCATCATGTTTATACAATAAAACATAATAATAACATAAGGTGCTATCAAATTGGACTTTGGACCCACGACCCAATACCCCCCATTTTTTTGAGACCAGACTCCCCCATTTGACCGAGACCCTCTTGTCGCGTTTTAATTATTGTCCATGTTTTTGTTTATAACTAATAATGATAATAACAATAACAAACAAAACCCCTACCCGAATCATATAGCAAATCTGCTGAAATCCTAACTTTTTATAAAATCAACTATATTATGAAATTAACACGAATTAGTTTACAAAAACGGTAATTAATTGCAACTTAACACTCGGGTATGAAAACCCCTAAATTATATAAAAAAACCTAATTTTTGTAAACTTAATTTTATTCAGTAATTAACATCAATAGATGCATAGAATCACTAGTTAATTAGAATAAAAAGTAAGATTGAAGAAACCCCCAATATTTTTGAAACCCTAAATTTTTAAATTTATTTTATTGAGAAATTAACATGAATTTATACTCAAAACCATTAACCAATTGTAATAGATCACGAGATTTAGAAAACCCCCAATTATTCGAAACCCTAACTATGTTATAATTAAATCGAAAACCCTCTTGTCATATTTTTAATAAATCAAATGATTTTGAAACTGATAAACACCTTTTATTTCGAATGTATAAATCAAAAACTAGTTTTAACCATTTATTAGAAGAAGAGGAAAAATAAAACTTATCTTTGGATAGAAGCCATCATCGAATCACCTTGGAAGACCTCGAAAACGAATTGATTTTGATGTGGGGATGAAATCCCACATCCCACACATGATATACTAACTAGGGCTTCATTGTTTATGATGTTAGTAAATCATTTGGAATTATTTTAGCCATAGAAGTGGTGGATTTGAGTTTCTAGAGAGAGAGAGAGACATGGGACGGTTGGGAGATAAATCTGGGAAAAAGGGAAAATTGACTATGAGTTTGGGAAGTATACAACGAATTTAAGACCCCCTTGTTTGTATCACCCTTGGTTGGGCTGGGTTGGTTAAATAAACCAAATGGGCCGAGCCCTTTGGCTCATGTGTTAGTTTGGGCGGTTTGTTGTTTGGGTTGGTATAAGCCCACACAAAATTATTAGTCATAAAATGTATTTTTACACCTAAAGCCCAATTATTAATAACCGAGTATAATTGTCGTGTTTTCCGTAAACAAAATGAATCCTCAAGCACAACTAGGATGTCATGCATTCACTTTTGTAATTGTCATGGTAGTCGTAACACGATTATTACATTTAACTAGGTTGTGGATAACGTGGTCGTATTCTCGAGCTAAATTTGTATTTCTATCACTTTGCTTATTTAACGAGGTGAGTTTATGGCCCCACTTTTAATTACTTTTAATTATTTGGTGTGAAAACATTGCTTGTTTTACGGATGGACATAAGTTCCATGAAAACTCATATGTTTTCCTACATGATGTCTATGTAGCGATATCCCTAGATGCTTTAGCCCACTATCATGAATCGTTAATTACTTGTTGTAAGCGCAAATGTTATGGATAGATCTATTGGGATTGACCTCCCTATCTAATGGTGGTTGTGTGGCCAAATTAGATACACTTGCATTTGAGTCATTACGAATGCTTTGGGATAGGCATTTGCTTGGGCTCTCACATTATCTTGCTAGTACGGTTAACACTTCGGTGTCGTGAGCTTAGACGTAGGATGTTATAGACGTATGCTATTTGATTATAATCTCGTATTTGTTATAAGATTATATGTCGGTTGCCTAACTAAAATCTTATGGTTTATCACACTATCTACATTTAAACCTATAAACTTACCGATCTTTGTGTTGACATTTTAGCAGTGTTTTTCTCAGGTGTGAAGGCGGAGGTGTGACGTGGTTGTGCCATGGAGATAATAAAATTTTCATGACTATCTTTTGAACACTTTGATTTAAATGTTATGTCATTTGGAAAATTTGATTTATTTCACCATGATGTACTTAACATTTTCTTGGAACAATTTTATTTATGTTTAATGAATTCAAAACGGCTTTTAAATATTCGTTCTTTAAATCTATGCCTCCTGATTGTCATGATAGTCACATCCTCGTGTATTCACATACATTGGTAATTTGAGGGTGTGACAATATGCAACTATTTGGCTCATCATGTCGCAAAGGTCGCATTTGCTTCGCCCATTGGTCTCAGGTGGGATTCAAACTTTCTTGTTTAAATTACCACTATTGCGAGGAGTGATTCTGCTTAACGTTCCTTTAGGTTTGGTTTTGTTAAAAATTTACGTGATTTATTAAAAAACTATTAAAAATATACTTTATTTCTTTTAAGAACAAGTACACATGTGTACGGAAAAGATAAACACGTGTAAATGATTTTATTATGCCTAATATTCGTACTTTTCATGCGACTTATAGTATAAAAATTAATTTTATTAGAAAAAGCCTTTGTAGTTTATGAATTTCGCATAGTTTTTATGCGACTTGCATTTTTAATTTAAAATTAGTTTTGTAAAATTGAATATATAATTTTCAAAATATAATATTCTATTACACACCTTTAATTTTTTATTTTAAATTTGAGAAGAGTTAATTGGATACCTTGTATCCTTTAGATACAAGGGGAACAATCCCCACCTTCCATCTATCAAAAAATCAACAACCCAGATTAAATCTTATTTTTTAATTAAAAAAAGCGGAGGGGCAATTTCGTCACTTTAAACCTACCCATCCCACACACCTCCCAAATACATCTCACCCCCGCCTCTTTTCCCAGATCTAAGACACACACACACTAAAAACACACACACATAAGCTAATTCAATCATCGTCTCGATCCAAAACACATACTAAAACAAACGTAAATAAAAAAATCATCAACAAATCGCGTTAAAAATAAAGACAAAGATGTCGATGCTATTGAAGCACAAATCACCAGGTTATATCATCATCATTTATATCTTTTTAGCTTATTTGATGTAAATAATCTTATTTTGATGTGATTATTGATGTGTTAGCTTTTTTATTAGATGATTAATAGGAATAAGCTTATAAATTATTATAATTGTTATTATGCTGAATTATAAGCTAACTTATTAGCTTATTTTCATGAATTATAAGGTTTTATGGCTAAACCTCGATGAACAAATTTAGTATGATCTGTTAGTGAAATATCATATATGATATATTTTATCATATATGATATAATCAAAAATATCATATATGATAAAATATATCATATATGATTATGCGCTTGAAAATTGAATTAATCTTCTTATTTGTGTAGAGAAGGCTGTTTACAAGGAATGTTGAACATTACAAGCATCCAAAGAGCCAAGAAGCTTAAAGAAGAAGCTATGAATTTTTATTTTACGTTTAAAATGTATTGTTTGTTTTTTCCTTGTAATCCCCTAATGGAGTTTTGACGTATATGGATGATTTTCTAATCCATTGTATCTTGTACAACGTTTTGTTAATATGGTTTAACTTTCTTAGTATATGTTACGATAGTTTTGATACATTAAGCCATATATGATAATGCATTATCATATATGATAATCAAGAAAAACATGGATATAGTAAACAAAAAATATGATGAATTCATGATAAAAACAAAGAGTATGCACAATTAATAGTTAAACACTTGTTCATAACATTAATAAATGTACTTTTAAACAGAATCATATATAATAATTCAAACAGAACGTAACCTAATGTAAAATCATATATGATATACCTCTGATATCATATATAATAACCATTTATTCAAAATCAAAAAATGCAAACAACATTATTATTGAAACTACTCTTCTTTTTCAACAATACACTATTCTTAAAACAGATTATCAAATGATAAATACATGAATAACGTCTACTCAATCTTGATCCTTAAAACATATCCATGCACATCCTCTTTTAATAATCAACATCCCTCTCTTCTTTGCTCCAAATTGGTCAATCGCACCATCTCCGTCTGACTGCATTTATAAAAGAAAGAAAAGAACATATTATGCAATATTTTAACACCAAAATAAATTACTCATATATATGATAAAAGGCACGTTTCAAGAGTTTATATTGATTTTCTGAAAAATACTCATACAAAATCTGTTTTTTCTTGTGGTTTGTTTGATATATCATATATGATAGATATATCATATATGATATATCATCAATTATCATATATGATATATATATATATATATATATATATATATATATATATATATATATATATATATATATATATATATATATATATATATATATATATATATATATATATATATATATATATATATATATATATATATATCATATATGTTAACTGATGATATATCATATATGATATATCTATCATATATGATATACCAAGCTTATTGCAGCCCACATTAGCAAACTTAATTCAACTTACGTAAAATACCTTATGATTCGTCAAAATAAAATAACTCTCGTGTAATTTCTAAGCTTATTCGCATAACTCATATCTAATTCACAAGATTATTCATAACTCCCAACTAATTCAAAATCTTATTCAGACAAATAAGCTTATTGACATAAATCACCTAATTAAAAGCTAATTAAATTAATTTGAACAAAATAAGAACAATCAATCGGAATAACTCAATCAAAATAAGAACTATGAATCGGAATATTTCATTCAAGATAAACTAATGATAATATGTTAATAAGCTTATTCAAAATCAAATAAGCTAAAAAAAGAACATATTATATAGAAACCTGATCTGAAATCGTGTTAGTTAATTGATCTAATTAACCGATTCATGATGGATTAATGTTGATGTTAGTGACGAATTTGTGATTGTACGCTTCGATTTGTAGAGAGAGAGGTTAGATCAGGGTAGAAAGAGAATGATATACGGTGTGTGTGTGTGTTTTTATGATAAAGGAAGGACAAAATTGCTTATATAGTGGGTGGGTGGAATGACGAAAATACCCTAGAAGTATAAAATAAGGGTATAATCTCAGCTATTAGATGGTTGGGAGATGGAGGGTGGGGATGAGTCCCCTCATATTTTAGATAAGTTTGGTATCCAAATGAACTTAAATCTTTAAATTTTATTTTAATATTTGAAAAACACTTTAGGGCGTGTTTGATTGGGCAAATTTAGATGGTTTTTGATGACTTTAAATAAAATATCTAAAAAAAATCGTATTTGGTATGTCGAAAAATGCCGTTTTTAATGTGGTTGGGCCCATAAAAACCATGGGTTAACAAAATGCTGCTAGATGGATGGATTTTAAAATTGGATCATATATTGGTGTACTATACATAAGTACGCTTTCATCTAAATACTTCACCAACTTTTTTTACTCTCTCATCTCTTTGTGGACTCATTTTTTGTCTTCTTCTTTCAACTACATATATGCATATTCGATTCTACTCCATAATAATTCCATGGGTAATAAATTGATACCTTCTTCATTGAGTCATTTGATTTTTGAGTACGTAATTTTTTTATTTTAATTTTGTATTACTCTGTATTATGTTGATTTTTGTGCATACGTCATATTTTATGTTGATTCGGGTGATGTGATGAGACTACATTTATACATATTCTCATCGTCCAAATCGGGCTTTAAACGCTTAAAAGTGTCATAAAATACCCCAAAATATGATTGTGTTTGTTTATTGTGTATTTTAGGTACGGATATCGTGAAATCAACAAAAGATTACAAGAATAAAAAAAACGAACACGGGAAAAGAAGCCGCACAAAGAACCGGACCCGAACAATGAATTTCCAAAGAAGTCCTTGAAGTTTTGAAGATTGTCAAGATTGGTCCCTAAAATTTTGAAGACTTGTCATATTATACCCTTGTGACACTCAAAATTACATATTGGGTCCCTAATATTTCAAGTATATACCTTTTTGGTCCTTGAAGAATGCAAAAATGGTCCTTGTTATAACTTTTAAAAGTTATTGTGCCAAAATTAGCAAGTAATGCAAAGTTTATACAAAGGGAATGGTTAAAGAAATCTGCCAAACTTGCTATAAAGACAATTTGAGAGATGGGGGACCAAAAGCGCTAGACAACCAAATATACCCACTCAACCACATCACGCCACCTCACCAACACCACCACCTCAATCCTCCATGTATGATTTCCACCACCAGACTTGGTTATTTTTAATAACATTTTTTTAAACCCTAAAATGGCGCCTAACTAATACTATTTAGATTAACCTCCCTAATCCCCAACTATGAACATCCATAAACCCTAATTGGGTTTTACCTAATCACCCAAAATTAAAAACCCAAACTTTCCAGATCCTTGATTAACCACACCTTAAACTTTCCCAACCGCCAAAAACCTCACCACATGGCTGTGAGTTCCCATTGGTACCTCCCCTACTACACGGTTTCTCCCTTTTGACAAGAAAAGCATCTACACAGTCCATCTATGGTCCAAATTCGATAGACAACCTCCCCAAGCAAAGAAAAAAGGCTATGATCAAACCAACACCAGTTGGCATCAAGGACACTCACATATGAACCAACTTTTGATCAAATTCAAATTTCAGTCAAAAGGCACTTTAGGGATTATGTTAGCTAGGGTTTATGTAACTTTTTCTATCTAGATTATTCATAGTCCTAGTATAAATACAAGTAGCCTGTTACTTGTATTTTTTGCTCCAGAATTTGTATTTTGTAAACCTCTTTTATGAAAAATATTTAAAGCTTGTAAAGATGCCTTGCAAATCCTATTTTGTGTCCCATTGTCTTTCATTTTAACTTCTACTTTTTTTGCATTGTTAGTTAAAATTTTATCAAATTTAATTTTGTTCCAAAGAATTTTTGGCAAACTTGGTTTGAGAACCGGATTATGGGCTTGTAGACTTGTTGATTGACACTTAACAACCTCACTAAGCTCATTTAAGCTATTATTTTCAGTTGGTTACCGCATTTCTTTACAAAGCTTGTTTTTCAAGATTTTTGGGAAAATCTTCTTATACTCTTTTTTGGCACTAACTGTTTTAATAAACCCTCATAAGTTCCTTGACAAAGAGCTTATGAAAGTTTATTGAGACTTGATTTTCTGTGGTTGTGCTTCTGTTCAACAGGAAGTGAAGATCATAGCACTTAGACTGTTGTAGTCTAGGTGCTGGACAATTGTTGTCTCCATTCTCTTAGCAAAAGCTCATCATTCACCCTATAAGCTCAAGCTTTGGCTTGGTGGAGAAGGCATCGGCAGCCTAAGTGGGACCTGGATGTGGGTCCCACATGGTAAAAACAGCTTGAACCCTCCTTTCAAATCAAGTTTCATGAGTTTATGAGTTTTGTGTGATTTTGTTCTTGCTATTTGAAGTTTAGTTATTAGTGTTTGTTTTCTGATAAGTTTAGGTTAGGTGATTGATTTAAGTTTGATTTATATGATTTTGAGTTAATTTGCATATTTTGGTTTGTAAAATCTAGGTTAAGTCTGTTAAGGGTTGTTTGGCTTTTCTAATATAAGTGACTGGGTGACACAAGAGTCACTTAAATTGGTTTGAGCAACTTTCTTTCAGTCTATTTTTACTAGTTAATGTCTTGGTTTAGGTTAGATAAAAAGAAAATAGGTTTTACATATTAGAAGTTGTGAACTAAAACTAGGTAAAACATTCAGTAGGCCTATAAAGAGTTTGATTTGGTGATTTGAGATTTGAAATTTTGTAAGTTGATAGAACTAGTGATAATCTAGGGTGTATTATGTGTTAGCTGTGGTTAGGATGTGTTAGAATCAAGTTTGTGTAGTCTAAATCTCAACCATAGACCAAGCGCATCAACAAACTACCCCCAGACCTACTCTTTCTGTAATATAGTAAATGGTTTCATCGTGTTGTGTGCATTTTATTGCTTGTGTTTGTTTGTTTTTTGCTATATATTGACTCCTCACACTCCAATGAGTGTGGGGCTGCCTTTGTCTCCCAGAAAACCCACAAACAAGCTCTAAATCGCCACACTTCTCACTTTTTGTGAACCATCAGTGGGAACTTTTTCCCACTGATAGTGTAATTGTTCCCATTGTTGGGCTAAAAGACAAAGCTAGGCCACTTGTCACTATCAACTTTTATTTTTTTGTCTTTAGAAGGATAAAAGTAGTATTTTTTAGCATTTTAAATTTTCCTAGGATAAGTTATTTCTTTTAAGATTTTTGGAAAATAATTTTTTTTTTCTTATTATTTTGTTATTTTTAGCATTATTTTAAGTTTTAATTAGGTTTTAATTAATCTGTTTTTGTCCTATTAGGCAAAAATTTACTTTTTCAAACTTTTTTATTTTTCTCAAGTTTAGTTAAGTAATTTAGGATTTTTGAAAAAGAAAATTTATTTTTCTCATTATTTTATTGTTTTTTATGATTATTTTCATTTAATAAGTGTTTTTAGTAGTTAAAAAAATCGGAAAATAGTTTTAAAAATTTTGGAAAAATACTTTTTAGCTTTTAGTTAATATAAGTAAGATTTTAGTTTGATAAAATATAATTTTGGGTTTTTGTTAATTATATTTAATTTTAGGGCTTTAATTAGCATTTAAAATTGAATATTTAATTAATAATAAGTTTTAAAAATTATTTATTGAATTTTTATTCTTATTTATATTATTTTAGACTTAATTTTGATTTTTAATTATTTTTTAGTTTAAATTTTTTATTTCGTCGCGTTTTACGTCATTACGTGTACGTTTTAATTATTCGCTGTAGTTTAATCGTAGTGTAACTCGTCTTTTACTTTTCTCTCTTCAAACCCAGAAAAGTAACTAATCTAAGATTGATTTTATATTATTGGGACCTAATACACACACCTCCTTCGAGAACGAACTCGCACTTATTCGATTTGTCGGTTTTCCTAAATCGTCGAATTTAATACTTGCCACTGTTATTTGCTTTTTCCTAAAAGTAAGTGACTAAAATTACATACATCATTTTGGCGCCACTGCCAGGGAGGTGTGTATAGCCATATATATATATCGTGTTTGTGTGAGTAGTGTGTTTTTGCTTTTCAATTTTTGGAAAGCGTAAATATCGTACATACTCGTTTGTTATTTTTTCTACTATATTATAAATAGCAAAATAATTTGTGTTAATTGTTCCTCAATTAACACACAACAATCTTTTTACTATATTATAGATATCCAAGTATTCGTTTTCTTTTTTCATGTGAATATTATTAACATATTGTACTACGTATCATAATAAATTTACAATATCTCCAAAAGCGTGAAAACGCAACCTTAATTGGGATTTCATCACTCATATATTGTATTCGAATTCCAAGCAAAATAAAAAGGAAATATAGATAATTACTTTCGAAAGGCTTAATTTTGATTAACACAAACTATAAGGTGGGTATAAGGCGGTTGTATTTCACGACCTAAGGGAAAAAGGCTCTTAAGTGCTTAGCGCCGCCTCGTTTCCCCCGCTTGCTTGTGCGTGTTTTGAGAAAAAAGGGCTAATCGAAGGTTTGCCAACCAAAGTATTATCTACGTATATTATATTTGCTTGATTTTCAAAGATTAAACCCTCTTGAACGCTTTCGTGTTCCACCAACGTTCTAAAGTCATCGAAGACGTTCACTCAACGTGATCGTTTTCATTCCTTGAGGCTCCTTTAATCGAGAAATTGATTCGAGGAGAGATTTGTAGATTTGAGTCTAAGTAATACACCAAAATCCAAGAAAATTAAAAAACAATCAAAAAACAAAAAAATCGAAAAACAAAAAACCCCAAAAAGAATCTTCTTTTCTACCCCCCATTTTACGTTTAGTGCATGCGCACTCTATCGAAAGGATTATTCTAATTCTAGCGACGTTTCTAATCGACGCAATCAAAATCGAAGGAATCGACGATGGAATTGCTCCAAGCACCCACTGAGGGTTATGGAGACGCGATCATTATTCCCGCTATCGAAGCGGAGAATTTAAGATTAAGAATGGAATGCTATAATTAATTCAAGTTACGAGCAAGTTTAAGAACGTCTTTTTTCCACGAGCAAGTTTAAGAACGTCGACACCGATGTCGTCAAGCTTATGCTTTTTCCTTACTCGCTCGATGGTGCGGCCAAGGATTGGTACGAGAAAGAGCCACCTAATTCCATAATTACGTGGAAGGATCTCGTTTCCAAGTTCGTTAATCATTTCTTTCCGCCGTCGAAGACCACTTTTTTCAAAAACGAGATCACGAGGTTCGAACAAAAACCGAACGAATCGTTTATAGATGTGTGGGATCGTTTTAAGGAATTTCTTAGGAAATGTCCTCACCATGGATTTTCCGAGTTACACCAAATCGACAAGTTTTATAACGGTCTTACTTTTCAAGAGCATGATTCGTTATATTCTGCCGCCGGTGGCAATTTTTTGTGTAAAACTCCAAAAGACGCTTTCATGATTATCGAGAATAGATCCAAGGTTTACCAAATCCGCAACACACCGAGTGTTGCCAATGTCGCCAATATTAGTGATTCTAATCTCGATATTGAGAGGGTTGATTCGAAAGTCGATAAGTTGACGAATATGTTTAAGTCGTTCTTAATCGAGATGTAAAAGAAAGACACTCCCACTACGGTGAAAGCGGTTGAGGCATCGTGTACGTTGTGTGGTGGCACTCATAATTATTACGAGTGCGCGGCTACGGATGCCAAACGTCGAGTGTAAACACGTTAAACAACAATTTTCAAAATCAAAAGAACGCGGGTCAATCACAAGGAAATTATAACCAAGGCAACAAATTTTCGAATCAAAACCGTAACAAATTTCAAGGAAATAATCAACAAGGGATTTTTTTTTAATTCAAGGTTATAATCAAGGTCGGAATTTAGGTTGGAAAAATCGAGATAATAACAACAATCAACACTCGAGTTTTCAAAACAACGCTAATCAAGGAAATAATTTCTCAAGTGGTAATCAAGGGAATTTTCAAAGAAATAATTAAAACCAAGGGTACTTTATTTCTAATCAAAATAGTTCGTCAAACGAGTTTCTAGAATATATGAAAACTAATTAGTCTAATATGAGACGATTAGAGGGACAAACTGGTACTTTGAAAAACGACTTTTCCAATACATTGAAAAATCAAAATACAAAGATTGGGCAAGGATAAATCGAAATTAAAAAAATGTTTTCGGCCATTATGAACAAATCCGAAGGAACATGTTAAAGCCGCCTCGTCTCATGGAAAAAGTCATGTGATTACTCCAAACCTTGATGGATTTAGAGTTGTTCCTTCTTCTCAACCCTTGACTTCTAAGACGCCTTTATGTTCTAAAGTCGACGGGGTGAATGTGGTGACCAAGGAAAAGAGTGCACATCCTCGCGTACCTCAAATTCCAACCACGGTTCAAAAAGAGAGCTTTATCGACCTTACCCAAGTAACCCTTGAAGAAACTTGTGCTTTAAACCTTCTTAAAAAACCCAAAAGGCATATGCCAAGGAAGGAAGAGGATCCGGGCACTTTTCTATTACCTTGTGATTTTTCCGAGATTGAGGGATGTTTAGCCATTGCCGATTTAGGTGCTAGCATCAATCTCATTCCTCATTCTCTTTGGAAATTGATTAGATTGCCTAGACTTACCCCCACGAACATGACAATCGAGCTAACAAATTGTACGCCTTTAGAACCAATTGGAATAGCCGAGGATGTCTATGTTAGAATTGGAAAGATTGTTTTTCCCGCGGACTTTGTCATTTCCGATTACGAGTGTGACCCTAAATGTCCTATTATTTTAGGTCGACCATTTTTATCGACGGCTCGAGCTGTAATCGACGTTCACGGTGGGAAATTAACTATGAAATATGGGGAGGAAAAAATGGACATTTTCGCGAATAGATCCCAAGTTTCAAATGATGATGATAAAACCAAGGTTTCAAATTATAATGATTTCAAAATGTCAACTTTAGCGGAAAATATGAGGCTTGATGCATGTTTTGAAAGAATGAAAATGAACGGTCTTAAAGATGACGATTTTAACGATAAAGAATACGTTTACTTAATTCAAAAGGTTATTCGTAGATTTATGGATGAAAAATATTTTGGGACATATTCGGCGAAACAAGTAAGAAACCAATTCCGAAGGGCGACGTTAGTACCATCACGACAATGACCAATTTGGACTCGTCTTCACCACCTTCGAAGGACCACGTCTTTGAGGCATCAACTTCTAATTCCATTGAAGTGCCTCTAATTCCTAGTCCAATACCCCCTGAGGCGAAAGGTTTTATCGGCATCGATCCTCTCGTCATGGAAAAGTCACCTAAGCATAGTCACTCGACTTGTAAGATCATGGTTATGAGTGCTCACATAGTCTCTTTCTTTGATGATGACGATGGAGATTTTGCGGAAATTGGTCACATATTCAAAAATCCACAAGCTGTTTTTGATTCTCCTAAAAAGAATTCTTCGTGTGGTGCGTATGATGGTTTTGAATTCGAGCCCGAGATAGAGGAAATTATTGAACGAGACCTTGCTTTTTTACATCCACTTCCACCTACGAGTGAGGTTGATTTTTCTAATATCTAGGACGAACTTGATGAGTTGGAACGTCTCATTCATAATGAAGAACCAACCCACGTGACCAAAAATCCCATTCTCGAGGAGTTACCTAATCAACACTCCTCAAATGAGAATGACGTTTACCACATTCGTGGGGATCTAACTTATCAACGATCCCCACAAAAGAATGATGGTTTTATGCTTGATCGTGATCTTTTCGAGAGAGTTTCTAATATCCTCAATGAGGGGAATGACAAACCGTGGTTTGACAAGCCTATCTATGATGAAGAAATCGAAGAGATCGACGTTCATGAGGATGACGAATATGTTGACCCCGAGGGGGCGGTGTTATTTGTTGATAAACGTTTTGAGAACCTATACAATCCACCACCCCCTAACCACGACTTAAATGTGAGAATTTTTAGTGTGCCAAACATCGTCTTAGAAACGCCAAATATTTTCGACATACTTCAATCGGGTTTTCATAAAGAGTTTTTAAACGATGAAAAAGGAAAAGATTTTAAAATTGATTTAAAGGATTTTTCTACATGTCTAACTCCATCATCACCGCGTTTTATGAGTGCTACGAGCTCATCTACTCCTTTTGACGATGTGTCGTGTGGATCTAGTGTGGGGGAAGCCCCTTATGCTCCCTCACATTTCTCCACCGAGGACGAGATATTCAATCTGGGAATTGCTTGTAAAGGGAAATCTCGGTCTTCCACCGATGCAATAAATGGAAATCATATATATTTTCTTGGTGTGAGTCTACCTCGAGTAGCTCATTTTAGTGCCCCACCCATTGCCCCACCCTTCTATTTCTTCTCATCTATTTTCTTTTACCTCTTTGAGGTTATGGCTTCGGTTGAAGTAGCGTTGTTTTCATCCGAAAACGAGGACGCTATTTTTGACCACGGTATACGTTTATCGGGTTTTTAAAGTACTCCACGTGCTTTTGGGCCTTGTTTATCATGTAAGCCCCACCAAAAATGACCATACCATGATAATCCCTAAATGATCACATTTATGGGGATTCGAGTCGAGCTTTTGACTCGGTTATCAAAAACAAGGTGCCTCGTGGGGGATTCTCATTATTATCCTTGTAAATATTATTGCTTTCTTAGACTAATGTAACAAGGGGACTTGTGCTCTGCCAACCTTTGTTCCGCGGTTGTTTGTGCTTGTGATTTATTAGGTTCATAGTCATCATTAAAGCCTCTCGTGTTCGTTTTATGGATCACTCGATCTTCAATCGTTGCCTTTGGAGATTTCGATATCCGATGATATCCTTTTATGTTCTAGCGATTACCTTATTATCATAATTCATAAACGGCTTTTAGGTTATTCGTTTTACCCTTTCCATGCTCGAGATTAAGCATTCGAATTTCCTATCTAGTATGGGGGTGTTTCACCCTTACACTCGAAACATTGAGGATAATGTTTAGTCTTAGTATAGGTGGGGTGAATATATACTTCACCTTGCTTACGTCACCACGTAATCCAATTTTCATCTTTTTATCGTTTTATTCAAAATAAGGCAAAAAATGGCCAAATTTTAAATTTTTTCTTGTTTCTCATATGTGTTTAAGACACGAATGTAGGTTTTCTGATGGTGAGAATAAGAGTAATTTTTTACTCGACCGTGCGTGTTGAGCACTTAGCTTTGATTCCTTAACTATATTAGGCTAAGTCTCTTAATTGAGGACGAGAAATGATAGAGTTAATTATAAGTTACTATGCTAAACGTAGAGTACTCGTATTCTTTCAAAAACTCATGTGTCCTAATTATTTGCTTATTCTCCCTATGCGTTTTATAATAAATTGTTAATAAATATTTATTTAGCGGCTTAATCTCTATTGTTGATTTCTAATTTGTTTTAGTAGCTTCCATGTAATTAAAATGGGAAAAAGGTATCGCCAGCGTCACGGTTTTAAAGTATTGGTAACCCGAATAATCAAAGGCTTCCACCAATAATAATTTAAGTTCCTCTTCACCTAAATCAAGCAAAATTTCAAAGCTCACAAGGCCAAAAAATCAATGCAAAAATTGAAAGTGAATGTCTTAAATCTTGAAGCCTTAAAGATCTAAAATTCGCTTCAGCGTGAGGATATACATCAAGTCATAATAAACACCTCATGGCGAGGTTAAATAAAAGAAAAGGGCAAGACCGAAGTCATAATAAAAGCTCCATGGCGGATTTGAATAAAAGATGGAGGTAAACCATGATAGTCAAAGCCACCGATGATGAGGTGGGTCATAAAATTCATGGTAATAAGTCTCATGTTCAAAATCGTTATAAAACCGTGTTTATCGATCCTTCTTGTTGACTTAATTTTTTGACATCGTTGTCTATTAGGATGAATTATTAATTCGATGATTTTGGTTATACCGATAAGACTCTATTTTTGGACCTAATCTCTATTCCCGCATATGTCAATGATGTATCCTCGTGATCATTAAGACAAAAATAAAATATAAGAGATACACCTTAGGAATAAGGGAGTCCAAGTAAGTGATTAGAGCATATGAATAGTGTTAGCATTACTAACTTATAATGACAATGATCTTATTTCATGCTTAGCATGGAAATGGGTAAAAATTGAGGACGACAAAATTATTTCTAACGAAGCATTCACGTGTTCTTATTCTATGATCCTAAACATCCCATTCTGCGATGAAAACAATACATTATGTCCAAAACAAATGCAGTAGTTTATTCAAGTTTACGTTTTCAATAAATGTCATATAAAAATTAATTTTGGAAGTGCTACGATACTTAACTCTAGCATTGCGTGAGGGCACGGAAATGGTTTAGTATAGGGGAGTGATGAGACTGCATTTATACATTGTCTCATTGTCCAAATCGGGCTATAAACGCTTAAAAATGTCATAAAATACCCTAAAATATGCTTGTGTTTGTTCATTGTGTATTTTAGGTATGAACATCGTGAAATCAACAAAAGATTACAAGAATCAAGCAAAAACGAACATGGGAAACGAAGCCGCACAAAGAACCGGACCCAAACAATGAATTTCCAAAGAAGTCCTTGAAGTTTTAAAGATAGTTAAGATTGGTCCCTTAAATTTGGAAGACTTGTCATATTATACCCTTGTGAAGCTCAAAATTACACATTGGGTCCCTAATATTTCACGTATATCCCTTTTTGGTCCTTGAAGAATGCAAAAATGGTCCTTGTTATAACTTTGAAAAGTTACTGTGCCAAAATTAGCAAGTGATGCAAAGTTTATACAAAGGGAATGGTTAAAGAAATCTGCCAAACTTGCAATGAAGACAATTTGAGAGATGGGGGACCAAAAGTGCTAGGCAACCAAACATACCCACCCAACCACATCACGCCACCTCACCAACACCACCACCACACTCCTCCACGTATCATTTCCACCACAAGACTTGGTTATGTTTAATAACATTTTTTAAACCATAAAATGGCGCCTAACTAATACTATTTAGATTAACCTCACTAATCCCCAGCTTTGAACACCCATAAACCCTAATTGGGTTTTACCTAATCACAAAAAATCAAAAACCCAAACTTTCTAGATCCTTGATTAACCACACCCTAAACGTTTCCCAACCCCCAAAAACCTCACCACATGGCTATGGATCCCCATTGGTACCTCCCCTGCTACACGGTTTCTCCCTTTTTGGTAAGAAAAGCATCTACACATTCCATCTATGGTCCAAATTCGATAGACAACCTCCCCAAGCAAAGAACAAAGGTTGTGATCAAACCAACACCAGTTGGCATCAAGGACACTCACATGTGAACCAACTTTTGACCAAATTTGAATCTCAGTAAAAGGGCACTTTAGGGATTATGTTAGCTAGGGTTTATGTAACTTTTTCTTTCTATATTATTCATAGTGCTAGTATAAATACAAGTAGCCTTTTAATTGTATTTTTTGTTCTAGAATTTGTATTTTGTAAACCTCTTTTATGAAAAATATTTAAAGTTTGTAAAATTGCCTTGCAAATCCTACTATGTGTTCCATTGTCTTTAGTTTTAACTTTTACTTTTGTTGCATTGTTAGTTAAAATATTATCAAATTTAATTTTGTTCAAAAGAATTTTTGGCAAACTTGGTTTGAGATCCGGATTGTGGGCTTGTGGACTTGTTGATTGACACTTAACAACCTCACTAAGCTCATTTAATTTGTTATTTTCAATTGGTTACCTCATTACTTTACAAAGCTTATTTTTCAAGATTTTTGGAAAAATCTTCTTGTACTCTTTTTTGGTACTAACTGTTTTAATAAACCCTCATAAGCTCCTTGACAAAGTGCTTATGAAAGTTTATTGAGACTTGAGTTTCTGTGGTTGTGCTTGTGTTCAACAGGAAGTGAAGATCATATCACTTAGACTGCTATAGTCTAGGTGCTCGACAGTTGTTGTCCCCATTCTCTTAGCAAAAGCTCATCATTTACCCTATAAGCTCAAGCTTTGGCTTGGTGGAGAAGGCATCAACAGCTTTAGTGGGACCTGGATGTGGGTCCTATATGGTAAAGAAAGCTTGAACCCTACTTTCAAATCAAGTTTCATGAGTTTATGACTTTTTGTGATTTTGTTCTTGCTATTTGAAGTTTAGTTATTAGTGTTTGTTATCTGATAAGTTTAGGTTAGGTGATTGATTTAAGTTTGAATTATATGATTTTGAGTTAATTTGCATGATTTTGGTTCGTAAAATCTAGGTTAAGTCTATTAAGGGTTGTTTGGCTTTTCTGATATAAGTGACTTGGGTGACACAAGAGTCACTTAAATTGGTTTGAGCAACTTTCTTTTAGTCTATTTTTACTAGTTTATGTCTTGGTTTAGATTAGATAAAAGGAAAATAGGTTTTGCGTGTTAGAAGTTGTGAACTAAAACTAGGTAAAACATTCAGTAGGCCTATAAAGAGTTTGATTTGGTGATTTGAGATTTGAAATTATGTAAGTTGATAGAACTAGTGCAAATATAGGGTGTATTGTGTGTTAGCTATGGTTAGGATGTGTTAGAATCAAGTTGGTGTAGTCTAAATCTCACCCATAGACCAAGTGCATCAGCAAACTACCTCCATACCTACTCTTTTTTGTAATACAATAACTGGTTTCATCGTGTTGTGCGCACTTTATTGCTTGTGCTTGGCTGTTTTTTGCTATATATTGACTCCACACACTCCAATAAGTGTGGGGGTGCCTTTGTCTCCCAAAAAAACCCACAAACAAGCTCTAAATCGCCACATTTCACTTTTTGTGAACCATCAGTAGGAAACTCCTTTCCCACTGATAGTGTAATTGTTCCTACTGCTGGGTTAAAAGACAAAGCTAGGCCACTTGTCACTATCATCTTTATTTTTTTGTCTATAGTGGGATAAAAGTAGTATTTTTTAGAGTTTTCAATTTTCCTAGGATAAGTTATTTATTAAGATTTTTAGATAAGAAATTTTTGTTTTTTTGATTATTTAATATATTTAGCATTATTTTAAGTTTTAATTAGGTTTTAATTAATCTGTTTTTGTCCTATTAGCCAAAAAATTTACTTTTTGTCAAACTTTATCATTTTTCTCATGTTTAGTTAAGTAATTTTGAAAAAGAAAATTTATTTTTCTCATTATTTTATTATTTTTATGATTATTTCTATTTAAAAAGTGTTTTAAAAATAGGAAAATAGTTTGATAGAATATAATTTTAGGCTTTTTTTAATTATATATAATCTTAGGGCTTTAACTAGCATTTAAAATTGAATATTTAAGTAATAATAAATTTTAAAAATAATTTATTGAATTTTTATTCTTGTTTATATTATTTTAGACTTAATTTTTATTTCTAATTAATTTTTAGTTTAAATTTTTTATTTCGTCGCGTTTTACGTCATTACGTATACGTTTTAATTATTCGCCGTAGTTTAATCGTAGTGTAGCTCGTCTTTTAATTTTCTCTCTTCAAACCTAAAAACGTCACTAATCCAAGCTTGATTTATATTATTGGCACCTAATACACACAGCTCCTTCGAGAACGAACTCGCACTTATTCGATTTGTCGGTTTTCCTAAATCGTTGAATTTAATACTTGCTATGGTTATTTGCTTTTTCCTAAAAGTAAGTGACTAAAATTACATATATCATGATGCATTTGTTCATAATTGGGGTTTTATGATTCATCCCTAATAGTCTACTAGAATTAGATAAAGGGGAATCTGTTGGAGCATATCATGAAGAAGACAAATGATGTTAAAGGCAATTTTGTCATATACTATCACTACAATTCCAAACTAATTTTTCATTTTTGTTAACCAAACATATCACATCATTTGTAAAACTAGTATTACTGTAGGTTTTAAATTTGAAACACCAAGTTTTTAAATTCATGAACCAAACGGCCCCAAAGAAAGTATAATATAGTTCCGACTATCATAACCGCAAAACTCGCAACCTAATATGAAACACATTCAATAAAAGTTAATGGAGTATGTGAGTATGGTGATTCAATGGTCCTACGGGGAGAATGAAGCTTTATGTTAAAATGGATGACATAGGATGAAGAAGAAAAGTAGAAAACAATGAGTATTGGTGGTGCTAAAGAAGATATATGAGCGACTGTCTTGGTTGTTTCACGTGGTTATGAGTAGTATGAGAAGTGATGTGAGTGTAACTTACAAATATGTCTAATGAGTTAGTCATCCTTCCTTCGTTTCATTTTAAATGTTCATTTTTATTTTTTTTGTTTTTGTTTTTAACTTAAATTTTTTGGTTGTATTATATAATACTTGATGTAAAATATATACAAATAAATTGTATTTTAAACTTACTTTTCATTGTTATAAGTTTCATGAAGTATTATATAACGCAAAAAAAGTTATTTACAGTCAAAGTTGAAAATCCAAGACTAAAAAAGTTAAATGTGGACTTTTAATATGAGACAAAGGTATTAGTATTTAAAGCCTGTTTTGTTTATTCGTGGGTTTAGATTTGAATGTGATTTTGGTTTGGAATTTGGGTTTGATATGGATATAGAAAAAATAAAGAAAAAGATAAATTATGTTTGTGTAAGAGATTTTAAATTAATGGTTTATATTAAAACTAAAAATTGAAACTAAATATGTGGCTTACAAATATCTGAAAGTATAAAATACTTCTATTGGGCTGCATAGTCAAATTTCAGTACTTCAAATGGGAATTGAGTTTTGGACTGATGGTAGTGTGTCACCCTAAAGAGGCACAACCAAACAACTGCTTGAAGACATCTTTGAGCCTAAACCTTGCTAAACCTAGATACCAAACATACCCTTAGAAAACATTCATTTGAGGCGTAAAACCCATACTGCTTATTTAGAAAACTCATAGACTTATATAAGTTTGCAAACTGAACTTTCATAATGAGGCTTTAGCCTCACATGTCAAGAACTGAGGCACTATATATTATACGACACGAACTCAAACTATTAGGCTACTTTAGTAAAACGTTACATAAGATGCATGAAGGACTAAAATTCTAGGAGCACGTGGGACAAAAACACTTATATATGAAACGATACTACTCATCAAACAATAACATGACGTTTAATTGAACTAATATTCATTGACATAAAATCATTGTTATCAGATTGGACACGATACTTCTACCAGTGCATACCACTTATAAGACAATATCAGAAAACACCCCTGTGATACCAAGAGGGTGTTCGAGCAGACCACTTACTTAGTATGGATTGTTTACAGTTAATCGAACGTTTGCAATTTTGAAACAGTTTATGACTATAAACTAGAATGCTAACCTGTAAATATCAAATCACATTTTCTATGTCCTCTATAAGTCGTTTGTCGATTTCTTTGTTCAATCCCTCTTCAGCTTCGTCTACACATGTATAAAAGATCAAGTTATCTATTACTACAATAAAAGAAAATTTAATACACAAAACAAGAATATAATATATATATATATATATATATATATATATATATATATATATATATTACCTTTTTGATCGATATCTAATCGTGCCTACATAACAACGCCTCAACATTATCCGACAGTAGCGAACTTTGGTATTTGCTTATAATTCGACCCCCAATACTAAATGAGTATTCAGAAGCAACAGTTGTTATTGAGATGCCCAATACATCATGAGCCATTCGAGTTAACTCTGGGTACCTCCCTTTCTTCTCCTTCCAGTATTGTAAAATATTAAGATCGACATGATGGAACCTATCAAAGGTGGTTCCTCCAAATACTTATCTATTTGTGACTTTTTGTCACATTCTTGTCATATCGACTCCTAAATGACTCAAAGCCAACCAAATAATTCTATGGATTCACGACATTTTGGCTAGTTGTTAAGTTTAAAGCATGCATCACATCCTCACAAACCTTGTACCTATTGTATAACTCGTGTAAACCACTCTCAACACTTCAAAATTTATCGCTAAGTATATCACCCACCATACCAAGTTTATCAAACAAATACTCAACCATTTTCAATTTATAATGTGGATACAAAATAATTCTAAATGACAAAATCATACTATAAGTGTAACACCTCACTTTGATAAGTGGACCGTTACGCGTAATTTTGGCGTGTCATCAAAGCATGCAAGGTAATATGTAGTAAAACATACATGACCATATGGAAAACCGGAATCAAACATCAATTCCCAAACATAAGCCCAAAACATAATAAAGTAAAGGAAATAAGAAATGACTAAATAAGAATAGGTATATGATGGCAAAGGAAGAAGTCTATGGCAGCTTCCATCCTATGAACGTCCTCTAAATGCTCGAGTCCTGGTTACCTGCCATTTTGGTAACATGAAAGGAAAACGGCTGAGCATAACGCTCAATGCACGGATATACAACATAGTATGAATGGCTGAAACTTAAATAAGACTAATAGCAGCGGAAATAACTAAGTCCTGGATAACCTAACATAACTTATGAAAAATGGTTTTATAGTTTGAAAAGCCTTATGTTTATCTTATAAAAACTGTTTAACATATTTACCATTAGCCAATATAGGTCATGAAATATCAATGTGCATGGATACTTAGAGGGGTGACCTCGTCATGCAAATTAGAGGGGCTGCCTATAATTTAATATACTGTTTGGGTAGGAGGGATCAGCTCCTTGTGAAGGATGCAAGGCACACACCACATTCACCTGAATAATCTGCTGAAAACATGTAAATCTACACCCATACGCCCCATCGGATAATAATAATAATATGGCCAATAGCTGAAGGGACGCCACGAGTTATCACTCCGCTTTGGTGATGTCATAACACTGGTGCCTCCAATGTTATGGTTATGGTACCTCCATAACTAGGTGAAACTGGTCATGCATGTATATGGCTTTAGGTATCTAATTAAACATAAGCAATTCAAAAACATATAAAACATATACTGGGGAAAACAGTTGGCTGCATACGAGATTCCTAATAAGGAAGAATGTCCATACTGAAAGGACGGAGAATCCGTACCTTGTGTCCAATGAACGAAGAAGATGAACGGAAGAGAGTCCTACTTCGGTATCACTAATGCTACATAAATAATATACGTGTATAATTATCTGATTACTGAGTACGTAACTGGTTTTATGTCATGTCTTACCTTGTTTTATATGTTCATGTCATGTTTTACTGATTTAAGCTTTATACTGCGTTTATCATTTATTCTGTCTATTATGATTAAGTATTACTTGTATTTCTTGTATTATTATACTTGTTGTGTAATAATAAGTAACGTCTAAAAATAGCAGGTTTCCTAAAATAGAAAGTTTCCAAAAATAGAAAGTTTCCAAAAATAGAAAGTTTCCAAAAATAGAAAGTTTCTAAAAATAGAAAGTTTCCAAAATATATTATTTCCAAAAATAGATTTACTGCTTAAAATAGATAAGTTTCTAAAAATAGAAAGTTTTCATAAATAGATTAGCTGCCTTAACTAAATAAGTTTCTAAAAATAGAAAGTTTCCATAAATATAAATAAGCTGGATTATTAAGCTAATAACATAAGCTTAAGTGTTTACTGATTTATATCTAAGTCATGTGATATATAGTATAGTTTAATTAATTATTACATGTTAAATAAACTATAGGTTAAAGTATTTAATTAAATGTAACATGATTTAATTAAATAAAATTGTAGAAAAGCTAAAATTGGATCCGGTGGTCTAATGTGGTGGTAGAAGGTGGTGGAAGCCATTGATGGCTTAGAGAGAGAGAAGAGAGGTTGAGAGTGAAAGTGTAATGTATTCCCAAATGAACAAATGAACAATCAACACCCCTCCTTGGAAGCTAAGGAGGGGTATATATAGTCACGCACACAACCTAAACTTTACAACGAGCCTAGTCTAGTCTAAATGTGCGTGACTATGATAACTAACGGGAATTCTTAAATGTCGTCACATAAAGTGAGTTTCCAACAATCTTCCCCCATGGGACGACGTGTAGAATTCCTTACAATATTCTTCCTAACAAGTACAAAATAATTAAGAATAAGAGCTTTCTTGAAGCATCCAATGCTGATGAAGTCTTCTGAGGCCTTCGTCTTCAAAACGACTCATCTTTAACTTGTAGTAGAAATACTGTAACGGCACGAGCTAAGTAACCCATACACTTCTGGTTAAGGAGAAGCTTCTGAATTAGCTTCCCCCTAATTCATGCCACGTAAACTTGATGTAGAAGCATTTTAAATAGCTTCCCCCTAAGCCGACAATCCTCGTAAGCAACTTCAAAGCTTTCAATAAAGCTTAGAATGATTAAGCGCACAGCGGAATCGAAGAAGCAAATCCCATCATATAACATGATAATGTTGCTAAGAGGGATTGAAAGTTTGGGGCACACCAAGTAGATCAACAACTTTTCATCTCACGCTTGAATAATTCTTCTGAATTTTTCTTCCCCCTGAGAGTTCAAGTTATGCATACCAGAAAGAATCAAGATACTTCTTCCCCCACATAGTTGAAGAAGGTAAATCAATCCCAATTTTGAAGCTCAAATACTGAAGTGGACACTTTATCCCATTCATGAAGTTGACATCGTAACACCAGAGTCAATTAAGTCCCGGAAATGTACATATCTTCTTCCGGAGATGCACCAGAGTCAATTAAGTCCCGGGAATGCATATAGGATAATGATGATGTTTAATTGCAACAATCAAACAATTAAACCTCGAATCAGTAGTGTACCGTTTGGAGATTGATAACGACACAAGTTAAAACACTGATTTTCTCTGCGGCTATGACAAATGTCATCCCAGAATATCTTTAAATCAAAAGAAGGTATGAAGTTCATCACGTGTACTCGTTGTGCGTTCAATGTGTCTGCTTCTTCCCCCTTGATGGTTTTGAAACTCGGAACCATCAATAAATTGTACGCACATGAACCTGAAATCTCGTGAGAATAATAAATAAGCTGAATTATATATTTTGTGAGAATCAGCTGTTGATCGAAAATCTCTTCTCATAAACTCTCCATGGCCACCTTTACCATCCCACATGAAAGCAATCTGAAGTGACCACTGAAAGAACGAACCGGATACATCAAACGTGAAGCTGAATAAAAATCTTTCGATCTTGTGACTTAAGCTTGCACTATTGTTGAATGAAGAACGGTGGAGAAATCTCTAAGTACTCAATGCATCACTGAAGAAGTCTATAAGCACAACACCTCTTGAAATTATCCACGTCGACTAAGCGCGTGACACTAAGTACAACAATGTAACCCCTTTAAGTGATAGTTATCCAAGTCATCAACCATCCACCCCGAACCCGGAAACCAGATAACCAAGTCTTCATTCTAGGATTAAGCACGAGCAAGTTATCTAGTAAAAGATAAAATAAATACACGCCTTCGAAAAATCTGTCTTCAACGTCACGTAATTAATACCCGATCAAACAAAATCTGAAGCCACTAAAAAATCGCCCATTTTTTCTTGGTCTCGTCAAAATAAATTCTCGTCACATTTGTCTCGTCACGTTATTTTGTCGCGTCACATTTCTCGTCACCCAATCAGTGTCAAGAATAAATTAAAGAACCACAAATGCAACAAAAAAACTACAAATTCAAAAAAGGAACTTGTTTGTTTGAGCATCCAATCTCCTTAACAATTCCATCTCGACACTTTTTGTCGTCTCGTCCCGATAATGACCAAAGTAAACTTAATACACACCAAATTTAGTTAAAATTTGTATTAAACAAATTTGTGTGTATAAGTTACTAAAACACACGGTCCAGCAGCCCAAATCAAATTGATTTTTAAAAAATGGTTTCCAAGGCCCATTTCATTGTGCTTTAAAAATTGCGAGTCATGGCCCAATGACTTTATCACATTACCCGGTCCATCATTGTTAGGTTAAAACACCCTCAATCCCTAATTAAACTCACAGATAAGTGTTGAATCCACCTCCCCACCTAAATATCCTCTCACCAAACACCCACTCTCATCCCTAACCTCGTTTCCTCCGTCCCCCCAAAATCATCATCTCATCAGACACCAAAACTCATCTCAGCAAACCTCAAAAAAATGAATCTGCCCCCATCACATCTCTTCAACATGATCAATCTTGCAACCCAAACCAACTTAACCCATATCAAGATCAAGTTTCGTAAAGTACAAATCTTCTATCACCCGTATGAGGCTTCATGATCTTTGCAAAGGTCACGGGTAGGTTTTTACATGCATGTCGGTTTGTATGTATGTCAACGAGACCAAGATTAATTATAACATAGTTGTTATGAATTCATCTTGATACTCGAAAAGTAATAACAGATCAGTGATGATTAATTTTCATTTTTATAAAATATTAAAAGATTGTATAACAAAGATGAAAACAATCTGAGGTCATGTTAAGTTTCTGTTTAAGTGTTCGAGTCTAGATGAAATGGGATTAGGAGACGATGGGTATTAGGTTTAGTTTTGGAGTTGAGGTGATAAAAGGTTGGTCTGTTAAATTGTGTTCGACTCAGTGAGTTTAACTGAGTCAACTAGGTAATGACCGAGTTGACTCGGTTGGGATGGGTTCAGTCAAGTGTGAGGTCTAAAAAATATGGTCATGGTCATTTAAGATTTAAACTGCATCAGTCAACCAGTTTTTAAACCCATCGGAGTCTAAAAGAGTTTCCATCGCAGTCTAAAAAAATGAACCCATCGTAGTCAAGATATTTAAGCCATCGCAGTCTAAAAGTCATGCCATCGCAGTCAAAAATAATAGCCATCGAAACTTGGGTCCATCGCAGTCAAGATGGACCCATCGCAGTCTAAACCAGAGAAGAGTCCATCGTAATGATGACCCATCGCAGTCTAAACACAAGAAGTCCATCGTATCAAGATGACCCATTGCGATGGTATCCATCGTAATGGAGCCATCGTAATGGAGCCATCGACGCACTCAATGCGATGTACTAGGAAGCAGAATCTTATCCAAAGCTGTCCTTGTTCCTGAAAATCCGGAAAGGTGATTTTTGGGATTGATTTCCTGGCAAATCTGGTTTTCACCTTCATCTCCAAAAAATATATAACCCAGAACAGATATAATAAAAGATTCTGCAAGACCTTTGACCAGCAACTTGACCTGGTAAGTGAGATAAACGAACATGTTTGACTACGAAAACTTAACCAGTAACTTAACCATGATAACTTGACCATTTTTGACCAGTGATATAGATTTGGACCAGTGAAAACAAGGTAACCGTTTGATAAAAAAAAATAATACGTGACAATTTTTTTTGACAAATCAGACAAAAACAATGATATAACGAGACTCAAAGAAAGATTAGACCACCAAATCGAACATATAAACACGATCCAAGGATGGAACCGTGGCTCTGATACCAAATGTAGAAAAGCTAAAAACGGATCCGGTGGTCTAATGTTGTGGTAGAAGGTGGTGGAAGCCATTGATGGCTTAGAGAGAGAGAAGAGAGGTTGAGAGTGAAAGTGTAATGTATTCCCAAATGAACAAATGAACAATCAACACCCCTCCTTGGAAGCTAAGGAGGGGTATATATAGTCACGCACACAACCTAAACTTTACAACGAGCCTAGTCTAGTCTAAATATGCGTGACTATGATAACTAACGGGAATTCTTAAATGTCGTCACATAAAGTGAGTTTCCAACAAAAATGTAATAATACTTAGGTTAAAAGGTGTATTAATATTTATTATTAATATAACCTAAGTCATGTAAATTAATTAATTATAAGGTATGTTTAATAATTAATTAATTATATAGTCTAACTTAAATAATAAATACTTAGGTTAAAATCCATGTATTATTAATAATATTAATAACCTAAGTCATGTATAAATTAAGTTAATCATGTACATGTTTTAATTAATTTAATTTAACCTTGTAAAAATAAACTTGTAAAAATAATTAACCATTAACTTGTAACTTAATTGAGTCGTGAACCATGCCCGTGAACCCGTAAACCGGACCCGTGAATCGGTCAACACACGCACCCATAACAGCGGCAAACCGTCTTGACCGATTGCCACTGCCATGCGGCGGTTTCCCCCTGCTTACCATATATAACCACCGGATTAAGCCGGTGGTGGTTCTTGTTCTAGCCGAGACCCAACCGAAACCAAACACAACCTACGACAAGGTCGGGGGTTTCCCTTGTTCCTGCGGCCGAACCAACAACACCACACCGAGACCCGTAGGTGTTGTCCCTATTAAAATTATGATAGATTAAGAAATGAGATGGAAAATAATATGAGTTTTATAGAGAGAAAGTAGTGAGAGAAAGTAGAGAGGAGGAGAGGATTAACTTGTAGAATATTAGATTAAGAAAGTGATTAGAGTACAAACGATCATCCCACCCTCCTAACATGCTAGGAGGGTAGTATATATAGTCCACCCACATGCGGGCTTTAATGGACTATGTATTGGGCCGGGCTTTATGTTTGAACTTTAATTAGATTAAATCCAAGCCCGTAAACCACGACTAATAAACTACTTATTACAACGTTCTAATTAATGTTACAATAGAAACCTATGACCGAACATTCTTGTTTGACTCAATATTTTGAGGCTAACAACCTCCCCCAATGTGAGGTCATTCCTCTTCGATATTTGGATTCTAGTGGAGATTTATGAATTTCGTCATAAGTGAGTCATGAACGTGTAATAGTAGTGTTGTTCCTTCATGCTGTGATCTTTGAGCCTTTGTCATTGTCTTTTGACTTTGTCTTTTATCTTGAGATCTTCAAATCATCCTTGACTTGTCATTGCCGTCTTGCGATCTTGTGTCTTTATCCACATGCTCACACTTTTAATTGCTGAATAAGTCTTTGGGCATGAACATGTGTTTTTGAATCTTTGACTTTGCTGAGTACACCGTGACGCCACCTTCTCGAGACAAAACATAGACACGGACTGAATGGCTTTGACATTCGTCCTAAATCGGTAGCGTTTTACCTCCGGTCGGTGAAGACCGTTATACGATATTAAATATCGTACCTGTGATTAGGTAGATTCAATTTAGAATCTCCTTGACAGGGTTTCGCGGTTGTACTAGCCGTTCTCTTTACTCGACCGTCTCAAAGCAAGACTACGAACATAAAGAGTGAATCAATTGGATAAATATCCGCTTGATTAAAGTCATCAATTCAAATTCCTGGAACAAGTTTGATTCATTAAGAATCTTACCATTGTTGCTTTCCAGTTGACACAAGTTTGATTCATAAGAATCTCACAAGTCACCTACCGTAGCGCTGTTTGATGTTGACGCTAGAAGGATTTCCATTCGTCACTGTGAGTATAAATGAATATCACTCTGAATGTTCTGGAAAGACCATAAAGATATTGCGTAGAAACCTGAAACGAGTTTGAATCAATTCAGAATCAAACCACTGTTGCTTTTCAGTTTTACATATGTTCAATTCATAAAGAATCTTGCATATGACCTACCGCGGTGCTGTTTGATGTTAACACTGGAAGGATTTCCACTCATCATTGTGAATACTAAGTAGTATCACTCTGAGTGTTCTAGCAATATCACAAGGATATAGTGTAGGACTCTCTTGATCTTCATCCGTTTGTCCTAACGAGATTTGATTGATCTCTTGGCTCTAGACTTGATTTGTGCACTTTTAGTGTTTGGAGGCTGGAGCAGATGCCACCTATTCAATATCAACTATCTCGGAGTGAGAAAGTCAATAGAAGTCGTGTTGATCTCCATGACAATAAAACAAACTTCTTTTGAGAGAAGCCTGAGTGGCTAGGAAAGGGTTGTGCTTCACATCACTGGGTCCATGATGAGTTTGTCTTCATGATGAGTTGACCCGATTTCTGCCTAAGTTGTATGGAGGGCTTCTTTCTTTAGACCCTTTATCCTTACATTTCTTTTTCATTCTTCAACCCCTTCAATGCTTACCAAGACATCATTAATAGCACCTTGTTGTGATTGTTCTAGTGCTATCATCAGTACTTAGTCGGCATTCAACTACGTTCACATTCTACTCCATCTTTCCTGAGGACTTCTAATAATCTATTGGATTGTCCCTGGGAAGATCCCTCCGGTTCTGTTTGGATCATAGGACTTAAACCTAACCACCCTTTTGACACCAATAATGTCGTGAATTAAAGATGTTGTGGGTATTTGATCGTAACCATGAAAACCACTTTAAATTCTAACAAAGTGTTTGAAAAACATTTAACACTTTGCTAGTTTTGTCGGTTCAGAAATGCTCCCCCTTCACATGTGCATCGATAATCGAAAGTGTTTCGCAGATGTAGGTAAGAGTTAAAGTGCTTGAGTCTTATATAAGATCACATTTTAATCACATTTTCTCCCCCTATCTCTAATATATAAAATCTTTTGATATTAGAGATACCAAATTTGATTAAAATATATTTTGAAAAATAGTCTTGAAAATCTTCGGGAGAAAGATGTGTTAATCTTTTGCATGAAGTTGAATTGCTCCCCCTCAAAAATTGATCCAATGGAATTTTCATTACGAGGATTTGATCCTCATTAAACTTTTGAGGATAGGAGTTGTTGAACATACAATTTCTGAAAGATTTTGAATATCATTGAGAAATTATTGAAAAAATTGTGTTCAGCGCTTTTTGAAATATCAATTCTTTTTGACGAAAAGGTTTTTCTAAAGCATAAACTTGAGTTCATAGACTTTGAATGTCTTGACGAATCCACTCAAGTGTAAGAAGATTTAACTTCTTTTGCTAAGGGTAAGAGTACAAAAGCGTACACTCCCCCGTGAATTTAGATCCGGGATGCAATCTGAAAGTAATTACAAGCCATTGTGTTGAGCTCAAAACGTTGAATGTTTTGTGACAATCTCAACCCGTGATAGATTGCTCTACCTGTTGTTGGAAATTTTGTCCAAAATAGACAATTTCCTTTTGAAAAAAAAATAGAAAGGACATGTTTTGAAAAATATTTACAACTTTCATTCGAGCTTTATGTACACACCCGTGTCGTTATTGAGCGACATTTCTAGGTACGTCCATATTATCGATACTGAAAGACATGTCGAGAAGAATATTTTTGGATTATCATAGATTTTTTAATTTTGTATTTTCTTTTTCATTAATATTTACAGGTAGATGTTTGATAGATGAATCAAGCAGGCTTCTTTGCCAGAACCTCCAGTTCTGCTGGAGTCAAACATCTCATACCAATTTGCCTAACAAGATACGCAAACCTCTCTTTCGAAAGAGCTTTTGTAAACAAGTCAACTAATTTGTAATCAGGTCCAACAAAGTATAATTCAACAATACCCTTTTCAACTTGTTCCTTAATGAAGTGATATCTGACATCGATATGCTTCGTACGGGAATGTTGTACCGGATTACAGGAGATGGCTATGGCCGACTTTGAGTCACAATACATAGGTACTTTATCAAAGTGGAAGCCATAATCTGTGAGTTGTGTTCTCATCCAAAGAACTTGAGCACAACACGCAGATAGAGACACATACTCCGCTTCGGCTGATGAAAGTGACGTGCAATCCTGCTTCTTGGAAGACCATCCCACAAGCTTGTCTTGACCTAGAAATTGTGTACCACCAAAAGTACTTTTACGTGTATCAAGAAACCCTGCATGATCAGAATCTCAATAGGCCGTTAGAAAGAAACCGGTTTCCCTCGGATACCAGAGTCCCATGTGAATGGTATTCTTAAGGTACCGAAAGATCCATTTAACCTCCTTGAGGTGCTTTTCAGTGGGTCGTGCTTGATATCGTGCACAATAACATGTAGCATGATGTATATCAGGTCTGCTTGCTGTCAAGTACATGAGGGACCCGATAATGGAACGATATCTCGTTTGATCTATGGTTAATCCCTCCAAATCAGCATCTAGGGATGTGGTTGATAATGGTGTCCCAACGGGGTCACATGATGTCATACAATGCTTTGTGATTATCTCTTGACAATACTTAGCTTGGTTAATGAAGATACCACTTGGGGATTGATGAACTTGAATTCCTAGAAAGAAATTTAGTTCGCCCATCATAGACATTTCAAATCTGCTGTGCGTTACTTTTTCAAACCATTTTGAAAGTTTTGGGTTTGTAGACCCGAAAATAATGTCATCAACATAAATTTGCACAAGCAAAATGTCATCCCCATATTTATAAGTGAACAAAGTTAAATCAATGGAACCTTTTGAGAAACCTTTGGAGACCAGAAATTTCGAGAGTTCGTCGTACCACGCCCTTGGAGCTTGCTTGAGTCCATAAAGTGCTTTGTGGAGACGATACACCTTGTCAGGATAATGAGGATTGACGAATCCTTCCGGCTGCGTGACATAAACTTCTTCCTTCAAAGGACCGTTAAGAAACACCGTCTTTACGTCCATTTGATAAACAATGAATCCCTTATGTGCAACATAAGCAAGAAAAATCCTGACCGATTCCATTCGAGCTACTGGTGCAAATGATTCTTCAAAATCAATAGCCTCTTTCTGTCCATACCCTTTAGCCACAAGCCTAGATTTATTCTTGATGATCGTGTTCTCTTCATCCATCTTGTTTTTCCAGATCCATCGAAGATTTAATGGAGTTACATCGTATGGTCTGTCAACAAGTTCCCAGACTTTAAGTCTTTCAAATTGTTGAAGTTCATCCGTCATCGATTCAATCCAAGCATGATCAGCTAATGCTTCTTTGATGTTTTTAGGTTCAGCTGAACTCACGGCGAGTGCGAACATACAAACATCGGCATCGGTGGTAAGCTGTCGTCTTGTGCGAACGGGCTGTGAATGGATTCCAATGACATGAACCAAAGGATGATCTCGGGTCCAGTGATGTGTTGAAGGATGTCGTTGATAGAACGTGTGCATATTTGACGGATCAACATGACGAGTAGAAGACTCTCTAGTTTCGTGTATCGGTGTACCGAATGCGTTGATAAATTCGTCTTCGTCAGATAATGCATTGTCTGCTTGATTTATGTTCTCTGGAGCAATGACAGTAGTTGTGGATGTTGTAGGATCGATTGTTGAAGTGATATTCTGAGGAGTTAAATCTGCAGCAACCGGTGTTGAAGTAGATGAAGTTGTATCCGGTTGTTGACGATGATCGATATCATCATTCGTATCATGAGTGTCAGCGGAAGACTTCGATACAACTTGTTTCTCCCCGTGAAATATTCATCATACATTGGTCCATATAACATTTCTAACTCTTCAATTGTCGTGTCGACTGTCATATCAGCTCTAGGAACATTTTCTAGAACCAGTGTTGAACTTGACGGTTCATTGCTGTGGTCTTGAGTTCCGAGTTCCGTGCGGTTGTGAACGGAAGTCGTTTGTCTTTGTGGATCGGGACTTAAACTGTTTTGTTCAAGTGCCATTTCTTGCAATTCATCAAATCGTATGTGAATTGTCTCGACAATCAATTTTGTTCTCTTGTTGTAAACTCTATATCCCTTAGACTGAGTTGCATATCCCACATGAATACATGCATCACCTTTTTCTTTCATCTTATCCAAATTTTCACCATCTCGAATAATGTAACAAGTACATCCAAAAACAAGAAGGTGTTTGAGTGAAGGTTTTCGATCATGAATAATGTGATATGGTGTCTTTTCGTGTCTTGGGATAATTAAGGAGCGGTTTTGTGTGTAGCATGCGGTTGACACGGCTTCGGCCCAAAAGTACAGTGGAAGTTTTGAAGCGGATAATAATGTTCGAGCAGCTTCAACCAAAGTGCGGTTTCGTCTTTCAACAACGCCGTTTTGTTCGGGTGTTCGAGCAATAGATGTTTCATGTTCAATCCCTTCGGCTTCAAAATACTTCCTCAGTGTTGAATTCAAAAATTCTGTACCTTTGTCAGTATGAACCATTTTAACTTGAGCTTGAAGACCACGTTGTATCAATTTAAGGAAGCTGATGAGAACGTCGGGTGTTTCATCTTTGGACCTCAAGAAGTGAGTCCATGTGTACCTTGAGTAATCATCGACAATTACCAGAATATATTTCTTTCCATTGATACTCTGAACACGCATGGGACCACACAGATCTATATGAAGAAGATCTAACCGTCCTTTAGAGCTTGGTGTGGTCTTTGTTTTGAAGCTACTTTGTTTAGCTTTACAAAGTTCACAAGAAGAACAAAGATGATCTTTGACGAATTTCAAGCTTGGAAGGCCTCTCAGAATATCTTTCTTGGAAAGCAAGTTAATGGTATCAAAGTTGAGATGAGAAAGACGTTGATGCCATAACCATGCCTGAGTCGAGGAAGCTTTAGCCATGAAGCAAATTGGAGTTGATGAAGATGTGTCTTGAAGTGAAATAGTATAAAGATCAGTACCCCGTGTACCAGTAAGTAAGTCATTCCCATCATAATCACGAACAAAACATGTCTTCTTTCTGAAAGCAACCTCCAAATCCGCATCAGAGAATTGACCAACCGAAAAAAGATTGTTATTGAGCCCTTCGATGTAGTATACCCATTTAATCGTGATATTCCCCTGAACCAAATCTCCATATCCTAGGATCGATGCAAATTGATCATTTCCGAATCGGACCGTACCCAGGAATTTCTCCACAAAGTTAATTAGAAGCTTGAGATTCCCCGTCATGTGCTTCGTGCATCCGGAGTCCAGTATGAAGAGAATGATTAGTATCACCTGCAGAAGAGTTAGAACATGATGGAGCATTTGCTAAATTGGATACCACAGTAGTTGTGATAATAGAATCATTAGTGTCCTTA
Organism: Glebionis coronaria; assembly: GCA_025667525.1. Taxonomy (NCBI): domain Eukaryota; kingdom Viridiplantae; phylum Streptophyta; class Magnoliopsida; order Asterales; family Asteraceae; genus Glebionis; species Glebionis coronaria. Next base: position 619,615 of record JANFOE010000647.1, on the reverse strand, counting down.
TCAACATTTAAAGGTAAACTAACACTCGTTTTCACATTTTCTGTCCTAGCTTTCGGCATCTATTTATATCTGGGAGGACATTGATTAGCAAACCACCATTTCCAAGACTTGCTAGCAGACTCATATAATTCCTTTATTTTGCTTCTAGGATTCTTAGTGGTGGAGTCTGATGAAATACTTTTCTTAGTGGGGGTAGCACCAGAATGGTTCACTTTGCGTTTGGGTTTACTAGCACTAATAGGCATCACAGTTTGCTTCTTAGTTCTAGTTTCTACGCCTTTGACATTATTCATAGCACACATAGAATGATTAGCATTAGCACACTTGCCACATTTGACACAAACAAATTTCACATTCATAGCATTCAAATCATTCACATCATTCATATCGTCATTACATGCGATTACAGACTTTTTATTCTTAAAAACATTCAAATTCCTAGGGTGTGCTTCTACTTCCTTCATCTTCCCTTGATTCTTGTGTTTCCAGACCTTATCATTCACTTGAGTGCTCTTAAGCTGAGGTCGGTGATACCTAGCTTTTACTAGGTTCGATTGTTGTTCTCGGTATCTTAACGAATTGATCTTAGCTCTCTATGTGTGACTTAATTGATCTTTGGTGAAAAAGAATATTTTTGGGTGATTTTAAATTTAAATGCAAAGACTTAAAAGTAAAAGTGCTCTTAACGTAAATCTAAGTCTAATTAAAGTAAAGTGCGAGTATTTAAAACGTGACTAAAATTAAAGGGCACTAAAGTAAAATGACGCAACTTAAATCTATCTAAAGCAAACTTAAAGTGCGACTAAAACTAAGGCAAATAATCTAAAAGTGCAATTAAATAAAAGGGCAAGTAAAATAAAGCTTGAAGATAAAAATTAAAAATAAAGCTAAATAGAACCTGAATACAGCTCATTTGGAATAAACCTTCGTTTGGAACAATCACTCGTCCTAAATGTCACCTTTGGTTGAAATGATTCTTCTTCACTTGGAATATTACCAAAATCCTTGACCCGGAACAAATTTGTCTGAATATGTCACTTATCCAAAACAATCTTTCATTCGGAACTTGCTGATTCGGAATCTTGTAAATCTTGCCTTGATTCGGAAGTTCTGGTCACCCCTTGATTCGGTACTTTCCGGATGAAGCTCCCTTATTCGGAACTTTTGAAGTTCCGAATGAAGGCTCTTGGTTCGGAACTGTTGGAATTGGTTCGGAAGTTACTGACTCGGAAGATTCCGAATGAAGAGCCTGATTCGGAAGTTTTGACTTCCGAATGAACAAGTTTGGTTCGGAACTTGTGAAGTTCAGAATGAGGCTCCTTTATTCGGAACTTTTGAAGTTCCGAATGAGTTTCCTTGATTCGGAACTTTATGAGTTCCGAAAGAACAACCTTGGTTCGGAAGTTTCAAACTTCCGAATGAAACCTTGGTCCGGAAGTTTTGACTTCCGAATGAACCCTCAATCCTATCCTTGGCCCGGAACTAAATCTGGAAACACAGAAACAAGCAAAATCTTCCGAAGAACAAGGAAGGTAATACAGTAGCAGATATAAACAAAAAGTAATCAAAATCAAACACACGTATCAATTTAAACAGTAACGATCCAACAAATAAGCATTAACAATCAATCAAAAACATGAAATTAAACAACTTTAACCATAATAATCAAAAACACTTTGGATCAAAATAAAAGCATGAACATGAACATAAACACCACAAATCAAAGAATAAGAAAGGTAGATAAGAGATTGACAAGATAAAGTAAAGATTAACAATAATTAAATGAAGACTTACTTGAAATTAAATGAATTTAAGGTGCGAGACAAGGTAATTAAATTGACAATTAATGTAAATGACAAGTATTTAAATGGTGGAAGAACTAGTGTCACCCTAGCCAACAAGAGTGAAATGATAACTATCCTAATCTATATATAGGGGAGGATTAAGGAAGCTTCCTCCCCTCTTTCCTTTCTTCTTAATTACAAGTTTAAGTCCCTCCTTTTATTAATCTTCATTAATTGCGTCATTAGTCTTTTTCTTCTAATCTTCTTTAAACTTGGACTTAAGGGACTTTTGGCTTCGGGATTTCTTTTGAACTCGTCTTTAAATTCTTCAATAAAATAGACTTGAATTCTTCGGCTTTTGATAAACTTCCGTCTTTTGACTTTTTCTTCGATAAATCTTCAGAATTGGTCGTGGACTTCCGTTCTTTTTGCACTCTTGACTTCTTGACTTCGTCTTTTATCCTTTTCTACAATAAAAGTCCATAAATGCCCGTGAATGTCCGTGTTTTATCCATTTTTCACCTTTTCATCCTAAATCACAACAAAAACACAAACCACGCATAATTCCGACATAAAAGACATAAAATACACGTTTTTGTCCGGTTATTATTGTAGTTAAGTGGTAGAAAAGATGGGTGTTTACACACCTATCAAATCCCCTACACTTGACCATTGCAATGTCCTCATGCAATGCATTAGTTACAAAGCAAGATTACACTTTTCATCATAATCAATTCACGTTGGCCTTTATTAAAGAGATAGAAAATTAAAAACATAAAATAAAGAAATCAAGAACATACCTTGGGTTTTGAAAATGTTATGAATAATCATCATCCTCAAGTTTTCACTTTCTCCAAACCAAGCTTAAAAACGAGATCATTGTTATTATAAGTTAGTAAACTAACACGAACTCATGTGGGCCAATTACTCACTTAGACTCCCTTATTCCTAGGTGTATCTCTTATATTTTATTATTTGTCTTGAATGATCACAAAGATGCATTGTTTGACTTATTTCGATAGTTATTTAGTCTGAAAATAAAGTGCACGATTTAATCAATAGTTAGCTAAAGGACCAAATCTTTTAAAACTGCTTCTCGGGATATCAGAAAGTTCATATCTTGGCATAACTTGGTTCGCGATTTGAGACCTTTCTCGGGCCGATATTTGGCAGCGACTTCATACTTCGAATCTTTGAGAGACGTTCATGAAATAGTGGTCTTCTCTTCATAATTGGAATTTCTTCACTTGAAGTTTTGAGAGATTCATACTTGGACCACGACTTCTTCATTTTTCTCCAATCTTTATTTTTGGACTTTGATATACAACGATCCGCCTCCTTTTATGACTTGGATCTATTTATCCTCATACCTTGTTAGGGTCTTTTCGGATGCACTTCTCCATGACTTTTGGGGAGTTTTGCTTTACGTCGTGTGTCTCGATCCTTCATATTGATTTTCGATAAATGATTCTTCACATCACTTTGGATCTTTAGCAACAAAACATAGCCCTCATGCCTTGTTAGGGCCTTTTCGGACTCGCCAATCTTCGCGCCCCGCTTCATAAGTTATGCCTTGGCTATGAACTCTCGTCATTACCGAGCAACTTTTAAACGATCTGGGGCTAGAAGCTAAGTAACTTTTCAAATCGTACCACCTTATTTATTAGCAAATAAATTATTAGCAAGCGATGGGAGAATAGGCTTATAATTAACTCACATAAATTCAAGAAAGAATACCGAACTTATAATTGGCTCTATCATCTCTCGTTCTCCACAGTTTAAAATCTCAAGTAATGAGACTCGTGGATACTTAGCCTATTAAATCAAAGTTTTGGGTTTTCGAGTCGCCTATAGGATCTTACAAATTCTTGGACTTTTTTAAGTTTTAGAAATCGCGTTTTAAAGTTCCCTTGATAAACGACTCTCTAGGATCAATTATAGGAACTTGCGAAAAGTTCTTGTTCTTAACCCGTGAGAGTTAAGACTTTCGCGTTTTATAGCTCCCTATATAAAAGCCTAGCAAAACTTGATTTAAACATGTTAAGGATACTAGCTAGAGTAAATTCGGATTGAGTCAAAAGATTCACAACGTTTGAAAATTAAAACCACTTATTAAACATTTATTCTAGCAGAGAAAGAAAATAACTATACAAAGATAACAACTAATAGGCCAAAATAGATCAAAAATTTTGAAAAATGTCGAAAAATTGATTTTCCGGTTAAAATGAGGACAAAAACAAGGAAAAGACCACTTAACTTCGATAGAAGTCCCCCCTACACTTAAGATAAACAGTGTCCTCAATGTTTAAGCATGTGGGAGGAAGCTCCCCTACACTTAGGACATTGTGCACGTTGTTTAAATCTTGCTAAGGAAAAGACAACTAAAGAGATTCCTATTTTAATATTGAGAAAATATAAAATAGTGAATCGAAAAGAGTTTAGGATAGAACCGGGATGAAGTAGAACACGGAATCACGGGTCTTCAAGAATCATCAAGAGTGGATCATTGAAGCTCGAATCCCTGATTAAGAAGTGAGGAGAGGAAAGAGCAATCCAAAGGGGTCCCCCCTACACTTATGGTAAAGAAAGCGGAAAGATAGATGCATGGGTTGCCTCCCAAGAAGCGCTTGATTTTTGTTAACCGAGTCGTGAGCCTAACTCGACCTTGATCATCAACGGAAGTAGCATGAAACAAATCCACCAGGATCAAAGACATAGTTTTCATCCATCAATAAGAACGAGCTTAAGGCGAACAAGGCAAGCCAAAAGAGAAATGGCAAGGTTCCCTTAAGCAGCGATGGAGCACAGTAGAAGCAAGTATGGTGCGGTGCAAGCATGTCTTCAATGGGTCCAAAGATTTTTCCTTTTATTTCATCAGGTGGATACTGAGATGGCTTAAAGACGTCAATACCGGGATCGAACACCTTTTCCTTCAAGGGAAAATAGCACTCAGGCTCAGCCGAGTGTGAAGAAGATCCGCAAAGAAGCACAACCTCGTCCTCAGAAGTGGGACAAAGAGGTGTCAAATCATAAGTGCAACGGATTTTGGTGTCAACCGGTTTCTTCTCCTTTGACAAAATGCGCTTCAAATCCAAAGTAGGATCAAGGCGATAATCTTCAAAGTCCAAAGGAGGAGCATCACTCTCATGAGGGAAGTATGTGTTGAGAAATTCAGAGAAATCTTCCTCAAATGAATAATCGTCCAAAGTAGGATCGAGTGATGGTGGAGGATCTTCATCATGTGAAGAATCGCTCGAGAGAGTATCAGCCTCATCGAAATCATCGAAAGTGGGCAGCTCGGGATACTCAGAAGTACAATCAAAATCATCCGAATCTGAGCTAGAATCATCATCATCATAAGCATCAAAGACCGGTTGCGAATCAAAAATGGGAGAAGCGTCCAAAGTAGAGTGAGAATCATCCACATCATCATTAAAAAGTGGATTAGGAGTGGAAGACTCGAATAGAGGATTGTCAAAGACGGTAAAGTCATCGAGCACATTTATCATATTTACTGATTGTCGGCCTCCAAAAGATTTGCCTGTAAGCTTCCCCATTCTAAAAATTTTAGAATCATCCCCGACTCGTAAGATTAACTCACCTTCGGCCACATCTATTAAAGCACGTCCGGTTCTCAAGAATGGCCGACCAAGTATTAGAGGAATACGAGGGTCCATTTCATAATCAACTACGACAAAATCGACCGGGAAAGTAAATGTGCCAACTTTAATAAACACGTCTTCTGCTATACCAACGGGGTAAGCGAGAGTGCGGTTTGCAAGTTCGAGAGTCATCTTTGTTGGAATGAGATCGGGCAATGATAGTGTTTTCCAAACACTGAGTGGCATAAGATTAATACTAGCCCCGAGATCAGCAAGGGCAGTAAATTCTTCAGTTTTGTTGAATACGCAAGACAACACAAAACGACCGGGATCTCCAAGCTTTTCCGGAAGTTCTCTAAGAAGGACTGCAGAGCAGTTTTCATTTAAGCGTGTGTTGGCGAGTTCGAGCAGCTTCTCCTTCTTGCTAAGCAATTCCTTGAATGCTTTAACAAATTTCGGCATGTGGCAAAGTGCTTCAACAAGGCTGATGTTGATAGTCATTTTAGATAGCATATCCACATATTTCATGACATTACAGTCATTCTTGGTTAGCTCGTTGGTCTTGCCTATGCGAGAAGGGTATGGGATTCTGGGCTGATAAGGGTTAGGTGGAGGTGTAGTTGGTGAAGGTTGTGATGCTGAGGGGTCCTTCCGAGATACATCGTCATGACGAGGCGGAGACGGTAATGGTGTACTATCACTAAGTGTAAGAGGAGTAGGGATACATGGTGGTGGAGGAGGTGTAGATAATGGTGGTGAATCAGGTGGATTGAAAATGGTAATTCCACTACGCGTAGTTATAGCACTCACATTAGCTCGCGGATTAGGGACGGTGTTTGAAGGTAGAGAACCCGAGGAAGAAGAAGGTTGAGCTTCGGGCAAGAAACTAGCCAATAGATTCTTTAATTCTGTTGTTTGAGTGATGAAGGAGGATTGAAGGTTTTCACGAACCTCGGTTCTGATGTCATTACCTTGCTTCAAGATATCTCCTTTCAAATTGATTATTTGGCTCTGTAGATTCTTGATTTGCTCACCTTGAGTTCTCATGATGGTGTCAACATCGGGGTTAATGGGTGGGTGTTGTTGGGTGGGTGGTTGATAAGGGTTAGAAGCACGAGGTGGGATTTGGTTGCTTCTATTGTAGTTGTTGGCGGGGTTTTGGTTTTGAGGAGAAAAACCGGGTGAAAGGTAGTTGTTTGAACGGTAGCTCAGCAGATTTCTATCCCCTTGTTGTCTAGCTTGGTAATTTTCCGGTGAATAATTACCATAAGCTGCATACACATTTTCCGGATTTCCTTGTGTCGAAGGACAATCGGTGTATGAGTGAGGACCGCCACATGTTTCACAAGGATTAGCGACTGCTTTAACTTGTTGTTGTTGGTTTGAAGCGAGATGCGTAATACTTTTGCTCATTTCAGCCATCATGCGGGTGAGTTCGGTCATCTCAGGGTTTGCTGAGGTAGAAGAAACATTGACTCTCGTGTTGTTTCTAGAAGAAGCGGAGGAATCCCAGTTCTTATGATGAGTAGTCATGTTCTCTATTAACTCTCTACACTCCTCGGGTCTCCTTTTCATGAATGTGCCACCGGCGGCTGCATTAATCGTATCACGATCTCGAAAAGTCAATCCGTTGTAGAAAGTATCGATCAAGGTGACCGGAAGCATGTTGTGGTTTGGACAACGGTCGATCAAGACATTATATCTCTCCCATGCATCAAAAAGAGATTCATCGGGATCTTGCATGAAACCGCTGATCTGATTGCGAAGGCTTGTGACCATGGATGGTGGAAAGTAGCGCGAAAGAAAGCGTTGAGTCATGTCATCCCCAGTGTGAATAGAATTCTTCGGGAGACGATCAAACCATTTCTCGGCATGATGCGATAAAGTATGTGGGAAGAGTTGTAGGCGGAGTACATCCATTGTGGCCCCAGGCAACTTCATGCTTTGGGTGATTGTAATGAACTTGTCGAGGTGTTTGTTGGCATCATCATCAGGCAATCCTCTAAATGGGTTTGTTTGCACTTGCTGAATCATGTGATGCTTCAACGAAAACTCAGGAGCGTTGATTTGCATCGGCGCAATCGGTCCTCCACGTCCAAACATTGTTGGTTGACAAAGTTCCTCCATGGTCCGAAGATCGGGCTATGGAAGAGCATTGTTGTTATTGTTATTATTGTTGAGGTGCGGTAGTTGATTATTGTTGTTAACACCTGCCATATCTAAATCTTCTTGAGGCTCGGGCTCTTGGTAGTTAGAAGATCTAGTACGCATACACCTGAAAATGCAAAAGAAAAAGAAACCAAACACAAAGACAATATATGTACACAAGAAAGATAAAATCTTTTTGGATTTTTGAAATATTTTATTTTTATGGTTTTTTATCAATTTTTAATTTTTGTGATTTTTGAATTTTTAGGCAATGAAAAATAACGTTCACAAGTGAACGGATCCCAAAAAGCAACGTGTCTAGCACATAAAACTGTTGATCTTAACGTAAAGAGCCGGCAGCGGCGCCATTTGATACCTAGCTTTTACTAGGTTCGATTGTTGTTCTCGGTATCTTAACGAATTGATCTTAGCTCTCTATGTGTGACTTAATTGATCTTTGGTGAAAAAGAATATTTTTGGGTGATTTTAAATTTAAATGCAAAGACTTAAAAGTAAAAGTGCTCTTAACGTAAATCTAAGTCTAATTAAAGTAAAGTGCGAGTATTTAAAACGTGACTAAAATTAAAGGGCACTAAAGTAAAATGACGCAACTTAAATCTATCTAAAGCAAACTTAAAGTGCGACTAAAACTAAGGCAAATAATCTAAAAGTGCAATTAAATAAAAGGGCAAGTAAAATAAAGCTTGAAGATAAAAATTAAAAATAAAGCTAAATAGAACCTGAATACAGCTCATTTGGAATAAACCTTCGTTTGGAACAATCACTCGTCCTAAATGTCACCTTTGGTTGAAATGATTCTTCTTCACTTGGAATATTACCAAAATCCTTGACCCGGAACAAATTTGTCTGAATATGTCACTTATCCAAAACAATCTTTCATTCGGAACTTGCTGATTCGGAATCTTGTAAATCTTGCCTTGATTCGGAAGTTCTGGTCACCCCTTGATTCGGTACTTTCCGGATGAAGCTCCCTTATTCGGAACTTTTGAAGTTCCGAATGAAGGCTCTTGGTTCGGAACTGTTGGAATTGGTTCGGAAGTTACTGACTCGGAAGATTCCGAATGAAGAGCCTGATTCGGAAGTTTTGACTTCCGAATGAACAAGTTTGGTTCGGAACTTGTGAAGTTCCGAATGAGGCTCCTTTATTCGGAACTTTTGAAGTTCCGAATGAGTTTCCTTGATTCGGAACTTTATGAGTTCCGAAAGAACAACCTTGGTTCGGAAGTTTCAAACTTCCGAATGAAACCTTGGTCCGAAAGTTTTGACTTCCGAATGAACCCTCAATCCTATCCTTGGTCCGGAACTAAATCTAGAAACACAGAAACAAGCAAAATCTTCCGAAGAACAAGGAAGGTAATACAGTAGCAGATATAAACAAAAAGTAATCAAAATCAAACACACGTATCAATTTAAACAGTAACGATCCAACAAATAAGCATTAACAATCAATCAAAAACATGAAATTAAACAACTTTAACCATAATAATCAAAAACACTTTGGATCAAAATAAAAGCATGAACATGAACATAAACACCACAAATCAAAGAATAAGAAAGGTAGATAAGAGATTGACAAGATAAAGTAAAGATTAACAATAATTAAATGAAGACTTACTTGAAATTAAATGAATTTAAGGTGCGAGACAAGGTAATTAAATTGACAATTAATGTAAATGACAAGTATTTAAATGGTGGAAGAACTAGTGTCACCCTAGCCAACAAGAGTGAAATGATAACTATCCTAATCTATATATAGGGGAGGATTAAGGAAGCTTCCTCTCCTCTTTCCTTTCTTCTTAATTACAAGTTTAAGTCCCTCCTTTTATTAATCTTCATTAATTGCGTCATTAGTCCTTTTCTTCTAATCTTCTTTAAACTTGGACTTAAGGGACTTTTGGCTTCGGGATTTCTTTTGAACTCGTCTTTAAATTCTTCAATAAAATAGACTTGAATTCTTCGGCTTTTGATAAACTTCCGTCTTTTGACTTTTTCTTCGATAAATCTTCAGAATTGGTCGTGGACTTCCGTTCTTTTTGCTCTCTTGACTTCTTGACTTCGTCTTTTATCCTTTTCTACAATAAAAGTCCATAAATGCCCGTGAATGTCCGTGTTTTATCCATTTTTCACCTTTTCATCCTAAATCACAACAAAAACACAAACCACGCATAATTCCGACATAAAAGACATAAAATACACGTTTTGGTCCGGTTATTATTGTAGTTAAGTGGTAGAAAAGATGGGTGTTTACACACCTATCAGTCGGCTAACACTAGTAGTGGAGACTATTCCTGTAGTAGAAGACACATGAATATTAGTGTTTCTAGAAGTCTTAGGCGATTGAATAACTTTGTTTGTGGGCTTAGTGATCATTCTATACATCCCTGGTTTAATCACATTATTGTGCTTAACGCTTGGTGCTATAGGATTCCTTATGGGTTGAGCTTGTGCTAACCTTTCCTTTCCATCCTCTTGGGGGCAAACACAGGTTTTGCAAACGAGGAATTAGATAAAGGAGATGGTTTTCCCAAGATAGAGGATCTATTCTCTTTAGAGGCATTGGGTTGTCTAACAACATTTTTCTTAACACTAGGTTCCACAATTATCCCTCCCATTTTAGCAATGAGTTTCTGCAACTCTGCTATCGCTCTGTCCCTGTCTTGTAAATGAGCTTTCAAACCTTTAATTTCCAAATTCTGTTCATTCATTTCTCGAAATGTTTGGGAAAGTTTTTCTTGCAATTTATTATCGTGTGGAAAACTACCAACGTCTTTTTGCAAAGCAAGTTCAAGTGAATGACAATGTTTTTGAAGGAAATTATTTTTGTGTTGAAGTAACTCAAAAGCCTTTTTGTCAGCATTTTCTTTACATTTCGAAAGCTCAATTTCAAGACGTTCACATTCTTTGCTTTTATCAAGATATTGGCATGCAACTTCAGAATATTCATCAATATCAGCACAAGATGTAAAATAAGCACACATAACATCGTTAGAAACACATTCTTGCAATAGTAAATCATATTCATCTGAAAATTCAGTCTTCTCCATTTGAAGATCTTCAATGTGTTTCTCAAGAGATTCAACATATTTTAAATCATCATACATTTCATTTCGAATGAACTCCTCAAGTTGAAGAACAGTTTCTTTAATCAACGCCGTGTTAGGGATTAAGAGTCCTTTCACAAGCAAGGTAATATCTTGAGGAATCGGACGTGTCCACTCAGCATTTTCACGTTTTGCCCAGTCTCTTTCAACAATAGATAAAACATTATCTATGTGGTGTTTAAGAATACCTAATGTTTTCCTACTCTTGCTTTTAGATTCATCTCGAGGGAGGTAGTTTATGTATTTGTAAACATTAGATTTCTTAGGGGCAAATGCTTTCTTCCATTGAATTCTCTTTTGTTTGCATTCTAGGAACACTTCCTCACGAGTTTTCTGAGTTTGTTTGTTGAACAGGTCATAAAGACTATTCTCATAAGCATAATTATATGGTTTCACAAACTCCTTATTAACAAGTGGTTGACTATCAGCATCCCAAAGGGCAGTCTCTTCACTATCGGCACTAACAGGCATGCAATCAAGATCTGCCCTTTCAGTCTCATCAAGATAAAGATGCGGGTTTGTAGCTTGAGCTTTGGCAAGGTACTTAGGACTTGCAAAGCTAGCTTGACCCTTAAACATCGAAGGAGGTGACAGCATTCTCACAAATTGAATAGAATCATGCATTTTATAAACAACGTTCTTCAAAAATTCGACTTGTGCTTCTAATTTCGTTACCTTTTCAGTTTCTTTATCATATCTACTTTTGAAGTCTTGTTTTAACGCATCTACCTCTTGTTTCTTATCCTCAAGAATTTTAGAAGAATCAGTAGTGGTCATAGAGAGCTTTTGTTCAAGTTCATTAACTTTGGTGTTGGCAAGGTACGTTTTTTGGCGTTCATCCATTAAGAAAACATTATATTGACGCTTCCCTTTTGCTAATAACTCAAGATTTGTATTATATTTGTTTCCAAAATCGTCCTTTTTACTTTTTAACGCACTTCCCTTGTACCCCTCAAGCTCTTTGGTTTTCTGAAGGAGCTCATCTCTATAGCTTTCAGTCATCTCAGTAGATTTGATAAGAGCAGCTTTGCATTCTTCAAAGCTTTGAGTGAGCGTAGCGTTTGCCTTCTTTAATTGCTTTTGACTCTTTTTATTTTCAGTGACATCTTTTTGTAAAGTAGCAATTAAATTAGCAAGCGTAATACGTTCCTCTTCATCATATGCATTTGCATGTTGATCATCCTCAGACTCATTATTGCACATGTCTGATAAATCGGGTGTGGTATTGCTATCAACCGTTTCCATCATACATGTGTCATTAATGGCATTGGGTAGATCACTATGCTCAGGAATATCACCAACACGTTATATTCATCAGTAGTGTGTACCTTTTCGAGTGGCTCAGTGTCAAAGATAGGGCCATTGTCATCTTCAGTGACTTTGAGAACTTCTTTAACCTTTGCCATGTACAAGTAATGTGCATCAAGCTCTTGATCAGAATCTTCATCATCAGTATCATCAAGCATTGCTCCTTCCTCAGCTGACAATTAAACCCATGCTTCCATTTTCTTGCATAACAACATCTTTTCCTTGTGATAGCCGGAGTCTCTAACCCTTTTTGGCTTCCTACATTCCTTTTCCATATGCCCATATCCTTGGCAATTAAAACATTGAATCCCGCTCTGCTGAACCACTTGACTTCCAACCGTTTCCCTATTCCCAGTAGCAGCAGCAATCCTCTGAGTATCATACTTTGAAGTTTGTCGATCATATCTTACAGAACCCTCAACATGCGTTGGATTATGTCGATCATACCTAGAAGGACTTTCACCACGTCGACGTGTGTCATACCTTGGAGGACTCTCAACATATCGGTTCTTGGTGTTAGATGATGTACGAAGATTGTTGTTGGTGGGTTTGTGGATTTTCTTGTAAGTCTTCATTATGAAAGCAATTTGTTGTTTCATCTCTCGGTTCTTTTGAGCTTGGTCTTCATCACTATCTTCTTCAGATGAGGACTCAGATGGTGGTGATGGTGCTCTTGGCACTTTACCTCGAGATCTTGTGGATGATGAAGACTTAGATGATGTAGAAGATCGTGGTGATGATGATGTAGTGGAATATGGCTTAGTAGCATGAGAGTGATGACTTTGAACATGTTGAGTTGTAGTCACTAAAGCAAGTGGATTAGCCGTCTTGGCAACACGTTCAGCTCGAATCTCATTGGCTTCATTCTGAAATTGCATCAAGATATCAAAGAGTCGATGATATGAGACCTCGTCTAACTTTTCTTGTTGTTTCACCAAAGTGACGAACCGTGTCCACTCGGGTTGAAGTTGTTGAAGAAATTGGACATTGACGTGCATTGTGGAGACTTGCAGATTATTTCTTGTCATGTCATTCATCATCTTGTAAAACCTGGAGTAGTAAGAGTCAATTGATTCTCCATCCCTTGAAGTAAACTTGCCAAAATTCCAAAACAAGTTTGTTTTGACATCTTGTTTGTTGAGTGATTCTCCTTGTTGCAAGCGTTCAATAGCAGTACACATTTCATGTGCAGTCGGGCATGCATCAACCGTGGAATAAATGTCATCTCCAATCCCACTTAGAACCATATAGATGGCTTCCTTCTCCGCATCAAGCCAAGCACAATTTTCAGGTGTGAGATCGACTCTTGTTTCGTCACATTCACTTGCAGGAATTGGATCAGTAGTATCTGTGGCAGCTCTTGGAGGAATTGATATTTTCTTGAATACATATGGTCCATGAGTAATGCATTTCCTCAAGGCATCACCATTGGGTCTTGTATCAAGATATCGGATGAAGCGTGATTGCCATTGAGCATACCTACCAGACACAAGCATTGGTGGTCTTTCTTTATTACCCGCCACCATGATATTGTTGTTAATGACACGATATTCTTGAGTAGAATCCATCTCAAAATGAATATGGAGTGAATAGGATCTTAAGTAGATGAAATTGTGAAAAGATTGTGGTTGAAAATTAACGAAATTGTGAAGAAAATTTTATCCGGAAAAACAAGTAGTTATCCGGAATATTATCAAACCTTTATCCGGAATAAATCAAAGTGAAGCTTATCCGGAATATCAACGTTCTCTTTATCCGGAATGCTTGATGTGCTGCGTATCCAGAATAAATGTGAGATGAGTTATCCGGAATCACAAAAATTATGGTTATCCGGAATCTTTGTGGAACTTCTTATCCGGAATAATTTGCTTTCTCTTATCCGGAAAAAAACTGTTTATCCGGAATGTTTATCCTTAGTTATCCGGAATAAATCGCCTTTGGTTTATCCGGAATAAAAAACATATCCGGAATAATCTAACAAAACTCGTATCCGGAATAAACTCTTATCCGGAAAAAATAGGAACCTCTTATCCGGAATAAACTCTTATCCGGCAAAATTAGAAACTTCTTATCCGGAATAAACTCTTATCCGGAAAAATCAGCAAACACTTATCCGGAATGATTTAACCCTTTTATCCGGAATAACTTACGGGCCTTTTATCCGGAATACCTTGAGCACCTCTTATCCGGAATACACTGCAGCACGAGCTTATCCGGAATCTTCCTGACGTGCTTATCCGGAATCTTTAGCAAGACGTGCTTATCCGGAATCAACTAGCTATTTCTTATCCGGAATAACTCAAGTCACCCTTATCCGCAATAATTGCCAAGCTGCTTGTCCGGAATACACAGGTGAGACTTATCCGGAATATACTGAAGATGCGCTTATCCGGAATAAACTAACGGTTGCTTATCCGGAATCCTCCCGTCTCGCTTATCCGGAATATCTCGCAAAAGTACCTTACCCGGAAGCGGCTGCCAAACTTCTAGCTTATCCTCAATCCCCAACTTCGGCTTATCCGGAATATTTAAACCCTCTTATTTCGGATAAATACTCCAACTCTCCAAAAACGTGATTTTTTCAACTTTCCGAAAATGAACCCAAAATTAGCAACTTTTTATAAAACAATCAAGAACAGTGATAAGTACAAATTCCTACCACAACTATGTAGGCAATTTGTATAAAGATTTGAGCTTGAAAACACAAATCTTTTTTATACGAAATGATTTTAAAGATGAAAATCACACGAAATCAACACTAATAACCACAAACTAAACACACATCTACCCCATGGCGATTGATACCAATTGTTGTCCCTAATAAAATGACGATAGATTAAGAAATGAGATGGAAAATAATATGAGTTTTAGAGAGAGGAAGTAGTGAGAGAAAGTAGAGAGGAGGAGAGGATTAACTTGTAGAATATTAGATTAAGAAAGTGATTAGAGTAAAAATGATCATCCCACCCTCCTAACATGCTAGGAGGGTAGTATATATAGTCCACCCACATGCGGGCTTTAATGGACTATATATTGGGCCGGGATTTATGTTTGGACTTTAATTAGATTAAATCCAAGCCCGTAAACCACGACTAATAAACTACTTATTACAACGTTCTAATTAATGTTACAATAGAAACCTATGACCGAACATTCTTGTTTGACTCAATATTTTGAGGCTAACAGTAGGTCTCGGTTGTGTTCACACGAAGCACACCGTGAGCTTTGGGCTCTCGGTTGTGTGTACTGGCCGAAACAAACACCCCTTAAACCTTAATAATTTATCCCCATGATTTATTAACATGTTATTTACTTGTTTTTAATAAATCATGATTTCATGTGTTCTTGATTAAATTAAAACATAAAGAAAAAGGGTTTAAGGATTTACCGATTACGTGAAAGAAAGGAGAACGATAACGCTAACACTCTTGCAATAAATCAATCACCAAAATCAACCAACACACCCTTGGTGTATGTTTGTACCCGACGGCCAAAAGAACAAGAGAAGAGAAAAGATTTTTAGGGTTTTTTCTTGTTTTCGAATTTTTGTTATAATGAAGCATATCTTTTCCCAAATTCTTGTTTTAGTAAAAATTGCATGGGCTTGGCCCTTTTTCTTGTGTCTAGCCGCGGGTAGATGGGCCCACATGGGGTAACCCATATATTTTCTCGTGTCTAATATTATACTTGTTCTCGTGTTCGTGTTTTACGTGATTTATTTAGTTATCGTTTGTGTCGTATTTTATTTATTCATAACCCTAATAAATATACGTAAATACATAATATTAAGCTCGTGATTATTTACATTCATGATTTCATGTTCGTATGTTCGTGATTATAATTAATATTGTTAATAATTATCGTGTACTAACACGTATATAATACTTATCGTGTAATAACACGTACGTAATTCTTGTAATTAATATTCGTGATACGTTTTCATGTTATAAAAGGAAAGTTTTAATCCTGTACGTACGATCGTAAGTGTACTGTTCATGGTAAAAGCATGCAGGTTTTACAACTCTTCCCCCCTAAAAAGAATAATTCGTCCCTGAATTATAGATAAGTAAACTGAAAGAGAACATACTCGAATCAAACTAAGAGGGTATATAAGATAAAGGACGTGCAGGTGACATGCTAGAAGGAACGTGGAACGTGACATGTCTTGAAAGGACATGGAACGTGACGTGACTCAAAGGACATATCCAATTGATAAGAGAAAAACGGATAAGATGTCCGGATGAACTTGTCTGTTTCCACGTGGCTTCCCTCTTGGAACGGTTCTTTCACAAGATCTTGACACAATGATAATCTTGGTCCTCCTGACCTTGACTTGAAAACACACAAAGTTCATTGTCATCTACGTAGGATAGATCCCCTGAATTTGATCGAGTGAATAAGAATTAACGTGCAAGGATAACTTAAACGTTATGGTGCAAAACAATCTAACTTAACTGATAATTAGCAACGATGCGCGAGACATATAGGAACGTAGTACGTGAAAAATTTTGAACGTGATACGTGAAAAATTTTGAACGTGATACGTGGAGATATGGTGAGTGTAGTATGAGCAAACATATCGTGATCCATGATACGTTTAACATATCGTGAACGTGATATGCGGAATGTGGAATGAACATGACATGTGAAACATATCGTGAACATGTAATACAACTGCGGTAACGCCAAACGCTACTAGGTGAGACGTGGAATGTGACGTGAAACGTCTATCTGAGGATAGGGAGTTATACTAAACTTGAGTCTGGCCTCTCTAGTTCTTGCAAAACTTCCCACAACGAAAATGTAAAATCGTAAGCCAAAATACGATCATGAACGTGGATAGTGTCATGAACGTGAGTGTGAAAGCAATTCGTAAAATTTAAACAAAGACTTGAACGTAAATAAGGAGCAAAAATGTGAACCTTCGTCTTGCCCGATAGCTGAGGGATTACCAAGTGATCGGGTGAGCCTTGGCTGGAACGTGTCCGATCAATCTGTTGGTTCTGAAATCCGTGCGCATGTAAGGATTTTGCAGACTTGATCAAACTGTTGGAAATAACCTAGATAGCATCTTGCTTCTTCTGAGTTTGCGTTAATCTAGTGACTAAAATCCAAGGAGATTTTGTCCCATTTCTTTTCACAGTTTCTGCTGGTGGAGAAACATATTAGTCTATTGGTGTTCTATCTTAACCTGCTGGTATGACAGGCACTTAGATATGAACGTAAATGTATCTTGCTTCGTAGAAACTTTATACATAGAAATTAGCGGAACTATGAGTCTCCAAAATAAGACTTCTCTTAGCGTAGTATTTTCAAAAACACCTAATGTAGTGTAGGGTTCTCTCCTTTGCGCATAAGCTGAGTCATGGTAAGATTAACCGTGCGAATCCATGTGCTTCAGCGTGTCATTGTAATGAACCAGTATTTATATTCAAAATTTCAGGGTGAAATTTATCCTGTCGTAGAATTTGCAACATAGTGCAAATATGGTCTTCCTGCTCTTCTCTAGACTTTAGAGAAGGTTAGGTTGTCATAGATTAAAACACTGATGAATTTGTTTATGAGTTCATGGAAACTCATTTTATTAAGTCCATAATGCTGCTGGAGCATTTATGAGACTAATACAAAATCATGAATCTAGGATGACCGAGTCGTGAACGAATAGCAGTCATGGAAATGTCATGCTCTTCCACTCATCACTGTTGGCAGCATGATCATGAATCCTATCTTAGAAAGTGCTGAACACCCTAAATGAATCTGATCTTGTCAATACGTGGAGGAGAATAACAGTTATGAATGGTGATTTGTTTAAATCGATGGTGGTCGACACATAACCTCATGTTACCGTCCTTCTCCTTGAAGGTTCTTCTGGAACGTATGGGAAGATTTTGGAACACTCGTCTGGTTATTCGTAAATGGAATTTCGGTGGTCATGTCTTAACTGATAGCTAGAAAAATTTAACAGTCATGGCTAACAAAGCACGTGCTTGGAAAGCATAGATAATTTGTACAGGTTTCCCTGATGGAAAACCATGCTGAATGTATTCAGGAGCCTGCACATTACTGTACAAAATCATGAACCGTAGCAGGGTGTGTTGTTCGTAGTCCATAATTAGGATTAAATTCAACTCGCATCTGTCCGAGGAAATCCGTTAGCAGTTTGGATCTTATCAGCAGGCTGAAGGAAAACCTTCGTATACATGAGTGATACGAGTGGCGTCCTTCATGGTCATAATTATATGAGATATGGGTACAAGAAATGAAAGTGTCATCGAGCAATGTGACAGATCTCACTGATATGCCGGTGATGGTACTGAACTTCTTGTGGCCTGATTAATACTTGGCCCACAAAATGGATATACCCTTGGAGGGTACCCTGAATTTCTTAGAGTTGTTCCATAATTAGACGTGAGTCATGTGTCTTGACTCGTGTCTTGCGAAATGTAAGCATGACATGTGTCTCAACTGGTGTCTTGACATGTGTCTTCACTGATGTCTTGACATGTGTCTCGAGATGTGAAACCAATAGAACTACAAATATTAGGTTATTATGCCAAAATTGGCGAATCGGTTGGACCACTGATCCTTTGTATTTCTGATCACGTCCGAGGCCAGAGCTTCGGTTGCGATTGCTAGGATAGTTGCTGTCATGGTAGTGGTTACTATTGTTTCGTCTGTCAGTTCATGACGGTCATTCTCATGACTGTGGTTCATGTAACCATTCAGCTGAGTGGCCGGCTGGTACCGGTTTGCACTCATATGACTGAAACGACAACTTAATTACGTGTTACATGTAACTAAGAATTAGGGACAATGATTGATGGAAATCGTCTGATGGTGAAGCATGTTCTCGTCCAATTGCTTTGATTTAACGCCTTTGTCTTCATCTTGTAAGATCTCCAGGTTGTGAACAGCATCAGCATCTCATAGCATCTCAAAAATCCGCAGCATCAACCCTTAGTAACATCTCCAAGCTATGAGCGGCATCAGCAATTTGTAGAGTATCAGCAAGTGGAATATGCACATGGGATACGGTGCATGGAGTACACATGGAATGCACATGAAATGATCGGTATGGGGTCGATCATCTGAGATGTTTTTAAAGGAAAATAACTGGTTAAACGGTTAGAAAGACCATCATGATAACCTGGCAATGCCAGTATATACCTCATTCTGGTTGCATAGAGAGACACTAACGTGTGGTTACACAAAATTCAACGATGATTTGCCTGAAAGCATTATCATGAAAACCAACCATGACTATCATGAAAACAGGATTTAAATGAATTCCAACAGTGTCTTGTATGAAAGCATACATGACAAAAGAGTTGGAAGACGTAATCACATGAATACGAAATCATCAAGAAGAAACATGAAACAACTTAACATGAAGGAGTGTATAAAATAATCAGCATGAAACTGAAGTTAACCATGACAGTATGAAAACATACTTGACATAAAAACTTAGTAACTTATAACGGGACATGAAAAAAATTTATGCCAATAAATCATGAGAAAAATTTTTATGCATGAAAAACAGTGCATTAATGCATGATGCAGTTTATAAAAAGTTTTATATGCCCAAGGGGACGCCTATAGGTCGGTCCCAAAAAATAAGACATGGCAAGGGGACGGCTATGGGTCGGTCCCA